>OZ014523.1:467018024-467439157 GCA_963966055.1 Lathyrus aphaca
ATGATGAATTAGATCAAGTTCTTGTACTTTTTGAAAAGGGAATGATCCAATCTACAACTTTCATGACCAAGAATTTTTCATTTGAAGCATTTTTGAATCAAAAAGAGGAGGTTGAAAAACTTTCCCAAAATGGCAAGTTTGCATTACAAGTCATTTTCCCAAAATGGAAACTTTGCAAATGACTTGAAATTCTTCAATTTTTTGAACTTCTAACTTCTTCTAAGATCAAATAAAGATCATATACACCCAAAATGATGGAGAACACCCTTTGGTTGGGTGATTGGGGGCCTCAGATGCCCTGATTTTGCATTGACTTGTCCAAGAAGTCATCTATTGATCAGATGCCTTCCCCCATTGAATTTCTTCATGAAAATTGGTATGCATGATCCTCATATCATATAGAGACCAATTGAAACAAGAATAACCAAAAAAAATGGAGTTATGGCCTCTGAAACCAAAACCCTAATTTTAGGTCATCTGTGCAGTTAAACTTGGCTCTGCTTCCATGCCTTTCTCAGTTCTTGTGATTTTCTGGCTTTCTTGATCTTGGGAGGATATAATATTATGCTTGAACATACATGGACCCTCTTGAGATGATTGAAGACCTTTGGAGTGACTCAGATAGCTCAGGGATTGCTCTAATCACAAACCCTAGATACAGATGACCTAGAACCAATGCAGTGAAGCAAAAATGTAATATGAGATGATGTGTTTGAACTTATGCAAATGAAAAGAATCACAAGCCATGGTGAAATGAGTGAGGGAAAATTTGGGGTGTTTACAGCTGCCCCTATTCAAGCATGAGTTAGCTGTGCAGGATATAAGCGCTTGGCTTAACAGGCAAGCAAGATAACTTGTGGTTGAATACCAAAGACAATCCAAAATTTGCACTCACTGGTTATGAAGAAGAAAAGGGATATAGATTGTAAAAGGAAGTAAAGTATGATTATAAAGTGCGGGCGACGGAGGGCAACCATCGAGCGGGGGACGACCGACATGCTGGGGAAAATAGAGAAATTATGATGGGGACAGCCACCAAATACATTAACAGGGTTCTCTGGGTTTTTTAAGGATAAAGGTAATGATGGGGACAACCATCAGGTTGCAGAAAAAATGATGAGGGACGGTCATCAAAGGTGAAGGACGATCACCTAGCAGGGGACGGATGCTCTGTTGGGGATAAGGATGAGGGACGGTCAACTAAGGTGAAGGACGATCACCTGGCAGGGTATGGCTGCCGAAAGTATCATGACATAGGACGAATGTCAGATAGAAAGAGTCGATGATGGGGACGACCATCGGATAAGCATGATTAAGGACGATAATCAAGAGGTGAAGGACGATCACCTAGCAGGGTATGGCTGCTCTCGGGTTTTATCATGACATAGGATGAATGTCAGATAGCAAGATCAACGACGGGGAAGACCATCGGATAAAATGATGAAGGACGATCATCCAGAGGGTGAAGAACGCTCACCTAGCAGGGTACGGCTGCTAAAAATATCACGGCATAGGACGAATGTCGGATAGGGAAGGGTTCCAATAATGGAGACTCCGCTGGGGGGATGAAGGACGATCATCAAAAGGGTGAAGGACGATCACCTGGCAGGGTACGGCTGCCGGAAGTATCCTGACATAGGACGAATGTCAGATAGAAAGGAAATAATTTATCGGGATTTGCTGAAGACTCTTCTGGGGAAGGGTAGACACAGACGAGTGTCTAAATTCAAGAAAAAGGTATAAGTGTTTGACATTGTGTATAGATTAAATATGCGGACGAGCATCCTTAAGACTACGATACGGACAAGTATCGGTAGAAACAATGATGATGCATGTTCAGAGATGATGATACGGATGAGTGCCAACTGGTTAACAAAGGACACGGACGAGTGTCGAATTTGAGGAGAGATAAGTGGTGTATACAAAATACGGACGAGTATCTGTATGAGTAAAAAGTATGAGTGAGACACGGACGAGTGTTCACATTGCTGGGGAGAGTATGATGCAGATGAGTATCATAAAAGGAAATGTATGAGTTTTAAGAGTGCAAAAGATATTCTGAAGATCTGTGGGGATAAGATGACACGGACGAGTGTCGGAAAAGAGTACTATAAACAAGTGTTTGAGTTTACAGTGAGTGTTTAGGCAACCATGCCGGGGGAACTATGACACAGACGAGTGTCCAGAGAGTGTATAGATATCTGTTTGTGGAGAATGTTCTGGTGACTTTAATAGGGAATGATGAAGGACGATCATCAAAAGGAGCATGTATCTGTATTTTGAGAGTGCAAAGAGGATGCTTTGGCTTTCTGCTGTGACAGTGGGTCTTTGTATATATATATTGCTGATGGAATGTTGATATCTACGGATGTTTGATTCGAAACATGGCTTATGTTTATGCAATATGTTTGACTTTTGCCGTAATGCTCCGTATTAGACGGAATGCTACGCTCTGAGGGGAAAATATGATGCGAATGCTATGATTATGCAAAGATACCGATCCGGGACTCGGATCCCGCTGTTGTGAAGATGTCCGACCGATCTGCTTTGGAAGAAAGTCCCAGATGGGCGTGAGATCATTGATAGATCTGATATATATGACTCTTCTTGGGAAGATAAATCACTGATAGACCTATCTTGGTAATGAGGAGCTCAGCTGGGGTCCATGGAAGCTTTCGTCACTTTGTTGTGAGATCTTCAGGCATTGCTCTTCTGGATAGAGGCTGAAACTCTGCGGGGAGATGATTCCCTGCCTAGCACTTGGCTGGGGAGGAATGATCACAGAACGACCTTCCTAGTGACTTCTGTGGAGATCTTGTTGAGGATGATGATGTATGGTAACTAATCTGGGGAGAAAGCATCCCTGGTGCTGATTGCGAGATGTGCTGAGTAAATAGTGATTTGGCAGCTTGCTGGGAAGAAGCTCTCATGCCCCCATGTTACGTTTTTGAATACCTGCAATCCTGTTATGACAAAGAAATGTACAAGTATCCCAAGGTATCCCTTACTGGATTCCATCATAGGAGTTTAGACACTCCCGGGAGCAAATATATTTCCTGTAAGCATTAATTTTTAGAAAAGACGCATCTGTATTCAATCAATATTTTTAAGGACATCAGACATCTTGCAAATAAAATATACGAGACGAAATGTGACTGAAATTTGATTTTATTGATTTGTGTGCCCTGAATTGGCAAGTACAGTTAAAGGAACAGATCCCTGGAATGAGGAGATTGTTAAAAATTGAGAAACAAAAAAGGTGTTGGCAATGTTGATGACGCTTCAGTGTGCTTCCCTTTGCTATGACTCGTATGACATTGACGTTCTTCTCATCCTGCTTTTTGAAAAAGGCTGATTCTGACCGATGCTCGAACCTTCCGAAGCTTGCCGTGTTGTGGGTGATACAGACGAATTCAGAATGCAGTTGTTCGCTTATTCCCTTATTTTGTGTGGATCGCCCTTTCGGGTTTTCAATCCACCGGTATACCCATTTTTGCCTGAGCTGTCCAATGTGGCTTTTCAGCTCAGCAGGTGTACATTTTTTTATTTATTTTCCCTTATTTTTGCCCGAGTCTTTTATTCTGTTTTTGACTGGCCGGGATGCCCTATTTTTTTCCTGAACCTAGATTCTGTTTTTAGGTCCAACGGGTCATTTTATGCGAAGTATTTTTTAACTGCATCTGAATTCACAGGGGACATGAAGTCTTCACCATCCATAGTAGTGAGCATCAGTGCTCCACCGGAGAAAACCTTCTTTACTATGAACGGACCATCGTAATTCGGAGTCCACTTGCCCCTGTGGTCTGTATGAGGAGGGAGGAGTCTTTTCAGCACAAGATCTCCTACTTGGTATTCTCGTAGCCTGACTTTCTGATCGAAGGCTTTCTTCATTCTTTTCTGATATAGCTGCCCATTGCAGATTGCAGCCAATCTCTTCTCTTCGATCAGACTTAGTTGTTCGTACCGGGATCGGACCCATTCTGCTTCGTTCAACTTAACATCCATCAATACCCGTAAGGAGGGTAATTCAACTTCAACAGGTAGGATTGCCTCCATACCATACACAAGCTGATACGGTGTTGCCCCAGTGGAAGTTCTGCCTCCATAACATGTTCTAATTCATCTTGGAACTCAAGTTATGATCCTTCAAAGTTGGCAAAAATCCTATAATTTTCAAGAATGCACCAAAGAGGATTTTTTGCAAAACCACTTGCCAAGCCATTTCATGACCTCTAATGCATCTCTAAACATTATACCATCATAGTATAACTCATTTTGATCAGAATTGGCCCAAGAATTATACACTTTCATGCCTTGAACTTCAAGAAATCTTAAAAGGGCCAAAGTTTCTCAAATTTGCAAAATGATACAAAACTTCCCATACACTTGCATCAACACACAAAATCTGTTTCTATAGCTTCCCTTGATATCTGCTGAGCCAAGCCATGCCCAAATCCAGGCCTTCCATGTGCCCATACCTCAAGTACAACCAACCTTGACTTTTTGTAAATCACCCCATACCAATCAACATAGCCCATACCAACTATTCTGACCTATCACAGCTTCACATACATGCCTCAAGGGATTCATTTTCATACACAAACAAGCCTGCAAGCTCTCACACATTCAGATTGCCAAAATCCCTCTCAAACTTCATTTCTTCGAAATTCATAAACCAGCCATCAAAACTTCAAGCAAACTTCACCAATCATCTCCATACACTCTCCAGATCATTTCCCAACCATTAAACAAGCCTGAAACCTCAAGAATCCAAAACACGATTTCCCTCACCTCTGAACTGAAACTTCAAAAATAGTCCATATAAACTCCTTTCAAGCATTCCAGAAGCATAAGAGGATCAAGGGAAGTGGAAAAACATCAAAGAAGTGGCCAAAAAGCTCCAGATAGCAAAGCTTCATCTCAGGTAACCTCAAGAACTTTTTTTCCAGAAATGTATTCTTAAGTTCCTAAATGATTCTTTATGCTTCACTGATCATGCTGATGTGTTTAGAATTGAAAATGGTTGAGTATTGAGTATTTCATAGATGTCTGAAATTTTGCCCGTGAAAATGTTTTGATTCGATTCTCTTAATTCATGAAAAATAAATGGATTTTGTTGTTGGATTCTTGTTTAGGATGTTTAGTTGAGTGAATCTGGAAGGTTTGATGCATTTTCATGGCGTATTGAGAGAGATAGCTTGTGAGGTTGGCTGAAGAAGATGGTCGGAGCTTGCTCCGGTCACCTGAGATTAATTAGGGTTTCATTTCCTAGTTTCATTGTGAGCCTTTGGATTGCGATTAAATTAGGAAGCGTACGGTCCAGATGAGTTCATTAACCCTAAACATTAATTAATTAGATTAATTAGGTTTAATCGAATTAATTTAATCAGATTTGATCCTGGCCTTTAAAACACGCACGCAGTCAATGGTTTCCCCCCAGTTTGAATCTCAGCCTTTGGATTGTCATACTTTTCCCTTTATTTCATTTTATTTTATATTTTATCCATTTCTTTTCATATAATTATTTAAAATAGTAAAAATGATCAAACAAATCTGAAAATGTTTATCAAGTCTTTTATTAATTTTCTGAAATCAAAAATATTTTTATTTTTATTTTTTGCATTAAAAAAGTATTTTTAAATAATTTAAATGTTTTATTTAATTAGTTAATTGATTTTAATTAATTAAAAATACATTTAAGTATTTAAAAATCACCAAAATAATCAGAGAACATTCTTAGACATTTAGAAACATTTACAAACTCACCATACAAATTTCTTTTTGGTTTTGACCATGCTTTAACATTTTTCAATGAATTAGGGTTCTTAAAACTGTTCATTTTCTAACCCTAACTTCAAAAATTCATAACTTTTAAACCAAGTTGAGTTTGTGAATGGTTATTTTTGCATTGTTCTATGCATGGCTTCTAGCATCCAAAAACATTTGTTTCGTTTTTATCTTGAATTTTCAAATTATTTGGCATTTTACATTGAGGATCACCCAAAAAACCCTAGAAACTTAGGAAATTCATAACTCCTTCTAGGTTTAGCTTCTGACCTTCCCCTTTGGATGGTAACCTAGTATAGGTTTAGGGTTCCTTTGAGTGAATTTTCAATTTTTTATCATGTCATTTGCTTCTGTCTTTGCCATTTGTATCTCATCCTTTCACAAAACCCTAATTTTGCATCTTCACTTGCATTCATCTTGCATATGCATCCATACATGAACTTGCCATGACATTTCATGTATTCATATGTCATCTTAGGCATATTAGGACATGTTAGAATCATGCTTGATCATTTCTTCATTCATTTGCCATGATTTGCATTCATTTCCTTTCATTAACTTTCATGAACTTTCAAACTTCAAAACATGCTTCATTTGCATTCATTCTCTTGTATGATCATTCATATACACTTTGTATGCCTTTGCATCATATCATAGCATCATTTGCATCATGTGTATGCTTCTGGTTTTGGTCTTTGTCTTTGCATATGCTTCATTCCATTTCCTTTCTTTCCTTATGCATCTTGTGCTAACATTTTCAGGTGGTAAGTTAATTTGAGAAGTGGATTTGCCTTCACTTCTCATTTCTCTTCATCTTTTCCATTTGCATCTTTGCTGCATTTTTTATTGTCTTTGAGTGGGCTTGCTCACTTGTGTTCATCTCTCACTTTCTTTCTTTAAGTTACTTATCTTCTTCAATGAAGTAAGTAACTTATTTCTTCTGCTTCTTCCTCCTTTCATCTGCTTCTTCCATTGGTGGCTTCCTTGAAGATATTTCTCAAGCCTTACAAACCATAGGAACATCCAAGCATGATAATAATTAGGGTCGTGATTAGTCCCCCTTAGTTTTCACCTTTGAGTCTTCTTTGTGTCTCTCTTCTCATCTCATCATTAGAGACTAAACCTTTAAGGTTTTAGGACTTTGGAATTAGGGTTATGCCTGCATCCTTCTCTTAGGATGGAGTGTATAACTTTAATCCTAAGTGTTAAACCCTTAATTTGTTTAAACCTCTTAATCAATCCATCTAATAATCACTAAGACATTGACTTGTAACTTGGGCCTTACATTAGGGTTCTAATTCTTCCTTTATGGTTAAGAAGGACTAACCCTAGTGTTTAATGGACAAGTCCCCCTTAAGTTGTCTTACAAACTTAAAATCTACTTCTTAATCTCACCTTAATTAAAATCAACTTAATCAAGGTTTTTTATATAATGACTTTAATCCCTAATCATGGATTAAGTTGAGGTATCTTCCTCAGCTTAAGTGTGCTCATCTATTATCCTTCTATTAGGATAGTGTAATGAGTTCACTAATCCTTGATTATGGCTTAAACTCATTACTTAACACTGAACAAAAACCCAAAAACATCTAAATAATCACAAGTAGGTTAATGATCTTAATCCTACATCATCATGGAAACTAAGTTGAGATGTTTATCTCATACTTAAAGTATTCTCATTATCCCTAATCAGGGAGGATATAATGAGTCTACAAACCTTGGATTTAGGCTTAAGCTCATTAACTTATGACAAACACCAAAAACAATAACAAAACTGAAAACACAAAAACAAACAATAATCGTCTCCTTCGGGATTCTTTTCTCATCACACTCACTCATAAACGAGAACTTGCTTCTTCCGTCTAATGCAAGACAGTTAGCACTCGAGCCAGACGAGTCACACACTTAAGCATAGACAAGTAAGCAGTCCACCAGTCAATTCATTTTCAGTCTCTTTGAGTCAAAATACGGTGTTCTTACTTCCTCATTGCACGAGAGGATACGTAGGCATAACTTAACAGTTATCGAACAAAAGTCTCTTTGTCACCCCTCTCTTTCAGCATTCTTTTCTAAGCCTTTGTTTCTGAGCACTCACCTTTTGCACTGACACCTGTATATTCTTTTCCAGCTTTTTCACACAGATAACACATACGCCTACCCTTTTAAACACAATCTTTTAAGCATGGATCTCGTCGAGTACGACAGACAATCTGGGTGCTAATACCTTCCCAGGTTGTAACCAACCCCCTTTCTCAGTTTCTCTGGTTCACAATCATCTTATCCATCTTTTCTTAGGTTTATGCAGCATTACCTTTCCTTCGGGATAAAAATGCCTAGCTGGCGACTCTATTCACTTCACCCTTCATTTCTCTTTTCGCCGACCGTTCGCTTCGGCACCGGGATGCAAATCTTCGGGAGCGACACTTTACTGGAGGACAATCTTCTTTCAATGGCAGCTTGTGCATAACAATATCCGTATCTAGACCTGGCATGTCTTGATAGGACCAAGCAAAGACGTCGACGTATTCTCGAAGCATATTAATAAGCTGTTCTTTTACTGAAGCCTGCAGACAGGCCCCAATCTTCACTTCTTTCAAATCCTCTTCGGTACCAAGATTAACTATTTCAACCTCCTCCTGATGAGGAGTAATCACTTTATCTTCTTGCCTTAACAACCTGGCTAACTCTTCAGGTAACTCATAGTCTTCTTCAACCCTTTCATCGACTTGATTAACTGGTTTGTCGAAGTCATACAAGGTCATATCAGTGCTGTTGTCGGTGCAATCTGGAGGATAATCTCTGCAAGGGTTGAGATTTGTTCGTTTTAGTGATCAATTTTAATCTTGTTTAGAAAAAGTGTAAAATGAAGTTATTATTTTGAAAACATTGCCATTTTATTGTTTTGTACAAAAGTAAAAAATGAAAAGATAGTGAAAGAGATAATTGTTTGCAAAAGATGTCTGATATTCATTGATATTCCATTTGCACAAAATTACAATATGGCCCTATTACAAAATGAGTCCTGACACCTTGGGCAAGATGCAGGACTTGATGCATGCTGGAAAAAAAAGCAGGAAATAATAATTACTCTGTAGGAGTAACCCTTATAATATCCTGGGAAGACCAGTTAAGGACTTGATGACCCGGGATCCTTGGACGAATCCAGTTCTCCAGGTTGAGGTCGCTTTCCGCCTCGTCTTCCACGTTGTTAACAACATCTGGGGTGAGCATCCCCCTACTGATGAACTTGGGATCTTTAGCAGCCTCTGCTTGATCTTGTCGGGATGGTTTGTA
Organism: Lathyrus aphaca; assembly: GCA_963966055.1. Lineage (NCBI taxonomy): Eukaryota > Viridiplantae > Streptophyta > Magnoliopsida > Fabales > Fabaceae > Lathyrus > Lathyrus aphaca. The sequence goes on from OZ014523.1 coordinate 467,027,106, forward strand.
ACCCAAACCGAATATGTCCTCCTTCTTCTCCACTGGTAGCAGCTTGCCCCAGCCTCGGGCATTTCCATCTTCAACAACCTTCCGGGCTTGCTGATAAGAGACAATTGAAGTACCTATCCTATCTTCCTGGGATGCAGCAAATACTTCAGTTGTCGCCTCATTGACGTTCAATGCTTCGAACCCCTGGCTCATGTTTTCATGGATTTCACCATCCATCTCAATGTATTTGTATGTAGCTAGATGGCTAACGAAGTGAAACCTTCTGACTTGGCTGGGGAAACCAATGTATAATACTGCTGAGGAGGAAATAAATTCCTTATATTGTTGGGGATTGCCCCTATATTGGCGGGAAGTCTCTGCTTGGGGAGACCATCAATCTTCTTTCACCACCGCTGGGGAACATTTCAATATCTACTCTACTGGGGATGACAGATGATGTCAATGATAAAGCTTCCTGCTGAAGAAAAGAGCTCAAGTTGCCACTTGCTGGGGATAAGAGATAAATCCTCTCATGTTGGGAATGAGAGATGTAAGGCGTCTCATGCTAGGGATGAGAGACGATGATACCCTTCTGCTCAAGAAGTAACCTTCCATTTGCCGCACTACTGGAGAAGGGATTGTCTAATGAGACTTGCTAAGGAATTCTGATTGATGAAATCCGCAGATGAAACCACTCTTGAAGTACTGTGCTGATAATGGCTTTGCTTCTAGCCTCTGGGTTGATAGGTTTCCAACTAATCATGAGTGAACAATGGTTCTTTGCAATTTTCAACTCGCCTCCGATTAAGTTCCATCAGAAGAAAATGTTTCAAGAGGATTTTACAGAAAACATGACACACAAAATGCCTCAGTGTCTTCAAACTCTTGGAGAGGTTCGTTGGATCTGGAAATAACTGCCCCAGCCTGCAGGGTCTGTGAAAGAATTTGCCTCACGAGGATTCATGAAGAACCTCATATCACTGTGAGATATTCCGCCCCAGTATATTGAACTCTGGATAGGTGCCTCTGATTAACTTTCTTTGAGAGAAAGTAACTTCTCATGCTCTTGGGGTGGCCTGCCCCAGTATGAGCCTTGAAGTGATCACCTATGACTGATTGTGTTTTGAAGAAAACACCCATACCAATTGTTCTTTGAGAGATTGGATCTCGAAGTAATTGCCCCAGTTTGGCTGAAATTTGAATGAATGCCTCTAACTAATGGCTCCTTGAGCGATTTGCTCTCGAAGTGATTGCCCCAGCTCGGCTGAATTTTGAAGAGATTGCTCGACGTGATTGCCCCAGATTATTTGGCTCTTACCATGACTGGTTGGGAAAGTCCCCACTCAATGGAGTTTCTTGAAAAAGTGCATCTCAATAGATTGACCTTCGGAAGTTTCAGACTTCTCAACTTGGCAAGATTAAGCTCCTGGACTGAGATTCCATACGTGAACTTTATGATGCTAAACAAATGTATGCATGCAGAAAATGTTTATTTTGAGAATGAAAATTCTAATGGAACACCCATGTTAATCTTGAAGTTTTACTGTAAAAGATGTCGCAAACCTTTGTGAGCGAATCACTGGTTAAATACAACATTGATTTTTGATAGAAGAAAGCATGCACATGCAACACCAACAAAGAACTTTTAGCACAACTCAAAGGAGTCGGGAACGCCGTCTCGTGGTAGTACGCTCTCAAAAATAACCCTATTTCAGTTAGGACTTTTGAGGGTTGTATCGTGGCCTGGTTCACGGTTACAAAAAATAAAGGATATAGGCTCTAAGTTTGTTTGTGCCCACCCATATTCGTGATATTCTCCATTCCTATGTTCAGCTAGCTTTCACAAGCACTCACCTCTCAAAAAGGGTTTTGTGATGGTTGAGGAACCAATTACACTAACGGTTTAAGCACCAATCAGGTTGTTATTGGGAGTCAGCCACCCCTATTGTCTTTTGTGTCTGTATCACACGACTTTGTTCTTATTTAAGGATCTTTCTTGTGTAATCCTCTTTGTCTTTTGTCTTTGCATTCTCTTGCTTATCCCTAACTTTTTCCTGGAATGATTCTTGTGAATCTTTGATTGTGAAGTCCAGCGGGATGCCCTAATTTTTGCCTAAGTCGCTTGTTTTCAAGTTTCGACTTAGCGGGATTTTTTATTCATTTTTTTAACAAATCGTGTGACACTGTTTGTCTTGAATGCTTTGCGAGGGTCGTGACTGTCTCACTTCTTGGTTGTTGAGGGATAACCATTATGGTCTTCGGTCTTTGGACCTCTTGATTGGGATAACCATTGTGGTTTCTGGTCATTGGACCTCTTGATTTGGTACAACGAAAGGTAATGGATCCTCATATGTACACTCCTTTTTGAAATTTGAACGCTCGGTCAAACTAACTGACGCCTACCCTGCCCCTGGGTTAAATGTAAGGGTTTTTTCATGCGAAAAGAAACTCCTACTCCAAGGCTCAAATGGGTTAGAGAGGGTCTATCTCCCTTATATCTCCAGTGTTTAGGATTTGAAACAATGCCTGTACATCGTTAACAGGGTCTTTCTCAAAAGCACACAATTAGAGATTTTGGCGTTTTCATTTCTTCATCCTCCCTCACAGAGTTTAAGCACAACAGTTGGTATTACAATGCACATACACAAAATCATGAGTGAATACGAATGGATTACTTCAAGAAAAACATGTGCATTTTGTTGCACCCCAAAATTTGCCCTCCACAAAACAAAACATTGTGTACTAAAAGGTTCACAAGGTTCACAAAGTTCACAAGACATCTCATAAGGTTCACAAGATTCACAATTGGTTGACAAGTTTGGCAATTCCCTCAGACAATGCATCCTCCTAAGCAATGCATCTTAAACTAGGGTTTTGACTTTCATCAGGCTAAATGGACTTACAAGACTTCAAGTGAGCTTCATATCATCCTATATGTGTTCAAGAATCCCCATGTCAAGTTTCAAGACTTTCCCAAAGGATTTGCTCAGTCAGATGATCAGATAGGTTAAAATCAGTCAAAGTAGTTAAAAAGTCAAACTAAGGTCAACTGTGGTCAAACCAAAGTCAAACTTCATGATTTTTTTGCCAACATCAAGTATATGAAGTAAAATTCATCATTTGATCAAGGGTTGATCATGATTCATCAAGGAGATTTCAGATCATCAAGAATCATGAGTTTCTAAATTAGGGTTTTCACAGGAAAAGTCAACTAAACTTTGACCAGCCATAACTTTCACATGCTTCATAATTTTTTTTCCATCCGAAGCTCATTTTGAAGGAAATTGAATTATCTACAACTTTGTGTCTCACAAGCCAAGCCCAAAAATGCTTCATTTGGAAGGTATGAGCTAAGACATTATAGGTCCTTCTAAAAGTCAACAAAAAGTCAACAACTTCAAAGGAGCATAACTTGAGAATGGTAAAAGATATGGACATGAGACCAAAGAGGTTAGTTAAAGGACTCTTTAAGATTTCCAAAATGTAAAATAACACCTTCATAGCATTAAAATTGAAGGATTTGTGCCCTTGCAAAGTTGGGAAATTTTTGAGAGGTTTATGAAGCAAATGGGGTCTTAAAACCATAATTCACCAAATGGGCTTGCTTTTTTGTGATCCAATTGCTTCTATGACATCATGCACGAAATTAAATTTATTTATTCATAATTTTATTCATTTTATTTTTATTTATTATGATTTTTTATGTTAAAAATCATTTTAAATTCAAATAAAATATAAAATGATGAATATTTAATTTGATTTGGTTTCTAGAAAGTCTTAAATCATATATGGACTTGATTGATACAAGAATAATGAGGATTGTACCAAAATAGCAAGGCTAAATCAAGGAAAATCAAATTTTTATATCACATATTTTTCAATCTTAAAAGGTCCAAAAATTCACAAGTTTGATGAAACTCTTGACCTAATTTTGTTATATGGTATATAAACAACACATAGCAATGCAAAAGCCACGAATTCACAGCCTCCTATACCTTATTCAAACTTCACAAAAATCATTCAAAACTCAAATTCGGTTTTCTCATTACAAAGCCTTTTAAGGTATTTTAAGAACATATGAAGGATCCTTGAACATCACTGATCATGTATCAATAATCATATGCATCCCAAACCTCACGAATGGCTCAAACCGAATCAAACTTCTAATACTTTTATGAATTTCTCGTTCTCATATATTTGTGCAATATAAATTGAATTTGATCATTGTTTTGTGTTTATAATAAGCTTGTGATTGTTTCTGGGCAAGTTAATTTGATTTTTGGTACAGGTTTGAAGAATCACCATTGTTAGGGTTTTCGGCCACTTTTAGGGTTTAATGATTGAGCAAATATAAATCAATTCTAAGGACGTGGTTGAGTTGTAAATGATATGTTGATTCTTTTGGTGTGTTTAATTTTGGGAAATTTCACTGTTTTCATGATGTTTGAGAATTGGCAGGGATTAGCACGCAAGAAAATTCGTGGAAGAATTCGCAGGTAAATGCGAAGGTCAGGAGGTAGAAGATGAAGTTGACTGCGTGCGAAAATATAATTTGAAAATTGGGCTTATTTTATTATGAATTTGTTTTCATTATATTTCACAAAAGAGCGCGTAGCTCAGCTGGTTTTGGACATAAGCGTTTGAGGCCAAAGACCAGGGTTCGATCCCTTGGTCGTTCTTTTTTTGTTTAAAAGTTCATTTGTTAACAGGTTTATTATATTATTATTATGGGTCATTCAATTGTCACGCTGAACACGCAGCCCAGTTGGTGGAACGCTGGTCGTGGATGCTGGGAGACCTGGGTTCGACCCCAGGCTCCAGCAGGTAAGTTTTGTTCATTTTATTTATTTATTATTTCATTAATTGTTTATATTTTAATATATATATATATATATATATATATATATATATATATATATATATATATATATATCACTACTTGTACTAATATTATTTAAGGATAATTAACATTATTAAAATTCTTTCTTTAACAAATAAAAAACCAATAATTTTCTTAATTTCACAATTTATGTCTTTTTTATTTGTAAATAAATTAATTAATATTTTAAATATATAAACCCTAGTTTTATTTTCTAAAAATTTCTAACCCTAATTTATTTTCTAATTTCTAAAAACCCTAATTTCTTTTAAAACTTTAATTTCTCACTTTAATTATTTTTGTTTAAATATTATACTTAATAAATATTTCTAATATATATAATTAAATCATTAATCATGCTTTATTTTGTAAATAAATTAGTATATCTTTATTATTATTATTTTCATCTTAAAAATTCTTTCAAATTTGTTTTTATTAAAATCTAAAAAATACTTAATTAAATTATATGTATATTTTGTATATTATTACTAACCTTTTCTTCTTCTTATTGTTTTATCACTAACCTTTTATTTTAATTGTTTATTTTATTATATAATTATTATTTAATTTGCTTTTATTATAATGTAAGTGTAAAAGCCGTGTAATAGTTATAGCTCTTATTGTTTATTTATAATATATTGCTATGGTTAGTAAAATAGGGAGTGATAACATGTTTGCTTTTAAATTAATTTAGATAACTAATTGTAAGATAAATATATGAACTTATACACGCACACACGTAAGTCGATCTTTGATCGCCATCTCACTTCCTAAGGTTATCCCTCATGTTGCCTAAATCAAAAGGTCAAGTAAGGTGTCTAAAAGCAAGGTCCCTTCTCCTAAAATATCATCTAGTCCCTTTACGATTATAAGATCAAGTCCCTTTGATGTTGCCTTCGTGAATGATCTTGTCCCTTTCGAATAAAAGATGATAAGTCCCTTCGTATTGCTAAGACACCTTACAGTTGCCTAATCACAGATGACCCTTCACATGTCCCTTATAACATCCAAGGTAATGACTACCTATTCCTTAATAATAGGGATAGTCTTACCATTGAAAGAACATTTAAGAACAGTAAAGATTCAAATTAGGGTAGGTTCCTCTTAAGTACTTGCTCACTCATTCAAAAACATTTCATAACACTTCACATTTTCAAACAATTTTCAAAACAAAGTATTTATATATATCCATACAAGGATCATTATAAAGTATTTAAGAAAATTTTTAATCACACACTACACTTCTCAAAACAATTTAAAGTGAGCTAAGTAACTAAGAGCCCATGGATAACCATGGATGTAAAGGGTGCTAACACCTTCCCTTTACATAACCTACCCCCCGAACTCAAAAATCTTTTAAGGTCTTTCCTGTTCTTTTATGCCCTTTCCTTTGGATAAAATAAAAGTTGGTGGCGACTCTTGCTATCCTCAACATTTAACTAAAGTCAGTTCTCCCACCGTGTTACAGAACTGGCGACTCTGCTGGGGATTTAATAAAAGAGGGGTACCCTTAGGAATTAGATCACTTTAAAATTGTTTGCCTTGTTTGCTTTATACTTATTTCTTGGGTGCTCTTATGTATGAAAGATCCTAACCCGAATCCAGTGTACCTTAGGTAAATGGCAATAGACCAAGGAAACTGTACGGCGTATACCGATATGGTTGATCTGGTGGCCATAGTTAGTGTGACTTCTTGGTTGATGCTTATGTTCCTTAAGTCAAGTTGAGGATAATATGAGGCTGCCATACGTTGTCAATACACTAACTAACTTTTAGAACCCTAGTTATCCCATCTTGACCTTTAGAAAAGTAGTGAGATAACCGGCTTTGGTGAAGACTGAAGTTGGTTGATACTCGATGCTACACTCATTGAGATCTTAAACTTGGAGGGTTTTGGTTGGCAAGTAAGTTGCCTACTGAACAACCACCCTTGTGAAGTATCAATGATATTGAGATCCCTTAGAACCTGGTTACTTTATAGGACAGGATGAACCATCTAAACTTCAGGGGAGGGTACTTACCTTTAAACCTCATGCAAGCCTTCAAACCTAGGGCTATTGTGTGACTTGATTGTGTGTGCCACATGTTTGTGATTGAACATAACATCATGACATCATCATGCATCATAAGCATAGCATTTTCACTAACCATTTCAAGGACCAAAGGATTTATCTTTGTTCTTTGTTGCAGGTCATGGCTTCTGCTCGTAGGAATATTATCAGGATCAACTTTGTAGGAATACCTCCTAAGCTTAAAGAATTGGTCTCTCAAGTATCTAAAAACTCCTAGTTCATCAAGAGGCATGGTCACCTATTGGATCTAGTCACTTCGGGGTTCAATGAAGACATGATGAGTGTTCTGTTTCAGTTCTTTGATCCTAAGCACCATTGCTTCACATTCCCTGATTATCAGCTGGTTCCTACAATGGAAGAGTTCTCCAAACTACTGGGTATACCTATCCTCAATCAGAGACCTTTCACAGGCTTAGAGAAAGAGCCTAAACCTGAAGTCATTACTGCAGCTCTACATTTGAAGAAATCAGACATTGTCCTAGAAACGAGAAGTGGAGTTAAGGGTATTCTTGCTAAGGTATTGATGGAGAAGGCTCAGGTGTTCTTGAAGGCTATGAGCTATGATGCTTTTGAGGAGATCTTAGCCTTGTTGATTTATGGCTTAGTGTTGTTCCCCAATCCAGATCAGTTCATAGATGTTCACGCCATCAACATATTCCTGACTCATAACCCAGTGCCTACATTGCTTGGAGACATCCTACATTCTCTTCATACTTGTACTACAAAGGCACGAGGAACTCTGATGTGTTGCATACCTTTATTATCTAGGTGGTTTATTTCTCACCTTCCTCGATCAGTGATGAAGAATGAACAAGGGTTCAGGTGGTCCAAGAGGATTATGTCACTTTCGCATTCAGATATTCATTGGTGCTCCAGATCTATGGATAATGTTATTATCATTTACTGTTGTGGGGAGTTCCCTAATGTGCCACTCCTTGGCATAAGAGGGGGCATTACCTACAACCCTTCCTTAGCTTTACGTCAGTTTGGTTACGCTCGGAGTGATGGTCCTCATAACATGTTGATTCAGGGTATTGTGTTTGACTACGACAACGATCTGCAAGGTTACCTGTAAACAACCCAAATTTGCCCTCACCCATTCACACCATGGCTTGTGATCCCCTCATATGCATAAGTTCAATCATGGCATCTCATACCACATTTTTGATTCACTGCATTGGTTCAAAGTCATCTGCATCTAGGGTTTGTGATCTGAGCAATCCAAGAGCTTCTTGAGCCACTCCAAAGGTCATCAACCCCTTCAAAGGGGTACATGTATGTTCAAGTATCATATTATATCCTCTCAAAGTCAAAAATGTCAAAGAATCACAAGAACTGAGAATGGCATGGAAGCAGAGCCAGGTTTGACTGCACAGATGACCTAGAATTAAGGTTTTGGTTTCAGAGGCCATAACTCCAATTTTTTTGGTCATTCTTGTTTCTATTGGTCTCTATATGGTATAGGGAGTATGCATATCAATTTTCATGAAGAAATTCAATGGGGAAGTCATCTGATCAAGGGTTGACTTTCTAAGCAAGTCAGTGCAAAATCAGGGCATCTGAGGCCCCCAATGACCCAACCAAAGGGTATTCTTCATCATTTTGATTGTATATGATCTTTATTTGATCATAGAAGAAGTTGGAAGTTCACAGAATTGAAGAATTTCAAGTCTTTTGCAAAGTTGACTTTTGGGGAAGGTTTGACTTTTAATGAAATTGCCATTTTAGGAAACTTTTTCAACCCTTACTTTTTGATTCAAAAATGCTTCAAATGGAAAAACTTTAGTCATGAAAGTTGTAGAATGGATCATTCCCTTTTCAAAAAGTACAAGAACATGACCTAATTCATTTTGGATCAAAAGTTATGGATTGTCAAAGTTGGCTAAAATCACAAAATTTGAAGTTTTCTACCAAAGGGACATTTTGCAAAATGGTTTGTTCAAGTGTTCTAAAGGCCTCAAATGTGTATCATTTCCACACAACATGATCATGTGACCTCTAATGTTCAGAATGGGCCAAGGGATCACACATTTTTATGGCTTATGGAGCAAGATTTTTCATAAGAAGCAAAAGTGAACCAACTTGCAAAACTCATCATAAGTTACAATCCACTTGCTTGCTGACTTGCTGATCAATCCTAGGGTTCTCCCCACATCATGCTGCGCAGGACACACCTTTTGTCCTTGGCTAGCAAGTAGCCCATGCTTCTCTTACACAACTTTGACATTTTGGCAACTTGAGCCATACCTATCACAAAAGCACACATCACCTCATCTGACCTATCACAATTGTTTATGCAAATCAAAAGCAAGCCAAAGCATACAAAACACAAGCCTAAAGCACTCTCTAACACAGCATTCTCATTTCCATACCATTTTGCAAAAGCTTTCGAAACTGCTTGCACAAGCCACAAACACAAAAACTAACTTCACAAATCAACTCAACACACTTCCCTGATCACAAACCACTCCTCACCATAGCCTGAAACTCAAAGAATCAAAAACACGATCACCACCTGCCATTGAACAGAACTTCTGCCATCACTCAAACCAGCCATTGCAAACTTCAAACAAGCCTTGAAAGCTTCTCAGGAGGTCCAGGGGAGTTGATTGCAAGCAAGACATCAGCCAGAAAGTGCCAGGAACTAAAGCTTCAGTTCAGGTAGCCATCTCAAACTTTTTTTTCCAGAAACTCCATTTTAAGTTCTTAAAAGCTTCTATGCACTCCCCTGATCATGAATATGTGTTTACTTTTGAAAATGGTTGAGAAACCAGGATGTATGAATGTTCTGAAATTTTTTTGCCCTAGAAACGTTTTGCTTCGATTTGGCTGATTGATGAATGAAAAATGATGTTTGAATGGGGGTTTTGATCTAGTTTGGCATGGGGATGATTTCTGGGTAGTTAGTTTTCGTTTTCATGAAGTTTTGAAGATTTTGGCAACTTTCAGGTGAGGGTCTTGCCGGAGAAGACGACCGGAAGTCTTCTCCGGCCACCTGAAAGTAATTAGGGCTAATCCCTGTAATTAATGAGAGTTTGAATTCTGAGCGTAGGATTGGTTGACTTTGTTTGACTGGCGCGTGTTTGGATGGCCCAGATCCACTCACTTAACCCTAATCCAGTCATTTACTTAATTAATTAGGATTAATTTATTTCAAACCTCAGAATGAATCCTGGCCTTCCAATCTCGCGCGCGTCAATTCCCTATCTTTTTATTCAAATCCTATCCATTGGATGCGTTGACTTCTCCATAAATCCATTTTATTTTTCATTTTTATTCATTTAATTTGTACATTTAATTTAAAATAGCAAAACAATTTTAAAAATTCTGAAAATTTTTGTACAAACTTTTATTAATTTTCAGAAACCAAAAACATTTTTATTTTTATTTTTTGCATTAAAAAATATTTTTAAATCATTTAAAAGTTTATTTTTAATTAATTAATGAGAATTAATTAATTAAAAATACTTTTACGTATTTAAAAATCACCAAAAAATTCATGAAACCTTTAAAATCATTTAGAAACATTGTCCAACCCTCAAACCAAATTTCTTTTTTGATTTTGATGACTTTTGATAAATTTTCATGGAATTAATTTAATTTCAAGGCAATATTTTGATCCAAACTTCAAAAAATCATTTCTGCCCATCCATTGAGAGTTGGACTTTGATTCTTTTTGCATTGTGTCTTGCATATCATGTAGTTTGTAGTATTAAATGGGCATGATTTGATCTTGCATTTTCAATTCGTTTGATATTTTTCTTGTCAAGGTACCCTAAAACCCTAGAAATCTTAGGAAATTCATAACCCTAATTAGGTTAAGAGTTAGAACCCCTCCTTTGGGTAGTGAGTTTGTGTAGGGCTAGGGTTCCCTTGAATGCATTTTCAATTTTTTATCATGATGTTTGCTTCTGGTTTTGGTTTTTGTTTGGTGCATTGATCATAAACCCTAATTTGGGCTTTCATTTGCATTCATCTTGCATTTGCTCACATACCATGACTTGCCATAGCATTTTGTGCATCCATTTGATTCATTAGACATCTTAAGACATATTAGAAGCATGTTTGATCATTGCATCTTCCATTTGCCATGTTGTATGTCATTTGCATTTCATAACTTTTCATGTGTGATCTTGGTTCTAAGTATGCTTCTCTTGCATCCATATGTTCATATGATCATCCTCATGCCTTGATTCATGTTTGCATCATCTCATAACATCAATAGCATCATGTGTATGCTTCTGGTTTTGATTTGCATCATGTCATTTCATTTCATTTTGCATTACATTGCATTCCTTTCACTAACTTTTCAGGTGGTAAGTTACTTTGAGAAGTGAATTTGCCTTCACTTCTCACAATCTCTTTTCATCTCTTTCATGCATCATTGCTGCATTTTGTTTTGTGTTTGAGATTGAGCTTGCTCTTTCTCCTTCTTCTTACTTACTTTCCTCAAGAGACTTGTCTTCTTAAATGAAGCAAGTTACTTTGCTTCTCTGCTCCTTTCATCTGCTTCCTGGTGGTACCTTTGAAGATCTTTCTTGTAAACCTCACAAACCATAGGAACAACCAAGCATGACAATGATTAGGGTTTTGATTAGTCCCCCACTTAGTTTTACCTTTTGTGTCTCTTTTGAGTCTTCTCTTCTCATCTCATAATCAAGGACTAAACCCTAAAGGCTTTAAGGCTTTGTGATTAAGCTTATGCCTGCATCCTTCTATTAGGATGGAGTGTATAACTTTAATCCTAAGTGTTAAACCCTTAATGTGTTTAACTCCTTTAAATCAATCCATCTCAATAATCATCAAGACATCAAGCTTGTAACTTGGGCCTTACATTAGGGTTCTAATTCTTCCTTAATTGGTTAAGAAGGACTAACCCTAGTGTTAATGGACAAGTCCCCCTCAAGTTGTCTTACAAATCATAAAACTCATTTCTTAATCATATCATTATTTAAAATCCACTTAATAAAGGCTTTGTTTTGTCATGAGGTTAATCCCTAATCATGGATTAAGTTGAGGAGCTTTCCTCAGTTTAAACACTCTCATCTATTATCCTTCTATTAGGATGGTGTAATGAGTCTGTTTAATCCCTGATTATGGCTTAATCTCATTACTTAACACTAAACAAAAACCACAAAAACATATAAATAATCACAAGTAGGTTAATGATCTTAATCCTACACCAAAGGTGATTAAGTGTGAGAAGCTGACTTCACACTTAAGGTATTCTCATTACCCCTAATCAGAGGGAAGATGTGATGAGTTTACTAACCCATTGGCTTAGGCTTAAGCTCATTAACTTATGACAAACTTTCAAAAGCAATAAAAGACTGAAAACCCAAAAACAAACAATAATCGTCTCCTTCGGGATTCTTTTCTCATCTCATTCACTCATAAACGAGAACTTGCTTCTTCCGTCTAATGCAAGATAGTTTGCACCTGAGCCAGACAGGTCATACACTTGAGCATAGACAAGTAAGCAGTTCACAAGTCAATTCATCTTTCAGTCTCTTTGGGTCGAACTACGGTGTTCTGACTTCCTCATTGCACGAGAGGATACGTAGGCATAACTTAACAGTTATCGAACAAAAGTCTCTGTATATTCCCCCTCTTCCCAGCCTTATTCTTTTAGCCCCACATTCATGAGCATTTCATTCTTATTCTTACACTGACACTTCACTTATACACTTTACACTTCTTTCACACTGACACCTGTACATCCTCTTCCAGCTCTTTTATACACAAATTGCACTGACACTACCCCTTTAAAACACAAATCTTTTAAGCGTGGATCCCGTCGAGTACGACGGACAATCTGGGTGCTAATACCTTCCCAGGTTGTAACCAACCCCCTTTCTCAGCCTCTCTGGTTCGCAACCGTCTTATCCATATCTTTCTAGGTCTATGCAGCAATACCTTTCCTACGGGATAAAAATGCCTAGCTGGCGACTCTTTTCATTCCCTGTGAGTTCACTCCTGTGTGTCCTCGCACCCTCCTCTCGCCGACCGTTCGCGTCTGTACCCTATTTGACCCGGCTTCATTTAGTGGGAGCGACAGCTTGGCGACTCTGCTGGGGAACCTTATACTGTAACCAGGGCTTCTGGTTCTTTTTGTGGGTTCCTCCTAGCGCTTGTTTGATTTGTGTTTACTGGGGTGTTCTATGCTATTTGCGTTTGTATATTTGATTTATTTTGCTTTATGTACAGTTGTTTTATTGCTTTCTTTATAGCTTTATACATATATCATACTGTCATACTGTGCTGGCTGGATCTGGTTTTGTTGCTTTGGTGGGTGGGTTCTATTGAGAGTTAAGGTCCTATACCTGGGACCTGAGTGACACCTAGGCTAGAGTGGTTCATGTTCTTTCCCATTCCATTTCGGTCTGGTGCGGGAATATGAAACACGGTTCAGATATGGGTTTCTTCTTGAGAACTCTGTGCTACAGATTTTCTGTAGTGCTAGGGCTATCTGGGAAGCCTGCTAAGTCTGGATGACCTTTAGTATTGACCTTCAGAAACTGAGGTGAATTAGAGGAGGATCTTTTATGGTTATTGTAAACACTGTACCTCCGGGTTAGAAGTGTTTACACTTCTCATAACTGATCCAAGTCTGAGGATCCTTGTTTTAGAACATCACCTGTGAGGGGGTTGGGATGTTTACAGGTTTGCAGGTACCCTTGACCTCAGCATACCCTGTTACTTTGTTTTGATTAAGAGTACTCCATTTTGGGACAGTTCTTGTGATTTTAACCCTGGACATGTGACTCTTTATTTGAGTCCCCCACCTTGGTTACTGGACTTATGAACCTCCATCTGGATTTCTTGAACATACATGGACTTATATCAGAGCACTTGATCAGATCCAGCTTGATCACAAACCCTTGCATATCATTTGCATACATCACCATTGCATCATTTTAACATTTGCTTATTTGTTTTTCAGGGTATCCATCATATATTTTGGCTTGGTTTTGACCCCTTCATCAGCATAGACCTATCCCCATCAGTATCTGCTTCAGCTATCAGCTACCTGCTTCAGTTACCTGCACCACCAGTCTCAGCCTGTCAGTGGCCTATCTTCAGTGTTATTCTCAGCATCTGTCTCAGCCCTTCTTCAGCAACATGGCACCCAAGAAGAGTAATATCTCCTACCATTTCTTTGAGCCTGAGTTGGCTAACATCAGGAAGATCCAGGCCTTGATTACTCCAGACCATATACCACTATTCAGAGAACATTATGGAGGCATACTTGATGTGGTTATGGATTTGGACCCTTCCCAGAGGAGCTTGATTCATACTTGCTTGCAGTTCTATAACTCCCCTCTGAGGTGCTTCACCTTCCAGGATTTTTAGTTGGGGCCTTTATTAGAGGAGTATTCATCATTGGTTGGTGTGCATGTCAGGGGTGGTGTCCCCTTCAACCCTGAGATGGCTTCTCCCAGTAATGAAGAAGTGGCAAAGGCATTATATCTGGAACCTTGTCTGATTGGGCAAAATATGACTACCAAGGCTGTAATCTCTGGTCTACACTTGGATTTCTTGACTTCTCAGGCCATCCTGAAGGCCTCCTTAGGAGAATGGAAGGCAGTCTGTGCTTTATTGTCCCTTAGCATATATGGGGTCATATTATTTGCAGATGAGCCTAGGTTTATAAGCAAGAATGCAATCCATCTTTTCATCCTGAGGAACCCAGTGCCCACCTTACTGGGAGATTTCTACTACTCTGTCCACCAAAGGAATGAAAAGCAGAGAGGAAGATTGGTGAGGTGCTGTGCTCCCCTATTCCACACCTGGTTGCTCAAGCACTTGCCCAAAATTGATGCATTTTTGAATCCTCACCAGCAGAGGAACTGGGCTAGAAGGCTCATTGCTTTGACCTCAGCTGACATCAGGTGGTGCACTCAGAGCACCAAGGGCAGGGACATCATTACTAGTTGTGGGCAGTTCCCCAATGTACCCCTGATAGGAGTGAGGGGTTGCATCAACTACAACCCTCTGCTATTCAAAAGACAATTGGGCTATGCATTGGTCCACACTCCTAGAGCACAAGACTTGGCTGAGACTCTTTATTGTGAGAGTAAGCCTAATCTAGCCATTGTCAGGCAAGCATCCTGGGCTTGGGACAATGTCCAGACCAAGGGAATGGCAATTCTAGGAAGATGCAACAATGTGGCCTCAGCTCAGTACTATGAGTGGTCTCATGCCAGGGCTCAAATTTCTGGGATGCCCTTCACCATTGAGGACACCCCTGGGCCATCCACAGCACCACCTCCTGCCACTGTCAGCTTAGAGGAGTTTGAGAAATTGAAAGAGAGGAATGAGAATCTGACTCAGGCTCTGCAGAAGACCCTCTGGGAGAGGAGTGATGGTCGGATGGACATTGAAAGGCTAGAAAAGCTAAAGGTGGATCATCTAGCAAGGATTGAGAAGTCAGAGGACTACATTAAGAAGTCAAGGGCTGGAGAGCAGATCTTGAAGAATGCCTGCAAGGAGGCTCAGTTCCAGAAGGCCAGGACTGATTTATATCTGAAAGAGAATCAAGCTAGGTGGGTCAGGATCACCGAAGCTCGTACTCAGGAAGATAAGAGGACTCAGGACAAGATTGAGCAGTTGTAGGCTAGTGCAAAGGAGCAACAGGAAGCCCTGCTAGCAGCCCAGAGAGAGATCTCAGAGTTGTAGATTAGAGCTGGTGTGAAGAGGTCAAAGGACCAAAGTCAACACAAGAAGCTAACTGCTGCTGTCACCACCAGGAATCTTCTCATTAGGAACCTTATAGAGCGTCCAGCTGATCCTGTGACTGAAGCACTTCTAAAGGAAGTTCAGGAGGATGAGTTTGGTCTTGGTGTCTGACTTTTGTTTGTTGTTGCTTTCATTTCGTTGTACTTTTCATTTTCTTATGTTGTATTTTGACCCCTCAGGGGCATGTATTGTAAAAAAAAACAAACTATGTATCATTCACTTTTCGTAATATACGTATTAGTTTGTTTTTATCTGAGTTTCTTTCAAGCAACATCAAAAGCATCTTCCTCAGGGGTCTGGAAAGGTCAAAACCAAGTGCCAAGCCGGATACCTTGGAGACAAATAAGCATACTGCATTGCATACTAACCTTTGATTGTTTTATAGGTTTGTTTTGTTTTTGTTACTAACTCTGTTGTGATCTCAGGAACTATTGCTCGACGACGGGTGTTCCCACTCAACCGTCCACACAGATATCCTACCCGCAATAACCTTCCGGGTATACAGATGGACCAGGTACAACAGGACCTTACAGAGGTCAGGACCCAAATGGCCAATGAGAGACTGGAAATGAGGAATCAGATGACTCAATTTATGGAGGTGGTGAATGGATTGGCACAGAGCCAAGAAAGATTAAGAGCTTTGGTAGAAAGGCAGACTCAGGAAGACCCCCATCTAGGGACTGGTGGGACAAGCAACAATGAGAGGGTTCAGCCTCATATCAACCCACCTGTATTTGGACCCCACCTTCATCCAGAGATCAATATCCCTACTAATGTGCAAGGGAATGCTACTACAGGCAGAGTACTCCAAGAAGACCCCCAGGAAGATCAGTTCACAGTGATGGGAGCTGGGGATGAAGCCTATGACAGAAGGCTAGATGAAATTGCTGAAAAATTAAGGTCCTTGGAGTCTCAAAACTCCTTGGGTTTTGATGTTATGGACATGGGCTTAGTGGACGGGGTCAGGATTCCCCATAAGTTTAAACCTCTGTGCTTTGAAAAGTACAACGGAACTTCCTGTCCACGAACCCACTTGCAATCCTTTCTGGGGAGGCTGAAGGCATATACCATGGATGAAAAGCTATGGATGTTTTATTTTGAAGATAGCTTAACGGGAGCTTCAAGGGAATGGTACTCTCATTTGACTAGAGCAACCATCAGATGTTGGAAGGACTTGGCTGAGGCCTTCATTAGACAATACCAGTATAATTTGGATATGGCTCCCAACAGGACCCTCCTGATGGGAATGTCACAGTCATCTAGAGAAAGCTTCCGAGAGTACGCCCAGAGGTGGAGACAGCTTGCTGCTGCTGTCCAACCACCCATGTCGGAGAGGGAGATGGCCGACATGTTTATGAACACCCTCCAAGGGACATACATTGATAGGCTAGCTGCCTTTTCTTCTACCAGCTTTGCGGATGTAGTTATAGCTGGAGAAAGAATTGAGAGCCTATTAAAGATGGGAAAAATTTCTGACAACGGTGCTAGCTCATCCAGCAACCCAAGAAAGCCTTTTGTGGACCCAAGAAGAACTGGTGAAACTAATGCTGTCCATACCAGCAGGGGCAGACCCCAGTATGTTCATAGGTCTGTGGCCGCTGTCACCATTCCCGCTCCAGTTCATCCACAACCAGCTTATCAACCACAGCAACAAAATTATCAGCAACAAACTCAGTATCCTCCTCAGAGAAACTACAACAACAACAACAACAATCAACAAATACCGTATCAACAGAGACCATCTCAGGCCAATAGGGTGATCGATCCGATCCCTATGCCTTATGCCACATTACTGCCACAACTCCTGAAACTCAACCTGGTTGAGCTAAGGACATTGGCACCTCCAGATCCTGCCAGTCTACCCAGAAATTATGACGCCAGCGCCAGATGTGCTTTTCACTCAAATGCACCTGGCCACAGTACAAAGAAGTGTAGAGCTTTGCACATGAAAGTACAGGATCTAGTGGATTCCAAAGCTCTAAACTTTGCACCACCACCAAATGTTAACAAGAACCCTATGCCAAACCACGGAGGACCGAGAATCAATGCTATTGAGGAAGATAAGCCGTCTTACTTGATAACCAGTGTGGGTCAGATTCGGACACCCTTGGTAGAGATTAAAGCTCAACTCCTTGAATGTCAAATGTTCCCGGGATGTGAGCTAGGATGTGCTTATTGCAACATTTCAGTGAATGGGTGTGATAACTTGAGAGATGGCATAGATGGTCTCATCCAGAGTGGCCTGCTTCAAATCACAACATCAACACCTACCAATCCAGCAATCTCCTTAACAACAGTTCCCGAGTCTTCTACAACTGCAACAACCATTGTTCCAAACAACTCTTCAGTTTCATCAACAAATGCTTCATCTGTTACTTCAACGGACCAAATATCAACAAACATCCCTTCTACAACTTCAGCACCCCTTCATTCAGAATCTCCTACAACAGCAACACCCATCCATTCAACAGTGTCTTCTACAACATCAACAGCAAACAATGAAAGCGTCTCAACAGTTACAATTTATTATGATCCTGCAGATGATTCTGCCTACAACTCACAAAATGCCACTCCTATCAGAGCACCAGTCACAATATACTATGATCCACAGACTATCACGGTCCCTTATGCAGCTGCTATCAGTCCAGTCACTATCACAGTGCCTGGGCCAATACCTTATAAAAGCAGTAATGCCATCCCTTGGCATTACGGCTCCGATCTATACTGCGAAGGACAGAAAATCACTTTGGAATCATCAACTTCTTCACCACAAATAGACAATGTGGGAGGAGGCGGAGGCTTCACTCGAAGCGGACGTCTCTTTGCCCCGCAAATTCCAAGACCCAGTGCCGAAGCAGAAGCTGCTGCCAAGGCAAAAGGGAAGAGCCTGGTGCAAGAAGAGCAAGTTGCTAAAGAAGCTTTGAAAACCCCTTTTGATCAAGAGGTTGATGAATTCATGAAAATCATCAAGAAAAGTGATTACAAGATAGTGGACCAGCTTCACCAGACACCTTCCAAGATCTCCATTTTATCATTGTTAATGTGCTCCGAGGCTCATCGGAACGCACTACTAAAAGTCTTGCACGCAGCTTATGTGCCAGAGGAGATTACCGTCAATCAGTTGGAGGCTGTGGTTGGAAATGTTAATGCTAGTAATGGACTAGGATTTACCAACACCGATTTGACTACGGAAGGTCGCAATCATAACAAGGCTTTGCACATTACCATGGAGTGTAAGGGTGCAGTTCTTTCCCATGTGCTGGTAGACACATGATCATCCCTCAATGTCTTACCTAAAAAAGCCCTTATGAAGCTGGAGTATGAAGGATTGGCATTACGCCCCAGTAACCTGGTAGTGAGAGCCTTTGACGGTTCTAAGAGATCAGTTATGGGAGAAATTGAGTTGCCTATAACGATTGGCCCACAAACTTTCAAAATGACCTTCTACGTGATGGACATTCAGCCAGCCTACAGCTGTTTGTTGGGTAGACCTTGGATTCACGCTGCTGGCACAGTTACGTCTACCCTTCACTAGAAGTTAAAATTCGAGTGGGAGGGCCAAGTTGTTACTATTTGTGGAGAGGAAGATATTTTTGTTAGCCATCTGGCTACATACAAATACATTGAGATGGATGGGGAGATCCACGAAACTATGAGTCAAGGGTTTGAGGCCTTGAACATAAATGAAACATCTACTGTACCTGGAACCTCAATGACATCTTATCAACAAGCCCGGAAGGTTGTTGAAGAAGGGACTGCCCAAGGCTGGGGCAAGTTGCTGCCCGTAGAGAAAAAGGAGGATAGATTTGGGTTGGGTTACAAAACAACTCAACAAGATCAAGAAGAGGCTGCTAAGAAGCCCAATTTTGTCAGTGGGGGGATGCTCACCCCCGATGCAGTGAACAACTTGGAAGACGAGGATGAAAGCGACCGCAACCTGGAGAGTTGGATCCGTCCAAAGATCCCGGGGAGCAGTATCTCAAACTGGTCTTCCCAGGAAATTATAAGAGTTACTCCTGCAGAGTAATTATTATTTCCTGTATTTTGAGCATGCATCAAGTCTTGCATCTTGCCCAAGATGACAAGACTCATTTTGTAATCGGGCCATCTGTAATTTTGTGCAACAAGATTAATCAATGAAATATCAGACATCTTTTGCAAATGAGTCTTTTTCTTTTCCGCTCACTGTTTTTCCATTTTTCTTTTTGTACAAAAAATAAATGGCAATGTTTTCAAAATGACGACTTTATTTCACTTTTCTAAAACAAGATTAAAATCAATCACTAAAATAAACAAACTGAACCCTTGCAGAGAGTGCCTTCCAGACCGCACCGACAACAGCACGGCTATGACTTCGTATGACTTTGACAATCCAATCAATCAAGCTGATGAAGAGGTTGAAGAAGAGTATGAGCTTCCTGAAGAGCTAGCCAGGTTGTTGAGACAAGAGGAAAGGGTTATCACTCCTCATCAGGAGGAGGTCGAAACGATTAATCTTGGTACAGATGAAGACGTGAAAGAAGTTAAAATCGGGGTCTGCTTACAAGACTCAGTGAAGAAACAACTGATTGACCTGCTTCGAGAATATGTG
The DNA here is from genome assembly GCA_963966055.1 of Lathyrus aphaca. Taxonomy (NCBI): domain Eukaryota; kingdom Viridiplantae; phylum Streptophyta; class Magnoliopsida; order Fabales; family Fabaceae; genus Lathyrus; species Lathyrus aphaca. Next base: position 467,047,366 of record OZ014523.1, read on the forward strand.
GATGTGTTTGCTTGGTCTTATCAAGATATGCCAGGGTTGGACACTGACATTGTTATGCACAAGCTGCCTTTAAGAGAAGATTGCCCGCCGGTTAAACAGAAACTGCGCCGTACTCATCCAGACATGGCAATGAAAATCAAAGAAGAGGTACAAAAGCAGTGGGATGCCGGGTTCCTTGCCGTGACTAGCTATCCACCGTGGGTTGCTAATATAGTACCTGTGCCTAAGAAAGACGGCAAAGTAAGAATGTGTGTTGACTACCGGGATCTGAACAGAGCCAGCCCGAAAGACGATTTCCCATTACCTCACATTGATGTATTGGTGGATAATACGGCTCAGTTCTCGGTATTCTCCTTCATGGACGGATTTTCAGGATGCAACCAGATCAAGATGTCACCTGAAGACATGGAGAAGACCACTTTCATTACACCCTGGGGCACATTCTGTTACAAGGTGATGCCATTTGGACTGAAGAATGCCGGTGCAACATATCAACGGGCTATGGTGACATTATTCCACGATATGATCCATAAAGAAATCGAATGTTATGTGGACGACATGATTGCCAAGTCCCTCACTGAAGAAGACCACCTGGTAAATCTACTGAAACTATTCAAGCGTCTGAGGAAGTACCAACTGAAGTTGAATCCCAACAAATGCACATTCGGGGTGCGATCCGGTAAGCTATTGGGATTTATTGTAAGTGAGAAAGGGATTGAAGTTGACCCTAATAAAGTCAAAGCCATTCAAGAAATGCCTGCACCAAAGTCAGAAAAAGAAGTTCGAGGGTTCTTAGGCCGATTGAACTACATCTCACGGTTCATATCTCACCTTACAGCAAACTGCGAACCCTTGTTCAAATTGCTAAGAAAAGAACAAACGGTCAGGTGGAACGAAGACTGCCAGAGGGCTTTTGACAAGATCAAGGAATACTTACAAGAGCCTCCCATCCTTATGCCTCCAGTTGAAGGAAGATCTCTGATAATGTACTTGACAGTATTAGAAGAGTCAATGGGGTGTGTGCTGGGCCAGCATGACGAGTCTGGTCGAAAAGAGTATGCAATATACTACCTAAGAAAAAGTTTACCGACTGTGAACAACGTTATTCACTGCTCGAGAAAACTTGCTGTGCTTTAGCGTGGGCTGCTCGCCGACTAAGACAGTATATGTTGACCCACACTACTTTGTTGATCTCAAAGATGGACCCAGTCAAGTATATTTTTGAGAAGCCAGCACTTACCGGACGGGTTACAAGATGGCAAATGATCCTCACAGAATATGACATCCAATACACATCTCAGAAAGCCATCAAGGGCAGTGTATTGTCTGAATATCTTGCTGAGCAACCTATTGATGATTACCAGCCTATGAGATTTGACTTCCCTGATGAAGACATCATGTTCATAAAAGCAAAAGATCATGAGGAGCCTGTTCACACTGAAGGGCCTGACCCGGAAGAAAAATGGACTATGATGTTTGATGGGGCTGTTAATATGAATGGTAATGGTGTCGGTGCAGTACTCATTACACCTAAAGGAGTTCACATGCCTTTCTCGGAAAAACTCACTTTCAACTGCACTAACAACGAAGCTGAATATGAAGCTTGCATTATGGGTCTTGAGGAAGCCATTGACCTCAGGATCAAGACATTGACTGTATTCGGAGATTCAGCTCTGGTAGTTAATCAAACCAACGGAAAATGGTACACACACCAAGATCATCTGATACCTTACAGGGATTATACAAGGAGGTTATTGACTTTATTTACAATAGTCAAGCTTGAGTATATCCCTTGGGACGAGAATCAGTTTGCAGATGCCCTTGCCACCATTTCATCCATGATCAAAGTTCAAACTGCCAACTTTGTACCTCAAATTTCAGTGTCCAGACTTGACAGACCAGCATATGTGTTCGCAACAGATGTTGTCAAGGATGATAAGCCTTGGTTCCATGAAATTAAGTGCTTATTGGAGGATCAAACATACCATCCTGGGGCATCTTCCAATGATAAGAAGACTTTGAGAAGGCTTGCTGGTAGTTTCTTTCTGAACACTGACGGTTCCCTGTACAAGAGAAACTTTGATATGGTACTCCTCAGATGCGTTGATAGAACAGAAGCAGATTTGTTGATGCATGAAGTGCACGAAGGATCCTTTGGTACCCATGCAGGAGGGCATGCCATGGCCAAGAAATTGCTAAGATCAGGTTATTACTGGATCACAATGGATGCCGACTGTTGTGCTTATGCCAGAAAATGCCATAAATGCCAGATTTATGCGGATAAGGTGCATGTGCCTCCTAATCCTTTGAATGTGATGTCTTCACCTTGGCCCTTTGCTATGTGGGGCATTAACATGATTGGCAAGATTGAGCCAACTGCTTCGAATGGCCACAGATTCATCTTGGTTGCCATTGACTATTTCACCAAGTGGGTCGAAGCAGCTTCCTATGCAAATGTTACAAGGCAAGTGGTAGCCAGATTTCTGAAGAGAGATATCATCTGTCGATACGGAGTTCCCGAGCGAATCATTACTGATAATGGTTCCAACTTGAACAATAAAATGATGGCAGAGCTGTGCCGGGACTTCAAGATCCAACACCACAATTCTTCTCCTTACAGGCCGAAGATGAACGACGCTGTTGAGGCAGCTAATAAGAATATCAAGAAGATTGTGCAGAAGATGGTAGTCACCTACAAAGATTGGCATGAAATGCTACCGTTTGCCTTGCATGGGTACCGCACGTCAATTAGAACATCCACTGGGGAAACACCGTATCAGCTTGTGTATGGTATGGAGGCAGTCCTACCTGTTGAAGTTGAATTACCCTCTCTACGGGTACTAATGGATGTTAAGCTGAACGAAGCAGAGTGGGTCCGGTCCCGATACGAACAGCTGAGTCTGATTGAAGAGAAGAGGTTAGCTGCAATCTGTCATGGGCAGTTGTATCAGAAAAGAATGAATAGAGCCTTCAACCAGAAAGTTAGGCACCGAGAGTACCAAGTAGGGGATCTTGTGTTGAAAAGAATCCTCCCTCCTCATACAGACCACATGGGCAAGTGGACTCCGAATTATGAAGGACCATTCGTAGTAAAGAAAGTTTTCTCTGGTGGAGCGCTCATGCTCAGCACTATGGATGGTGAAGACTTCCCGTCCCCTGTGAATTCAGATGCAGTTAAAAAATACTTCGCATAAAATGACCCGCTGGACATAAAAACAGAATGTAAGTCCAGGCAAAAATAGGGTATCCCGGCGAGTCAAAAATAGAATAAAAGACTCGGGCAAAAATAAGGGAAAATAAACAAAAATGTACACCTACTGAGTTGAAAAGCCGCCTTGGACAACTCAGGCAAAAATGGGTATCCCGATGGATTGAAAACCCGAAAGGGCGATCCATGCAAAATGAGGGAATAAGCGAACAACTGCATTCTGAATTCGTCTGTATCACTTACAACTTGGCAAGCCTCGAAAGGATCAAGCTTCTATCAGAATCAACCTTTTTCAGAAAGCAAGACGAGAAGAACGTCAAATGTCATATGAGTCATAGCAAGAGGGAAGCTCCTTGAAGCGTCGACAGCATTGCCAGCATTTTGTTTCTCAATTTTTAACAATCTCCTCATTTCAGGGGATATGTTTCTTTGACTGTATCTTGCCAATTCAGGGCACATGAATTAATAAGAGCAGATTTTCAGTCATGTTTCGTCTTGTACATTTTATTTGCAAAGAATGTCTGATGTCTTAAAAAATTTGATCGCATGAATACAGATGCTCATCTTCAAAAATAAAATTACATGCTTGCAGGGAATATACTTACTCTCGGAAGTGTCTAACTCCTATGACGGAATCCGGTAAAGGATACCTCGGGATTACTTGTACGTTTCTCTGTCTTTTCAAGATTGCAGGTACTCAAAGCGCAACATGGGGCATGTAAGCTTCATCCCAGCAAGCTGGCAAATCAACACTCGCTCAGTCCTAGCACCCCAGGTGCTTTCTCCCCAGCTGAGTTGCCACTTGTTATTTCTCCCCAGCCGGGTTGCCAACCATTCGTCCTCCCCAGCCAAGTGCTAGACAGGGAACCTTCCCCACAGAGCTTCAGTTTCTATCCAGAGGAGCAACGCATGAAGGAATCACAACAGAGTGACGAAAGCTTCCACAAACCCCAGTTGGGTCTCTCATTTTGTGGAATGGGTCTACCAGTGACCTATTCCCCCAAGCAAATACATCTCACCAAGATCTGCCAATGATCTCATCCCCAGCTGGGATGTCCACTTCAAACAGATCGACCAGAGATCTTCATAGCGACGGGATCCGAATCCCGGTTTGGTATCCTTGCATAATCATGGAATTCGCATCATACTCACCCCACAAAGTGTAGCATTCCGTCTAACACGGAGCATTACGACAAAAATCAACATATTGCATAATCATAAGCCATGTTCTGAATCAAACACTTGTGAATAGTGACAATCCATCAACAACATACAAGATGTTCACCAAATTCCCCAACAGGGAGCTAAAGCTAAAGCAGTTGCCTTACATTCACAAACACCAGTATATATTCCTTGTGGCACCCGTCCGTGTCATATCCCCAATAAAAGACAAAGCATCCTCTTTGCACTCACAGATACATACACTTTGTATATCAGATACTTTTTTATACCATACTCTTCACCTTTTGACACTCGTCCATGTCACTCTCCCCAGCAGATAAACACTCATCTGTACTCTTATACAGATACCCGTCCGTATCTTATATGCACCATCTATATCCCCGCAGATTAAACACTAGTCCGTGTTCTTTGTTAACTAGTTGGTACTCGTTCGTACCATCATCTCAGATCATGCGTCAAGCGTTTGTTTCTACCTGATACTCGTCCGTATCATAGTCTTAAGGATGCTCGTCCGCATCTTTAATCCATACACCGTGTCAAACACTTACGTATTATGGAATTTGGACACTCGTCTGTGTCTACTATTCCCCAGAGGAGTCCCTTCAGATTCAACACTCGTCCGTGTTCCTTGTTAACCAGTTGATACTCGTCCGTATCATCATCTCTGAACACGTGTCAGTATTTATTTCTACTCGATACTCGTCCGTATCGTAGCCTTAAGGGTGCTCGTCCGCATCTTTAATCTATATACAAACATCTAAACACTTATACCTTTTGTTCTTGGATATAAACACTCGTCCGTGTTTACTATTCCCCAGTAGAGTAATTTCCACTGTTATCTGACATTCGTCCTATGTCATGATAAACCCTAAGAGCAGCTGTACCCTGCTAGGTGATCGTCCTTCACCTCTTGATGATCTTCCTTCATCATGCTCATCCGATGGCCGTCCCCATCGTTGACCTTTTCTATCCGACATTCGTCCTATGTCGTGATATTTAGCAGCCGTCCCCTGCTAGGTGATCGTCCTTCACCTTTTTGATGATCGTCCTTCATCATTTTTATCCGATGGCCGTCCCCATCGTTGATTTTATTATCTGACATTCGTCCTATGTCATGATAAACCTTGAGAGCAGCCGTCCCCTGCTAGGTGATTCGTCCTTCACCTCTTGATGATCGTCCTTCATCATGCTTGTCCGATGGCCGTCCCCATCGTTGACCTTTTATCCGACATTCGTCCTATGTCGCGATATTTTCGGCAGCCGTACCCTGCCAGGTGATCGTCCTTCACCTTTGATGACCGTCCCTCATCATTATTTCATTTATTCTTTAACCCGATGGTCGTCCCCGTCGTGGTCCCTTTTCCTTTTCCTGATGATCGTCCTTCATCAGTGTAGCCCGATGGCCGTCCCCATCGTTGGTTACCTTACTTTATGAATTTGATGGCCGTCCCCATCATTGGTTACCTTACTTTATGAATTTGATGGCCGTCCCCATCATTTTTCATTGATCCCCAAAGAATCTTATAGCTTTACTTGATGGTCGTCCCCATCATGATCCCTTTTATCCCCAGCATGTCGGCCGTCCCCGTCATTGCTTTATTTTCCGCACTTTTCCAGCATGTCGGCCGTCCCCGTCATTGCTCCTTCCCCAGCAGTCGTCCTCTGCTCGACGGTCGTCCTCCGTCGCCCACACTGTATAATATACTTTATTTTTCTTTTACAATCTATATCCCTTTTCTTCTGTGAGTGCAAATTTTGGACTGTCTTTGGTATTCAACCACAAGTTATCTTGTTCGCCTGTTAAGCCGTTGCTTACATCCTGCACAGCTAACTCATGTTTGAATAGGGGCAACTGTAAACACAACAAATTTTCCCTCACCCATTCACACCATGGCTTGTGATCCCCTCATATGCATAAGTTCAATCATGGCATCTCATACCACATTTTTGATTCACTGCATTGGTTCAAAGTCATCTGCATCTAGGGTTTGTGATCTGAGCAATCCAAGAGCTTCTTGAGCCACTCCAAAGGTCATCAACCACTTCAAAGGGGTCCATGTATGTTCAAGTATCATATTATATCCTCTCAAGGTCAAAAATGTCAAAGAATCACAAGAACTGAGAATGGCATGGAAGCAGAGCCAGGTTTGACTGCATAGATGACCTAGAATTAGGGTTTTGGTTTCAGAGGCCATAACTCCAATTTTTTTGGTCATTCTTGTTTCTATTGGTCTCTATATGGTATAGGGAGTATGCATATCAATTTTCATGAAGAAATTCAATGGGGAAGTCATCTGATCAAGGGTTGACTTTCTAAGCAAGTCAGTGCAAAATCAGGGCATCTGAGGCCCCCAATGACCCAACCAAAGGGTATTCTTCATCATTTTGATTGTATATGATCTTTATTTGATCATAGAAGAAGTTGGAATTTCACAAAATTGAAGAATTTCAAGTCTTTTGCAAAGTTGACTTTTGGGGAAGGTTTGACTTTTAATGAAATTGCCATTTTAGGAAACTTTTTCAACCCTTACTTTTTGATTCAAAAATGCTTCAAATGGAAAAACTTTAGTCATGAAAGTTGTAGAATTGATCATTCCCTTTTCAAAAAGTACAAGAACATGACCTAATTCATTTTGGATCAAAAGTTATGGATTGTCAAAGTTGGCTAAAATCACAAAATTTGAAGTTTTCTACCAAAGGGACATTTTGCAAAATGGTTTGTTCAAGTGTTCTAAAGGCCTCAAATGTGTATCATTTCCACACAACATGATCATGTGACCTCTAATGTTCAGAATGGGCCAAGGGATCACACATTTTTATGGCTTATGGAGCAAGATTTTTCATAAGAAGCAAAAGTGAACCAACTTGCAAAACTCATCATAAGTTACAATCCACTTGCTTGCTGACTTGCTGATCAATCCTAGGGTTCTCCCCACATCATGCTGCGCAGGACACACCTTTTGTCCTTGGCTAGCAAGTAGCCCATGCTTCTCTTACACAACTTTGACATTTTGGCAACTTGAGCCATACCTATCACAAAAGCACACATCACCTCATCTGACCTATCACAATTGTTTATGCAAATCAAAAGCAAGCCAAAGCATACAAAACACAAGCCTAAAGCACTCTCTAACACAACATTCTCATTTCCATACCATTTTGCAAAAGCTTTCGAAACTGCTTGCACAAGCCACAAACACAAAAACTAACTTCACAAATCAACTCAACACACTTCCCTGATCACAAACCACTCCTCACCATAGCCTGAAACTCAAAGAATCAAAAACACGATCACCACCTGCCATTGAACAGAACTTCTGCCATCACTCAAACCAGCCATTGCAAACTTCAAACAAGCCTTGAAAGCTTCTCAGGAGGTCCAGGGGAGTTGATTGCAAGCAAGACATCAGCCAGAAAGTGCCAGGAACTAAAGCTTCAGTTCAGGTAGCCATCTCAAACTTTTTTTTCCAGAAACTCCATTTTAAGTTCTTAAAAGCTTCTATGCACTCCCCTGATCATGAATATGTGTTTACTTTTGAAAATGGTTGAGAAACCAGGATGTATGAATGTTCTGAAATTTTTTTGCCCTAGAAACGTTTTGCTTCGATTTGGCTGATTGATGAATGAAAAATGATGTTTGAATGGGGGTTTTGATCTAGTTTGGCATGGGGATGATTTCTGGGTAGTTAGTTTTCGTTTTCATGAAGTTTTGAAGATTTTGGCAACTTTCAGGTGAGGGTCTTGCCGGAGAAGACGACCGGAAGTCTTCTCCGGCCACCTGAAAGTAATTAGGGCTAATCCCTGTAATTAATGAGAGTTTGAATTCTGAGCGTAGGATTGGTTGACTTTGTTTGACTGGTGCGTGTTTGGATGGCCCAGATCCACTCACTTAACCCTAATCCAGTCATTTACTTAATTAATTAGGATTAATTTATTTCAAACCTCAGAATGAATCCTGGCCTTCCAATCTCGCGCGCGTCAATTCCCTCTCTTTTTATTCAAATCCTGTCCATTGGATGCGTTGACTTCTCCATAAATCCATTTTATTTTTCATTTTTATAAATTTAATTTGTACATTTAATTTAAAATAGCAAAACAATTTTAAAAATTCTGAAATTTTTTGTACAAACTTTTATTAATTTTCAGAAACCAAAAACATTTTTATTTTTATTTTTTGCATTAAAAAATATTTTTAAATCATTTAAAAGTTTATTTTTAATTAATTAATGAGAATTAATTAATTAAAAATACTTTTACGTATTTAAAAATCACCAAAAAATTCATGAAACCTTTAAAATCATTTAGAAACATTGTCCAACCCTCAAACCAAATTTCCTTTTTGATTTTGATGACTTTTGATAAATTTTCATGGAATTAATTTAATTTCAAGGCAATATTTTGATCCAAACTTCAAAAAATCATTTCTGCCCATCCATTGAGAGTTGGACTTTGATTCTTTTTGCATTGTGTCTTGCATATCATGTAGTTTGTAGGATTAAATGGGCATGATTTGATCTTGCATTTTCAATTCGTTTGATATTTTTCTTGTCAAGGTACCCTAAAACCCTAGAAATCTTAGGAAATTCATAACCCTAATTAGGTTAAGAGTTAGAACCCCTCCTTTGGGTAGTGAGTTTGTGTAGGGCTAGGGTTCCCTTGAATGCATTTTCAATTTTTTATCATGATGTTTGCTTCTGGTTTTGGTTTTTGTTTGGTGCATTGATCATAAACCCTAATTTGGGCTTTCATTTGCATTCATCTTGCATTTGCTCACATACCATGACTTGCCATAGCATTTTGTGCATCCATTTGATTCATTAGACATCTTAAGACATATTAGAAGCATGTTTGATCATTGCATCTTCCATTTGCCATGTTGTATGTCATTTGCATTTCATAACTTTTCATGTGTGATCTTGGTTCTAAGTATGCTTCTCTTGCATCCATATGTTCATATGATCATCCTCATGCCTTGATTCATGTTTGCATCATCTCATAGCATCAATAGCATCATGTGTATGCTTCTGGTTTTGATTTGCATCATGTCATTTCATTTCATTTTGCATTACATTGCATTCCTTTCACTAACTTTTCAGGTGGTAAGTTACTTTGAGAAGTGAATTTGCCTTCACTTCTCACAATCTCTTTTCATCTCTTTCATGCATCATTGCTGCATTTTGTTTTGTGTTTGAGATTGAGCTTGCTCTTTCTCCTTCTTCTTACTTACTTTCCTCAAGAGACTTGTCTTCTTAAATGAAGCAAGTTACTTTGCTTCTCTGCTCCTTTCATCTGCTTCCTGGTGGTTCCTTTGAAGATCTTTCTTGTAAACCTCACAAACCTTAGGAACAACCAAGCATGACAATGATTAGGGTTTTGATTAGTCCCCCACTTAGTTTTACCTTTTGTGTCTCTTTTGAGTCTTCTCTTCTCATCTCATAATCAGGGACTAAACCCTAAAGGCTTTAAGGCTTTGTGATTAAGCTTATGCCTGCATCCTTCTATTAGGATGGAGTGTATAACTTTAATCCTAAGTGTTAAACCCTTAATGTGTTTAACTCCTTTAAATCAATCCATCTCAATAATCATCAAGACATCAAGCTTGTAACTTGGGCCTTACATTAGGGTTCTAATTCTTCCTTAATTGGTTAAGAAGGACTAACCCTAGTGTTAATGGACAAGTCCCCCTTAAGTTGTCTTACAAATCATAAAACTCATTTCTTAATCATATCATTATTTAAAATCCACTTAATAAAGGCTTTGTTTTGTCATGAGGTTAATCCCTAATCATGGATTAAGTTGAGGAGCTTTCCTCAGTTTAAACACTCTCATCTATTATCCTTCTATTAGGATGGTGTAATGAGTCTGTTTAATCCCTGATTATGGCTTAATCTCATTACTTAACACTAAACAAAAACCACAAAAACATCTAAATAATCACAAGTAGGTTAATGATCTTAATCCTACACCAAAGGTGATTAAGTGTGAGAAGCTGACTTCACACTTAAGGTGTTCTCATTACCCCTAATCAGAGGGAAGATGTGATGAGTTTACTAACCCATTGGCTTAGGCTTAAGCTCATTAACTTATGACAAACTTTCAAAAGCAATAAAAGACTGAAAACTCAAAAACAAACAATAATCGTCTCCTTCGGGATTCTTTTCTCATCTCATTCACTCATAAACGAGAACTTTCTTCTTCCGTCTAATGCAAGACAGTTTGCACCTGAGCCAGACAGGTCATACACTTGAGCATAGACAAGTAAGCAGTTCATAAGTCAATTCATCTTTCAGTCTCTTTGGGTCGAACTACGGTGTTCTGACTTCCTCATTGCACGAGAGGATACGTAGGCATAACTTAACAGTTATCGAACAAAAGTCTCTGTATATTCCCCCTCTTTCCAGCCTTATTCTTTTAGCCCCACATTCATGAGCATTTCATTCTTATTCTTACACTGACACTTCACTTATACACTTTACACTTCTTTCACACTGACACCTGTACATCCTCTTCCAGCTCTTTTATACACAAATTGCACTGACACTACCCCTTTAAAACACAAATCTTTTAAGCGTGGATCCCGTCGAGTACGACGGACAATCTGGGTGCTAATACCTTCCCAGGTTGTAACCAACCCCCTTTCTCAGCCTCTCTGGTTCGCAACCGTCTTATCCATATCTTTCTAGGTCTATGAAGCATTACCTTTCCTACGGGATAAAAATGCCTAGCTGGCGACTCTTTTCATTCCCTGTGAGTTCACTCATGTGTGTCCTCGCACCCTCCTCTCGCCGACCGTTCGCGTCTGTACCCTATTTGACCCGGCTTCATTTAGTGGGAGCGACATTACCGTTAGAGGTTCATACAAGCATGGGGTAAAGTGAACAAGGTTGACAGCAAGACTCTGGAGCCCAAGTACACTATTCCTATGGAAGCTTATCTCAGATGGGTACGAGCTCGTGCTCAGACTCTTATGATGCCATATCCTGCCATCCTGCCAGTTACTATGGAGCCTGTTGCTGAAGGAGATACTTCTTATATCATTCTTCATCCAGACATGCCCACTGATATGAAAGATTTACAGAGGTCCTGGATCCAATTGAAGGAGCAAAGGGATACTTTTGAGACTCATTACAAAGCAAGTCAAGAAAGAATCCTGGAGCTAACAAAGCAACTTCACGAGGAGCGGAATCTCAACTCATACCTCAACACAAAGAGGAAACGTCAATGGGAGACTTATGTCGCTCCCACCTGATGACACAGGGCCAAGAGGGGTACAGACGCGAACGGTCGGCGAAAGGGGAAGAGAACACACAGGGGTGAACTCAGGAAGACAAGAGTCGCCAGCTAGGCATTTTTATCCCGAAGGAAAGGTAATGTTGCATAAACCTAAGAAAAGATATGGATAAGACGGTCGCGAACCAGAGAGACTGAGAAAGGGGGTTGGTTACAATCTGGGAAGGTATTAGCACCCAGATTGTCCGCCGTACTCGACGGGATCCACGCTTAAAAGATTTGTGCTTTAAAGGGGTAGTGTCAGTGCAATCTGTGTATCAAAGATGGAAAAGAATGCAAGTGTCAGTGTAAAAGAAAAGTGAAGTGTGTAAGAGAAGTGTCAGTGTAAGAACCAGAATGAAATGCTCAAGATAATGAGGCTTAAAGAATGATACTGGAAGGAGGGGGGATATACAGAGACTTTTGTTCGAAAACTGTTAAGTTATGCCTACGTATCCTCTCGTGCAATGAGGAAGTCAGAACACCGTAGTTTGACTCAAAGAGACTGAAAGATAAATTGACTTGTGAACTGCTTACTTGTCTATGCTCAAGTGTATGACCTGTCTGGCTCAGGTGCAAACTGTCTTGCATTAGACGGAAGAAGCGAGTTCTCGTTTATGAGTGAAAGAGATGATAAAAGAATCCCGGAGGAGACGATTATTGTTTGTCTTTGGTGTTTTCAATCTTTTATTGCTTTTGGATTTGTCATAAGTTAATGAGCTTAAGCCTAAACCAATGGGTCAGTAGACTCATCACATCTTCCCTCTGATTAGGGGTAATGAGAATGCCTTAAGTATGAAGTAAGCACCTCACACTTAATCACCATGATGTAGGATTAAGATCATTAACCTACTTATGATTATTTAGATGTTTTTGTTGTTTTTTTGTTTAGTGTTAAGTAATGAGTTTAAGCCATAATCAAGGATTTAATGGACTCATTACACCATCCTAATAGAAGGATAATAGATGAGAACATTTAAGCTGAGGAAAGCTCCTCAACTTAATCTATGATTAGAGATTAACCTCATGACAAAACAAAGCCTTTATTGAATGGATTTTAGTTAATGATAAGGTTAAGAAATGGATTTTATAGTTTGTAAGACAACTTGAGGGGGACTTGTCCATTAACACTAGGGTTAGTCCTTCTTAACCAATTAAGGAAGAATTAGAACCCTAATGCAAGGCCCAAGTTACAAGCTTGATGTCTTGATGATTATTAAGTGGATTGATTAAAGGATTTAAACAACATTAAGGGTTTAACACTTAGGATTAAAGTTATACACTTCATCCTAATAGAAGGATGCAGGCATAAACTTAATCACAAAGCCTTAAAGCCTTTAGGGTTTAGTCCTTGATTATGAGATGAGAAGAGAAGACTCAAAGATGACACAAAGGTAAAACCAAATTGGGGACTAATCAAAACCCTAACTGTGATCATGCTTGGTTATTCCTAGGGTCAATGAGGTTTGCAAGAAGATCTTCAGAGAAACCACCAGGAAGGAAGCAGATGAAAGGAGCAAGAAGCAAAGAGAAGCAAAACAACTTGCTTCACTTAAGAAGACAAGTTGCTTGAAGAAAGAAGGTAAGGAGAGAGCATGAATGAGCAAGCTCACTCTAATACACAAGATAAAATGCAGCAAATATGCAAGAGAGATGTGAAGAGATTGTGAGAAGTGAAGGCAAATTCACTTCTCAAAACAACTTACCACCTGAAAAGTTAGTCAAAAGAAATGAAATGCAATGCAAATGAGATGAAATGCCATGATGTAAACCAAAGTCAGAAGCATTTATATGATGTTAATGATGCCAAGAGATGATACAAACATGAGGCAAGACATGAGAATGATCATACAAGGATATGGATGCAGATGAAGCATGCTTTGAACCATGAATGTACATGAAAAGTTATGAAATGCAATGGACATATAACATGACAAATGAAAGATGCAATGATCAAACATGATTCTAATATGTCTTAAGATGCATTATGAATCATGTGGATGCACAAAATGTCATGGCAAGTCATTGGATGCAAGCAAATGAGAAATGGATGCAAAGGAAGGCACAAATTAGGGTTACATGCATCATGCAAAGCAAAAACTCAAAACCAGAAGCAAATGACATGATAAAAAATTGAAAATTCAATCAAAGATACCCTAAACCTATACAAGCTCACTTCCCAAAGGAGGGGATCCAACTCTTAACCTAGTGGAAGTTATGAATTTCCTAAGATTGCTTGGGTTTTAAGGTACCTTATCAAGAAAAATGCAAAACAAATTGAAAATGCAAGATCAATTCAAACCAATTTTATCCTATAAACTATATGCCATGAAGGATGCAATGCAAGAAGAACCATCATCAAACTCTCAAAGGTTAGGCAGAAAGGATTTTTCAAAGATTGAACCAAAATATTGCCTTAAAATGAAATTAATTCCAATGAAAATGATCAAAAGGGATCAAGAACAAAAAAGAAATTTGGTTTGAGAGTTTGATAATGTTTCTAAATGTTTCTAAATGCAATGTGAATTTTTTTGTGATTTTTAAATACCTAAATGTATTTTTAATTAATTAATTTTCATTAACTAATTAAAAATAAACATTTAAATGATTTAAAAATAATTTTTAATGCAAAAAATAAAAATAAAAATATTTTTGGGTTTTAAAAATTAATGAAATCTTTGACAAAAATTTTCATAATTTTTAAATGATTTTTGCTATTTTAAATAATTCGTATAAATAAAATGAAAAGAAAATGAAATTAAAATGAAAATAATGGAAAGTATGACAATCCAAAGGCTGAGATTCAAAGTTGGGTGGAGGGCGTTGACTGGCGCGTAAAGGAGTGGTCCAGATGCGTTCTGACTAATTAATTCAAATTAAGTTAATTAATTAAGGGTTAGGGTTTAATGATTGATCTTGGCCATCCAAACGCGCGGGAGTTAATGGAGGTCAACAGAATCTAAGGTCCAAATTCAAAGTTGATTAATTACTCAGATTAGGGTATAATGACCCTCAGGTGGCCGGAGAAGACTTCCGATCGTCTTCTCCGGTGAGACCTTCAACCTATCTCTCTCAAAACCTCACTAAAACGTGCCAAAATCTCCAGATTCACTCAACCAAATATCCTAAACAAGAATCCAACAACAAAACCTATTTATTTTTCATGAATCACGAAGAACAAGCAAAAATCAATTTCACGGGCAAAGTTTCAGACAACCCATACATCCTCATTTCTTCATCATTTTCAAAAATTCAAAGCTTATTACATTCAGGGGAGCATGTAGATCATTTTAGTAACTTAAAACAAGGTTTCTGGAAAAAATAATTTTTGAAGCTACCTGAAGTGAAGCTTTCAGTTTGGAGCTTTCAGGCTGCCTCCTTGCTTCAAAGCTTCTCCAATGGACCTCCTGAAGATGCTTTGAGGCTTGGTTGGAGTTTAAAGTGGCTGGTTTGGGAGATTGATCCAGTTCAGTTCAAGAGGGAAAAAAATCGTATTTGGTGTATGATGGCTTTTAAGGCAAAGTGAGGGGTGGTTTGTGATCAGTGATGCATTCTAAGATGAATGGTGGAAGAAGTTTCAAGTTTTAGTTGCTGAGTTGAGAGATTCGATAGAAAATGCAAAGGGAGGGATTTTTGTGTATGCTGACTTATGAGATGTTTTAGGCTTGTGTGTGTTATGAAAATGAACCCTTGGAGTATGCTTGTAAGGTCTGGATTGGGCAGAGAGTGGGTGGTGGACTGTTGTGATTGGTATGGGTGTTTTTGCCCAAAAGCCAAAAGTGTTGTACTTGAGGTATGGGCAATGGTGTAGCTGGATCATTGGCTTGTCCTGGCTCAGCTGAGATTAAGGATGTCCATGGAATTGGTTTTGAGACAATTCAGCAAGTGGATCAAAGCTTATGTGATGTTTTGCAATTTTCCCAAAGTTTGGCCCCTTTGGAAATTCATGAAGTTCAAGGCATCAAAATGCATAATTCTTGGGCCAATTCTGATTTTTAGAAGTCACATGAGCATGTTGAGAAGAGTTTATGCATTTTTGAAGTCTTTAGAATGCTTTATCATACCATTTTGCAAAATGCCTCTTTGGTGTAAAACATGAAATTATGTGATTTTTCCCAACTTTGACAAGCCATAACTTTTGATCCAAAATGAATTAGAATGAGTTCTTGTACTTTTTGAAAAGGGAATGATCCATTATATAACTTTCATGACCAAAGTTTTCCCATTTGAGGCATTTTTGAATCAATTTGAGAAGGTTGAAAAACTTTCCCAAAATGGCAAGTTTTCATTACAAGTCACTTTCCCAAAAAGGCAACTTTGCAAATGGCTTGAAATTTTGCAATTTTGTGAACTTCCAACATCTTCTATGACCAAATAAAGATCATACACAATCAAAATGATGATGAACACCCTTTGGTTGGGTCATTGGGGGCCTCAGATGCCCTGATTTTGCACTGCCTTTCCCAAGAAGTCATCTTGTGATCAGATGCCTTCTCCATAGAATTTCTTCATGAAAATTGATATGCATGATCCCTATACCATATTGATACCAATAGAAACAAGAATGACCAAAAAATTTGGATTTATGGCCTCTGAAACCAAAACCCTAATTCGAGGTCATCTGTGCAGTTAAGCCTGGCTCTGCTTCCATGCCTTTTTCAGTTCTTGTGATTCTTTGACTTTATTGACTTTGTGGGGATATAATATGATGCTTGAACATACATGGACCCCTTTGAAGTGATTAGTGACCTTTGGAGTGGCTCAAATGGCTCAGGGATGGCTCAGATCACAAACCCTAGATGCATATGACTTTGAATCAATGCAGTGAATCAAAAATGTAATATGAGATGCCATGGTTGAATTTATGCACATGAAAAGATCACAAGCCATGGTGTGAATGGGTGAGGGCAAATTTGGGGTGTTTACAACTTAAAACCCCATCTTTTGTACTTATTTCATTTTTATTGTAAGCCCAAGGGGCAAAACAAATTTATTACTAATAAAAGTTTACTTTTTGGTTGTTTAAACAAATTTAAATCCAGCGGTCCTTGAAAACATTGCATACGCATTTATACACCATATCATTGCATCACAGGTTTCTTATGCACATGTATCTTATCTTCTCGCTGTTTATTTCAGCAGAAATGGATCTTGAACAAACAGTCAAAGATCTCCAAGCACATAATGCACAATTCAAAGAGCTGATCCTGAACTTGTCCAAGGGACAAGATGAATTGAAGACACTGCTGGCTAAGAAGACTAAGAAGACTAGAAGATCAGGAGGTCTTATTAACCTGGGAAGAAGGTTCAAAGGTCCTGTCAAGACCAAGGAACAGGTTGAAGATTATGAGTCTGAAGAGTCTGAGAAAGAGGGAGGCAGTCTCCATAATACTATGGGGGATTCTGATTCTGAAGCAAATTACTATCATGATCCTAATGAAGATAAGTTCAAGATACTGGTGGATAGAATGAATGCTATGGAATTGAAAAAGTCTTATGGGCTGGATTTTGAAGATCTGAGTTTGATATCTGGAGTGGTTATACCCATTGGTTTCAAGGTCCCTGCTTTTGTAGTATATGATGGTGTCTCGTGTCCCAAGCTGCATCTGAGGTCCTACGTCCGGAGGATTCAACCCCATACTGCTGATAAGAAGCTGTGGATTCATTTCTTCCAAGAAAGCTTATCTGGAGCTCAATTGGAATGGTACTATCAATTGGAGAGTGTCAACATCCATGATTGGAATGATCTTGCTGAGGCCTTCTATAGGAAATACCAATACAATGCTGATCTAGCACCTACTCGCATGCAACTCCAAAGCATGTCTATGGGTGCCAAATAAAATTTCAAAGAGTATGCCCAGAAGTGGAGAGACTTGGCCGGTAGAGTTCAACCTCCTCTAACTGACAAGGAGTTAGTGGATATGTTTATGAGTACGCTGAATGGTCCTTTTTATAGTCATCTCATTGGAAGCTCATCATCTGGCTTCACTGAGCTGATAATGACTGGAGAGCGTGTAGAAAGTGGCATAAGAAGTGGAAAAATACAGGTGGGTGCCTCTTCATCAAGTACTGCAAAGAAGCCCCCTAGTGGGAAGAAGGAGTCAAATGCTGTTTATGGTCAACCTGTTCGTAATAGGAGGCACCAATCTATGAGTGCAGTTCATATCTCCAATCCTACTCCTGCAGCACCAGAACCCCCATAGGGCAATCAGCAGAAGCCTAAAAGACAGTTCACCAAGATCAACATATCACTGGCCCAAGCCTTGCAGCACTTGTTGAAATGGGAGCTCATTACTTTGAAGGACCCTCCTCATAATCCTAATGTTACCTCTCCTAGGTACAATCCTAATGCACGATGTGCATATCATTCTAATTGTCAAGGACATGATACCAACAACTGCTGGATATTGAAGAACAAGATTCAGGATATGATTGATGTTGGAGAGATTGAGTTTGACCCTCCCGGTACCCCAAATGTGATTACTGCTCCCATGCCAAATCATGAAAAGACTGTTAATGCCATTGATGAAGTTTCACATATTTCCTTAGTTGCAGATGTGACCACTCCATTGTCTGTTATTAAAAAGAAGTTGGTACAAGCTGGATTCTTTCCAGGTTGTAATGAAGATTGTTTTTATTGTGCTTATAAACCTGATAGCTGCTGGAAGTTGAAGGATGGTATTCAACGCCTCATGGACAATTACACCATATTGTTTGAGAGGACACCTTCTGTGGAGAATATGGTTGAACATATAACTCAAGGTGCGAAGGTTGAAGAGGTGGATATGGTTGATAAAGTGCCAGTGAGGATTACTTCCAAGGGCCCTGTCAAGATCACTCATAAGGGTCCTATCAAGATTACTGCTGAAGGCCCTGTGAAAATTGTTGCTGAAGCTAGAGTGGCTCCTATAATTATTACCACTCCTGGTCCTATTCCGTATACTTCTGATAAAGCTATACCTTGGCATTACGGTTCCAATGTTTATATCCATGGTGTTAAATAGGAACCCTTAGCTGATACACCTGTTGCTAATGAAAACATTGATGTTGATAATATTGCTGGATCTAGTAAGATTACAAGAAGTGGAAGAATTTTCTCTCCTCCGGCTACCTCCAAGAATACAGTTACTCCAATGACTACCTCTACTGCTGAGACAAATGCTGATGCTCGGGGCAAAGGTCCTGTTATTGAACCTGTGCAAACTGAGACGCCAACTACTGAGAATCTTTCTAAGCAGATGGAAGAAGTGTTGAAAATCATTCGCAAGAGTGATTATGATATTGTTGACCAATTTGGGCATACTCCTTCCAAGATTTCCATGTTGTCCTTGTTGCTGTGTTATGAGGCTCACGATAAAGCCTTGATTAAATTCTTGAAGACTGCTCATGTACCAAATGAGATTTCCGTGGATCAGTTTGAAAATTGTGTTGCACACCTGACCTATGATAATGGGTTAAGCTTTTCTGATGCTGATTTGACTCCAGCCAAGAGGAATCATAACAGAGCTTTACATATCTTTATTGAATGTAGGGGCACTACCCTGTCACATGTATTGATAGACAATGGTTCTTCACTGAATGTACTTCCCAAAGAGGTTTTGAACAAGCTTAGTCCTGAAGATGCTGTGTTAAGACCAAGTAATATAGTGGTGAGGGCCTTTGATGGTTCAAGGAGGGTGGTTCATGGAGAAATAGATCTCCCAATCAAAGTAGGCTCACAAGTCTTCAATTCTACCTTTTATGTAATGGATATTCGTCCTTCGTACTCTTGTTTGCTTGGGCGCCCCTGGATCCATGGGGCAGGTGCTGTGACCTCCACTTTACATCAGAAGTTGAGATATCCAGTAAAGGGAAAGGTTGTCACTGTTTACGGAGAAGAAGAATATATGATTAGCCATGTGAACACATTTAAGTACCTTGAAGTAGAAGGTGAATATGTTGAGACTCTGTGTCAGACATTTAAAGTAGTTCCTTGGGTTGTTCCTGCTGCTGAAGCTCCTCCTGTTGTCAAAAAAGTTCCTGTGGTTACCAGAGTACCTCCTACAATGGCTTCCCTCAAAGATGCCAGAGCTGTAGTTGAAGAAGGTGGTTGTACTATTTGGGGTCAGCTTCCTGACATTCCTTACAAGTCTGACAAGTTTGGTTTGGGTTTCACTGCAGAGTCCCAGAAGGCTGTTTGTCGTGCTCGTGCTGTTCGTATCACCAATCAAGGAATCATGAAAGATTAGATCAATGATGTGGGTAACTATGGTGAAGACTACAATCTGGATAATTGGATTTTTCCTACTGTGGGTGATGGGCTCAACAATTGGAAGGCTGAAGACGTTATTCCTATCTCCTTTAGTCAGGAGTAAATACTATTACTGTGTTGTTATTTTTTAAGTTTGTAATTTTTGGAACAATTAAACTCTTAAGCCTTGTGCCTTACCCGGGGCACAATGGCATGCTTGTTTAGGGATGTCATTTCATTTGCATACCTCATTCAATAAAAATCAGTGGACGTTTCGTTTTCGTAAATATTGTGTTCCTTGTCTTTCTTTTCTTTTATTTTTGTTTTATCAGCTATGTGTTCTTACACACACCCACATCACTAAAATGCAGATCCTCATCCACTCTGGATCCTGTTGATAACAGTTCTACTATTGCCAATTATAATTTCGAGAATCCGATCTATCAAGCTGAAGATGGAAAGGAGGATGATTGTGAAGTACCTGTAGAGCTTGTTAGGTTGTTACAACAAGAAGAGAAAGCTATACAGCCACATGAAGAGCCAATCGAAGTTGTGAATTTGGGAACTGAAGAGAACAAGAAAGAAGTCAAGATAGGGGCTGAACTAGAGGATGGTGTTAAGAGCAGATTAATTCAGATGTTACATGATTATGTGGAGATCTTTGTTTGGTCCTATGAAGATATGCCAGGGTTGGATACGGACATTGTGGTTCATCGTTTACCAGTAAAAGAAGACTGTCGTCCAAAGAAGCAAAAGGTTCGTCGCATGCATCCTGAAATGTCAGAAAAGATTAAAGCAGAGGTGATGAAACAGTTTGATGCAGGGTTCTTAGCTGTGACTTCTTATCCTCAATGGGTTGCAAATGTGGTACCGGTACCTAAGAAAGATGGTAAAGTACGTATGTGTGTAGATTACAGGGATTTGAACAAGGCCAGCCCTAAAGATGATTTTCCAATTCCTCATATTGATGTTCTGGTAGACAACACTGCTCAACATAAAGTATTCTCTTTCATGGATGGTTTCTCTGGTTACAATCAAATCAAGATGACACCTGAAGATATGGAGAAGACAACATTTGTTACACAGTGGGGCACCTTTTGTTATAAAGTAATGCCATTTGGTTTGAAGAACGCCGGGGCAACATATCAGCGTGCTATGGTGGCTTTGTTTCACGATATAATTCATCATGAGATAGAGGTATATGTGGATGATATGATAGCCAGGTCCCAGAATGAAGAACAACATCTTGATCATCTGCATAAGTTGTTTGAAAGGTTGAAGAAATACAAGTTGAGATTGAACCCAAACAAATGTACTTTTGGAGTTAGATCTAGTAAACTCCTGGGTTTCATTGTCAGTGGAAAAGGTATTGAAGTGGATCCTGCAAAAGTGAAAGCTATACAAGAGATGCCAGCTCCCCGTACTGAGAAGGAAGTTAGAGGTTTCTTGGGACGATTGAATTACATTGCAAGATTTATTTCCCAATTAACTGCTACCTGTGAGCCAATCTTCAAGTTGCTAAAGAAAGATCAGGTAATGGAGTGGAATGAGGAGTGCCAGACAGCCTTTGATGAAATCAAGAAATATCTACTAGAACCACCAATTTGATGCCACCAGTTGATGGAAGACCCTTGATTATGTACTTAACAATGTTAGACAACTCAATGGGGTGTGTATTGGGGCAACATGACGAGTCTGGTCGAAAAGAGCAGGAAATATACTACCTTAGCAAAAAGTTTACCGACTGTGAAACAAGATACTCACTGCTCGAGAAAACTTGTTGCGCTTTGGCATGGGCTGCTCGCCGACTAAGACAGTATATGTTGACTCATACTACCTTATTGATTTCGAAGATGGATCCAATCAAGTACATATTCAAGAAACCTGCTCTCTCCGTACGAATAGCAAGATGCAAATGATCTTAACAGAATATGATATACAGTACACTACTCAGAAGGCCATTAAAGGAAGTGTTGTAGCTGATCATTTGGCTCATCAAGCAGTCGATGATTACCAGTCAATGAGTTTTGAGTTCCCTGATGAAAACATTATGATTATTAGCAAAGAACCTGGACAATATGACGGACCTGAATAAGGATCCCGATGGACTATGGTTTTTGATGGAGCTTCTAATGCACTTGGTAATGGTGTTGGTGTTGTGATCATTTCCCCTGAAGGTTGTCATACCCCGATTACTGCAAGACTTTGTTTCTATTGTACCAATAACATGGCTGAGTATGAGGCATGTATCCTGGGTATCAAAGCTGCCATTGATATGAAGATTCAGTTCCTAGATGTATATGGAGATTCAGCCCTGGTAGTAAGTCAGATCAAAGGAGATTGGGATACTAAGCATGATAATCTCATTCCTTACAGAGAGTATGTTTTGTCTTTGATCCCATATTTTGAAGAGATTACCTTTGGACATATTCCACGAAGAGAAAATCAGTTGGCAGATGCACTAGCCACCATGTCATCTATGTTTGAGATTAGCTGGGATGATGAAGCTCCCAAGATTACTATTGATAGATTTGAGAAGCCTGCATACTAAAATGAGATTGACACTGAAGAAGCAGAAGGGAAGCCTTAGTTCTATGAAGTGAAAAGATATCTTGAAGCTCAGGAGTTCCCAGAAGGGGCATCTGTCAAAGATAAGAAGTTTCTGAGGAGGTTTTCTGCTAAGTTCTTCTTGAGTAATGGAATTTTGTACAAGCGCAATCATGATTCAACTTTGCTTCGTTGTGTGGATAAGAAGTAAGCAACAGAGATTATGGAAGACATGCATGATGGGATCTTTGGCACTCATTCTAGTGGTCATACTATGGCAAAGAAGATATTGAGAGCAGGTTACTATTGGTCTACCATGGAAGCTGACTGCTATCAACATTCCAGAACGTGTCACAAGTGTCAAATCTATGCTGACAAAGTGCATATACCTCCATCACCATTGAATGTGTTGACTGCTCCTTGTCCTTTTGCCATGTGGGACATTGATATGATTGGTGAGATCAAACCTACTGCTTCTAATGGGCATCGTTTCATCCTGGTTGCTATTGATTACTTTACTAAGTGGGTGGAGGCAGCTTCATTTGCATCTGTTACTAAGAATGTGGTGGCTCGATTCATTAAGAATAATCTTATCTGCAGGTATGGCATCCCTGAAAGGATTATTACTGACAATGGCTCTAATCTGAACAACACTATGATTACTGATCTCTGCATACAGTTCAAGATTAAGCATCACAACTCTTCTCCGTATCGTCCGAAGATGAATGGGGCAGTAGAAGCTGCTAATAAGAATATTAAGAAGATTCTACAGAAGATGACTGTCACTTACAAGGATTGGCATGAGATGTTACCATTTGCTCTTCATGGTTATCGTACTACAATACGTACTTCAACAGGGGCAACCCCATTCTCCTTAGTTTATGGTATGGAAGCAGTTCTGCCCATTGAAGTTCAGATCCCTTCCTTAAGAATCATGAAGGATGCAGGCTTGGATGAAGATGAGTGGATTCAGACTCAACTTGACCAGATAAATTTGATTGATGAGAAGAGGTTGGTGTAAACACCCCAAATTTGCCCTCACCCATTCACACTATGGCTTGTGATCATTTCATATGCATAAACACAATCATATCATCTCATATTACATTTTTGATCCACTGCATTGTTTCCAAGTCATCTGCACCTAGGGTTTGTGATTTGAGCAATCCAAGAGCCTCTTGAGCCACTCCAAAGGCCACCAATCATTTCAAAGGGATCCATGTGTGTTCAAGTATCATATCACATCCTCTCAAATTCAAGAATGCAAAAGAATCACAAGAACTGGGATTGGTATGGATGCAGAGCCAAGTTTGACTGCACAGTTGACCTAAAATTAGGGTTTTGGTTTCAGAGGCCATAACTCCAAATTTTTTGGTCATTCTTGTTTCCATTGGTCTCTATATGGTATAGGGAGTATGCATATCAATTTTCATGAAGAAATTCCATGGGGAGGTCATCTGATCAAGGGTTGACTTTCTGGACAAGTCAGTGCAAAATCAGGGCATCTGAGGCCCCCAATGACCCAACCAAGGGATGATCTTCATAATTTTGAGTGTATATGATCTTTATTTGATCATGGAAGAAGTTTGAAGTTCACAAAAAATCAAGAATTTGAAGATTTTGCAAAGTTGACTTTTTGGGCATAGTTGACTTTTCAAGAATGTGTCATTTTAGGTCATTTTTCAAGCCTTGATTTTTGATCCAAAAAGGCTTCAAATGAAAAAAACTTGGTCATGAAAGTTGTAGAACACATTTTTCCCTTTTCAAAAAGTACAAGAACATGATCTAATTCATCTTGGATCAAAAGTTATGGTGTGACAAAGTTGGCAAAAATCATTGATTTTCAAGATGTGCACTAAATGGAAAATTTGCAAAATCATGTTTCAAGGCAAGTTGTAACTTCTAGTTGGCATCAAACCATTACACAAACATTCTATGTGACATAAAAGTCAGAATTGAACCAAAATGCTCATGTTTCATGGCTTATGGAATGAGAAAATCACATGTGAACCAAAATGAGCCAACTTGCAAAACTCATGATCACTCTTTCCCCCACTTGCTACATTGGATGCTGAGCTTTGCTAGCCCTTCCCCTCACCCTTGCTGCGCCAGCCCCATGCTTGTACTAGCCTAGAACCAAGCCATACCTCTCTTACACAAAGAGTGGACTTTTGGCAAAAGTGAACTTACCAATCAATAAAGGCCATGTCAAATCATCTGACCTATAGGATTATTTTATACTATCCTTTGGCAAGCAAAACATATCAAGAAGCCAAGCTGAAACAGGCCAGAGCATCACATTTCACAAAGACACCCCATTTGCATTTCTCTTCGAAACTCTCTGCACAAACCACCAACATTCAAACCAGCTTCACTAATCATCTCACCATGCTTCATAGAGCCTAAACCAAGCCAAGCCCAAGCCTGAATCCATCAAGAACTTGGTTTCTCCATTTTCACCCTCACCTGCATTTTCCTTCGAAACATCTTCCACAGCTCACAAACACCCAAACAAACTCCACAAACCTTCTCAAAACATTACCCTGACCACAAAGAACCACTCACATTGGCCTGAAACTGCCTGCATCACCATTGCCATTTTCAACTGAGCTTGAGCAGAAGCTGTCCAAACTCATCAACCAGCCAATATAAATTCCTCTCAAGCATTCAAGCATCATCAAGAGGTCATAAGGAGTGGATTTCACAAGGAGAGGAGGTCTGAAAGTTGCTGGAGTGAAAGCTTCGAATCTCAGGTAGCTCAAGAACTTTTTTTCCAGAAATGGATTTTTAAGTTCTAAACTTGTTCTCCATGTCTTACTGATTATCCTGGTGCTTTTAGTTTTGAAAATGGTGATGAAATGAGAATTTAATTGCTCTCTGAAACTCTGTGACCTAAAAATTTGTTTTGTTCGATTCATGAGTTCCAGGAAGAATAAATTTGTTTTGATTGGGGGTTTTGGTTCGTGAGTGAGTGGGAATCATTTCCATGTTTTTAGATTTCGTTTTAGTTAGGTTTTGAGAGTTTTAGGGATTTTCAGGTGGGCTTCCCACCGGAGAAGACAACCGGAGGTCTTCTCCGGCCACCTGAAAATCATTAGGGCATAATCCTGTAATTAATTGTCATTTGAATATTGAGCGTAGGATCAGTAGACTTTGTTGACCTGCTGCGCGAATGAGTGGCCCAGATCCATTTGTTTAGCCCTAATCCACTCAGTTAGTTTAATTAATCCATAATTAAATTAATTTAACCAGATGCAATCCTGGCCCTCCACTAACGCGCGCATTCAACCCTTTCAAACTCAGAAGCCATCCCAGCCATCCACTCAGTTGACTCCCATTTATTTCAATTTTTATTTCATTTTCTTCCATTTTATTTGCACAATTTATTTAAAATAGCAAAAATTGTCTAAAAATTATGAAATTTTTTCTCAAGAATTTCATTAATTTTTATGACACAAAATATTTTTGTTTTTATTTTTAGCATTTAAAAATCACCAAAAAATTCATGAAATGTTCTAAGACATTTAGAAACATTGTCCAACCTTCATACCAAATTTCTTTTTTGATCTTGATGCATTTTGGGAATTTTTCATTGAATTAAAATCATTTTTGTGCATTAATTTGATCCATAGTTCAAAAAATCATTTCTGCCTATTCATGAGGAGTTGGACATTGATTCTTCTTGCATTGCATTATGTTTAGCATGTAGTTTTTGAGATAAAATGGCCATGATTTGATCTTGCATTTTCAAATTGTTTGACATTTCTTTTGATTGGAAACCCTAAAAACCCTAAAAAACTTGTGAAAATCATAACTTGAGATTGGTCAAGAGTTGAGACCTCTCCTTTGGGCATTGGTTTAGTATGGGATTAGGGGTCCTTTGTGTGGCATTTTCCATTTTTTTTATCTTAGGGTTTGCTTCTGGTTTTGGTTTGTGTTTGATGTTTGATTCATAAACCCTAATTTGGGCTTCCATATGCATCCATCTTGCATTCTCTTGCATAACATGACTTGCCATGACATTTCAAGCATCCATTTGATTCATTTGACATTATAAGACATATAGAAGTCATGTTTGATCATTGCATCATGTATTTGTCATGTTGTATGCCATGTGCCTTCATAACTTTTTCATGTATGTTCATGTGCTCTAACTTGCTTCATTTGCATTCATAAACTTGTATGACCATTTCCATGTGCTGCCTCATGTTTGTAGCATCTCATAACATCATTAGCATCATGTATATGCTTCTGGTTTTGTTTCTCATCATGTCATCTCATCCCATTTTGCATTGCATTGCATTCCTTTTCTAACATTTCAGGTGGTAAGTGAACTTGAGAAGTGAATCTGCCTTCACTTCTCATAACTTTTCTTCTCATCTCTCTTGCATCCATTGATGCATTTTTCTTTGTGTTTGAGTTTGAGCTTGCTCATTCTTCTTCTCCCCACTTTCTTTCTTCAAGTGACTTGACTTCTTGAATGAAGCAAGTCACTTTGCTTCTCTTGATCCTTTCATCTGCTTCCTGGTGGGTCCATTGAAGATTGTTCTTGAAAACCTCACAAACCTTAGGAACAACCAAGCATGACAATGATTAGGGTTTTGATTAGTCTCCCCTCTTAGTTTCACCTTTGTGTCTCTTTTGAGTCTCCTTTTCTCACCTCATAATCAAGGACTAAACCCTAAAGGCTTTAAGGCTTTGTGATTAAGCTTATGCCTGCATCCTTCTCTTAGGATGGAGTGTATAACTTTAATCCTAAGTCTTAAACCCTTAATGTGTTTAAATCCTTTAATCAATCCATCTAATAATCATCAAGACATCACACTTGTAACTTGGGCCTTGCATTAGGGTTCTAATTCTTCCTTAATTGGTTAAGAAGGACTAACCCTAGTGTTAATGGACAAGTCCCCCTCAAGTTGTCTTACAAATCATAAAATCCACTTCATCATCATACCATTAATTAAAATCCACTTAATCAAAGGCTTTGTTTTGTCATGAGTTTAATCCCTAATCATGGATTAAGTTGAGGAGCTTTCCTCAGCTTAAACATTCTCATCTATTATCCTTCTATTAGGATGGTGTAATGTGTCTGTTTAATCCTTGATTATGGCTTAACCTCATTACTTAACACTAAACAAAAACAACAAAAACATCTAATTAATCACAAGTAGGTTAATGATCTTAATCCTACACCAAAGGTGTTTAAGTGTGAGAAGCTGACTTCACACTTAAGGTATTCTCATTACCCCTAATCAGAGGGAAGATGTGATGAGTTTACTAAATCCATTGGTTTAGGCTTAAGCTCATTAACTTATGACAAATCCAAAAGCAATAAAAGAATGAAAACTCAAAAACGAACAATAATCGTCTCCTTCGGGATTCTTTTCTCATCTCATTCACTCACAAACGAGAACTTGCTTCTTCCGTCTAATGCAAGACAGTTTGCACCTGAGCCAGACAGGTCATACACTTGAGCATAGACAAGTAAGCAGTTCACAAGTCAATTCACCTTTCAGTCTCTTTGGGTCGAACTACGGTGTTCTGACTTCCTCATTGCACGAGAGGATACGTAGGCATAACTTAACAGTTATCGAACAAAAGTCTCTGTATATTCCCCCTCTTTCTAGCCTCATTCTTTTAGCCTCATGATCTTGAGCATTTCACTCCTGTTCTTACACTGACACTTCACTTATATACTTCACTTTTCTCTTACACTGACACCGGTACATTTTGTTTTCCAGCTCTTTTACACACAAATTGCACTGACACTACCCCTTTAAAACACAAATCTTTCAAGCGTGGATCCCGTCGAGTACGGTGGACAATCTGGGTGCTAATACCTTCCCAGGTTGTAACCAACCCCCTTTCTCAGTCTCTCTGGTTCGCAACCGTCTTATCCGTATCTTTCTAGGTCTATGCAACATTGCCTTTCCTCCGGGATAAAAATGCCTAGCTGGCGACTCTATTCATCTCCAGTGAGTTCACGGCTGTGTGTTCTCATTGTCCCTCTCGCCGACCGTTCGCGTCTGTACCTTTATTTGGGCCAGTCCCATTTATCGGGAGCGACAGCTTGGCGACTCTGCTGGGGACCCTTATACTGCAACCAGGGCTTCTGGTTCTTTTTGTGGGTTCCTCCTAGCGCTTGTTTGATTTGTGTTTTCTGGGGTGTTATGTGCTTATTTGTGTTTGTGTATTTGTATTTATTTTGTACAGTTTTGTTTACTGTTTTCTTTATAGCTTTATGCATATATTATCATATTGTCATACTGTGCTGCTGGCTGGATCTGTTGTTTGCTTTGGTGGGTGGGTGTTCCATTGAGAGTTAAGGTCCTATACCTGGGACCTGAGTGACACCTAGGCTAGAGTGAATCATATTCTTTCCCATTCCATCTCGGTCTGGTGCGGGAATATGAAACACGGTTCAGATATGGGTTTCTTCTTGAGAACTCTGTGTTGCAGATTTCCTGCAATGCTAGGGCTATCTGGGAAGCCTGCTAAGTCTGGATGACCTTTAGTATTGACCTTCAGAAACTGAGGTGAATTAGAGGAGGAACTTTTATGGTTATTGTAAACAATGTACCTCCGGGTTGGAAGTGTTTACACTTCTCATAACTGATCCAAGTCTGAGGATCCTTGTTTTAGAACACCACCTGTGAGGGGGTTGGGCTGTTTACAGGTTTGCAGGTACCTTGACCTCAGAATACCCTGCTACTTTGATTGTTTAAGAGTACTTCATTTTGGGACAGTTCCTGTGATTCTAAAACCCTGGACATGTGGCTCTTTATTTGAGTCCCCCACCTTGGTTACTGGATTTATAGACCTCCATCTGGTATTCTTGAATATGTCTTGGACTTATATCAGAGCTCTTGATCAGATCCAGCTCAGTCACAGACCCTTGCATATCATTTGCATACATAAACATTGCATCATATTGACATTTGATTATTTGTGTTTCAGGGTATCCATCTTCATTTGGTTCTGGTTTTGACCCCATCTTCAGTACTGACCTATCTTCATCAGCATTTGCGTCAGCTATCTACTTCAGTTATCTGCACCAGCCAATCAGTGGTTCATTCTTCAGTGTTATCATCAGCACCTGTCTCCACTCATCTTCAGCATCATGGCTCCCAAAAAGAGCAACATCACCTATCACTTCTTCCAGCCAGAGCTATCTGACATCAGGAGGATTCAAACCCTGATCACTCCAGATTACATACCATTGTTCAGGGAACATTATGGAGATATACTTGATATGGTTATGGATCTGGGCCCTTCACAGAGAAGCCTGATCCACACCTGCATTCAGTTTTATGATCCCCCACTGAGATGCTTCACTTTTCAGGACTTTCAGCTAGGCCCTCTATTGGAAGAATACTCATCATTGGTTGGTCTGCCTATCAGGGGTGGAATCCCTTTCAACCCTGAGATGGTCTTTCCTGGTAATGGAGAAGTAGCAAAGGCTCTGCATCTGGAACCTGTCCTGATTGAGCAGCATATGACTTCTAAGGCTGGAATCCCTGGCTTTCATCTGGACTTCTTGATCTCTCAAGCTACCCTGAAAGCCTCTTTAGGGGAGTGGAAAGCTGTCTGTGCCTTATTATCTTTGAGCATATATGGAATTGTGTTGTTTGCAGATGAGCCTCGATTCATTAGCAAGAATGCAATCCATCTTTTCATCCTGAAGAACCCAGTGCCCACTTTGTTGGGGGATCTCTACTATTCAGTGCATCAGAGGAATGAAAAGCAGATGGGAAGATTAGTGAGGTGTTGTGCTCCATTATTTCACACTTGGCTTCTCAGGCATCTACCCAGGACAGATGCATTTTTGAACCCTCATCAGCAGAAAAACTGGGCTAAGAGACTCACTGCTCTAACTTCAGCAGATATCAGATGGTGCACTCAAAGCACCAAGGGCAGGGATATCATCACCAGCTGTGGGCATTTTCCCAATGTGCCCCTGATAGGAGTTAAGGGTAGTATCAATTACAATCCTCTGCTGTTCAGAAGGCAACTGGGCTATGCACTGGTCCACACTCCTAAGGCATAGGACCTGGTTGAGACTCTTTATTGCGAGAACAAGATTAATCTGGCTATTGTTAGGCAGGCAGCCTGGGCCTGGGATAATGTTCAAACCAAGGGAATAACCATTTTGGGGAGGTGCAACAATGTGGCATCAACACAATATTATGAATGGTCCCGTGCCAGGGCCCAATTCTCTGGGATGCCCTTTACCATAGAAGATATGCCTGAATCATCTTCAGCACCACCCCCTGCCACTATCAGTTTGGAGGAGTTTGAGAGCTTGAAGGAAAGAAATGAGAAGTTAACCCAGGCTTTACAGAAGACCCTCAGTGAGAGGAGTGATGGTATGAGGGAGATTGAGAGATTGGAGAAGTTAAGAGTGGAGCATCTGGTTAAGATCGAGAAGTCTGGGGATTATATCAAGAAGTCTAGGGCTGGAGAACAAATTCTGAAGAATGCTTGCAAGGAAGCCCAGTTCCAGAAAGCCAGGACTGACTTGTATCTGAAAGAGAGTCAAGCCCGGTGGGTCAGGATCACCGAGGCCCGTACTCTGGAGGACAAGAGAGTTCAAGACAAGATGGAGCAACTGGAAGCTAGTGCAAAAGAGCAGCAAGAAGCCCTGGCAGCAACCCAGAGGGAGATATCAGAGTTGAAGATCAAAGCTGGGGTGAAGAGGTCAAAAGACCAAAGTCAGCACAAGAAGCTAACAGCAGCTGTTACAATCCGGAATCTCCTCATCAGGAATCTCACGGAGCGTGTGGCTGATCCTGTGACCGAAGCACTTCTCAAGGAAGTTCGTGAGGATGAGTTTGGTCTTGGTGTTTGACCATTTGTTTGTTGTTGCTTTCATTCCATGTACTTTTATTGTCCTGTAATGTATTTTGACCCCTCGGAGGGCTTGTATTTGTAAACAAACTATGTACCATTTTGCTTTTGTAATATATGTCCCATCCAAGTTTCACTTCAAAAGCAACATCAACAGCATTTTCAAGGGTCTGGAAGGGTTAAAACTGAATGCCAAACCGGATACCTTGAGAACAAATAAGCATAACTGCATTGCATGCTAACCCTTTTGTTTGTTTTGTAGGTTTTTGTTTTATTGCCACTAACTCTGTTGTGATGTTCAGGAACTATTGCTCGGCGCCGAGTATTTCCCCTCAACCGCCCGCACCGTTATCCGACCCGTAGCAACCTTCCGGGCATTCAAATGGATCAGATGCAGCAGGACCTCACCGAGGTCAGAAATCAAATGGCAAACGAAAGGCTAGAAATGAGGAATCAAATGACTCAGTTTATGGAAGTGATGAACAACATGGCTCAGAGCCAGGAAAGATTGAGGGCCATCGTGGAAAGGCAGAATCAAGAAGATCCGCATATAGGGACTGCCGGCACCAGCAACAATGAAAGGGTCCAACCTCATGTAAATCCCCCTGTATTTGGACCACATCTCCATCCTGAGGTCAACATCCCTGCAAATGTTCAAGGGACTGCCACTGCAGCCAGGGTACTTCAAGAAGACCCCCAAGAGGACCAGTTTACAGTAATGGGTGCTGGGGAAGAAGCTTATGATAGAAGGTTGGATGAGATAGCTGAGAAATTGAGGTCCTTAGAGTCTCAAAACTCTTTGGGTTTCGATGTCATGGACATGGGCTTGGTAGACGGGGTCAGGATCCCCCATAAGTTCAAGCCTCCTTGTTTTGAAAAGTACAATGGGACTTCATGCCCCCGGACTCACTTACAATCATTTCTGGGAAGGCTGAAGGCCTATACTATGGATGAGAAGCTCTGGATGTTCTATTTCGAAGACAGCTTGACTGGAGCGTCAAGAGAATGGTACTCTCACTTGACAAGGGCAACTATTAGATGCTGGAAGGACCTGGAAGAGGCCTTCATCAGACAGTATCAGTATAACTTAGACATGGCACCCAACAGGACCCTCCTAATGGGAATGTCACAGTCGTCAAGGGAAAGTTTCCGAGAATATGCCCAGAGATGGAGGCAATTGGCTGCTGCTGTTCAGCCACCTATGTCCGAAAGGGAAATGGCAGATATGTTCATGAACACCCTTCAGGGAACATATATTGACAGGCTGGCTGCTTTCTCTTCCACTAGCTTTGCAGATGTTGTCATAGCTGGGGAGAGAATTGAGAGCCTGTTAAAAATGGGTAAGATATCTGACAATGGTGCAAGCTCGTCCAGTGGTACAAGAAAGCCTTTTGCAGGCCCGAGAAGAACTGGCGAGACCAATGCCATCCACACCAACAGGGGCAGGCCCCAATACGTTCACAGATCAGTGGCAGCAGTCACCATTCCTGCTCCAGCTCATCCTCAACCAGTTTATCAACCTCCGCAACAAAACTATCAGTCACAACCTCAGTACCATCAACAGAATCAGTATCCTCCGAGAAATTACAACAACAGCAACACCAACAACAACAACCAGCAAAGACCATTTCAGCAGAGGCCTTCTCAAGCCAACCGGGTAATCGATCCGATCCCTATGCCATACGCTACATTGCTGCCACAACTCCTGAAACTCAACCTAGTTGAGCTAAGGACGTTGGCACCTCCAGATCCCAACAGTCTACCCAGGAATTATGACTCCAATGCCAGATGTGCCTTCCATTCAAATGCACCTGGCCACAGTACAGAAAAGTGCAGAGCCTTGCACATGAAGGTACAAGACCTGGTAGACTCGAAAGCTCTGAATTTCGCACCACCACCCAATGTCAATAAGAACCCCATGCCAAATCACGGTGGTCCCAGAATTAACGCTATTGAAGAAGACAAGCCGTCTTATTTAATAACCAGTGTGGGGCAGATCCGGACACCGTTGGTAGAAATCAAGGCTCAACTCCTCGAATGTCAAATGTTCCCGGGGTGTGAGTTGGGTTGTGCTTACTGCAATATTTCAGTCAATGGGTGCGATAACCTGAGGAATGGCATAGACGGTCTCATTCAGAGTGGCCGACTTCAGATCACCACATCATTTCCTACAAATCCAGCAATCTCATCAGCAATAGCTCTAGAGCCTCCTACAACTGCAGCAACCATTGTTCCTGACAATTCTTCGGTTTCATCAACAAGTACTTCATCTATTATCTCAACTGATCAGTTATCAACAAATTTTTCTTCTACAACTCCAGCACCACTCCATTTTGAAACTCCTACAACAACGACATCCATCCTTCCACCAATGTCTCCTACAACATCAGCAACAAATCATGAAGATGTCTCAACTGTCACCATATTTTATGATCCAGAAAGCAACTCTGCCTACAACTCAGAAAGTGCTGCTCCCATTAGAGCACCAGTCACAATTTATTATGATCCGCAGACTATCACAGTTCCTTCCGCAGCTGCAATCAGTCCAGTCACTATCACGGTGCCTGGACCGGTGCCTTATGAAAGTAGCAATGCCATCCCGTGGCATTACGGCTCTGACCTGTACTGTGAAGGACAAAGAATCACTTTTGAGTCATCAACCCCTGCACCACAAATTGACAATGTGGGAGGAGGCGGAGGCTTCACTCGAAGCGGACGTCTTTTCGCTCCACAAATTCAAAGACCCACTGCCGAAGCAGAAGCTGCTGCCAAGGCAAAAGGAAAAAGCTTGGTGCAGGAAGAACAGACTGTCAAGGAAGCTTTAAGAACACCCTTCGATCAAGAGGTTGATGAGTTCATGCGAATCATCAAAAAGAGTGATTATAAAGTAGTGGATCAGCTTCATCAGACGCCTTCCAAGATCTCAATCCTATCATTGCTTATGTGCTCCGAGGCCCATCGGAATGCACTACTCAAAGTCTTGCACGCAGCTTACGTGCCTGAAGAGATCACTGTCAATCAGCTAGAAGCTGTAGTTGGAAATGTTAATGCTAGTCATGGACTAGGGTTCACCAATACTGATTTGACAACGGAAGGCCGCAACCATAACAAAGCCTTGCACATAACCATGGAATGCAAAGGTGCTATCCTTTCCCATGTGTTGGTGGACACGGGGTCATCCCTCAATGTCTTGCCTAAGAAGGCCCTGGTGAAGCTAGAATATGATGGGTTGGCATTGAGACCCAGCAACCTGGTGGTGAGAGCCTTTGATGGTTCAAAGAGATCGGTTCTGGGAGAGATTGAGTTACCCATAACGATTGGCCCGCAGACCTTCAAAACTATCTTCTACGTGATGGATATACAACCTGCCTACAGCTGTCTACTGGGTAGGCCATGGATTCACGCCGCTGGCGCCGTGACCTCTACCCTTCACCAGAAGTTAAAATATGAGTGGGAGGGTCAAATCGTTACAATTTGTGGAGAAGAGGATATTTTTGTCAGCCACCTGGCTACCTATAAGTATATTGAGATGGATGGGGAGATCCATGAAACAATGAGCCAAGGGTTCGAAGCCTTGAACATCAATGAGACATCTGCTGTGCCTGGTACTTCAATATCATCATACCAACAAGCCCGGAAGGTTGTTGAGGGAGGAAACGCCCAAGGCTGGGGCAAACTGCTATCGGTGGAGAAGAAAGAAGACAGATTTGGGTTGGGTTACAAACCAACTCAACAAGGTCAAGCAGCGGCTGCGAAAGAGCCCAACTTTGTGAGTGGGGGGATGCTCACCCCTGATGCTGTCAACTGTCTGGAAGACGAGCTGGAAGAAGAACGCAACCTGGAAAGCTGGATTCGTCCAAAGATCCCGGGGAGCAGTATCTCAAACTGGTCTTCCCAGGAAATTATAAGAGTTACTCATGCAGAGTAATTATTATTTCCTGTATTTTTATAGCATGCATCAAAGTCTTGCATCTTGCCCAAGATGACAAGACTCATTTTTTAATCGGGCCATCTGTACTTTTTGTGCAACAAGATTAATCAATGAAATATCAGACATCTTTTTGCAAATGAGTCTTTTTCTTTTCCGCTCACTGTTTTTCTATTTTTCTTTTTGTACAAAAAATAAATGGCAGTGTTTTCAAAATGACAACTTTATTTCACTTTTCTAAAACAAGATTAAAATCAAATCACTAAAATGAACAAATGGAACCCTTGCAGAGAGTGTCTTCCAGACAGCACCGACAACAGCACGGCTATGACTTCGTATGACTTTGACAATCCAATCAATCAAGCTGATGAAGGGGTTGAAGAAGAATATGAGCTTCCTGAAGAGCTAGCCAGATTGTTGAGACAAGAGGAGAAGGTTATTACTCCTCACCAGGAGGAGGTTGAAGTGATTAATCTTGGTACAGATGAAGACGTGAAAGAGGTTAAAATCGGGGCCTGCCTGCAAGACTCAGTGAAGAGACAACTGATTGACCTGCTTCAAGAGTATGTGGATGTGTTTGCTTGGTCTTATCAAGAAATGCCAGGGTTGGACACCGATATTGTTGTGCACAAGCTTCCTTTGAGAGAAGAATGCCCGCCGGTTAAACAGAAACTGCGCCGTACCCGCCCAGACATGGCAATGAAAATCAAGGAGGAGGTACAAAAGCAATGGGACGCCGGGTTCCTTGCTGTAACTAGTTATCCACCGTGGGTTGCTAATATAGTACCTGTGCCTAAGAAAGACGGCAAAGTAAGAATGTGTGTTGACTACCGGGATCTGAACAGAGCCAGCCCGAAAGATGACTTCCCATTACCTCACATTGATGTATTGGTAGATAACACGGCTCAGTTCTCGGTATTCTCCTTCATGGACGGATTTTCAGGATATAATCAGATCAAGATGTCGCCTGAAGACATGGAGAAGACAACATTCATCACACCCTGGGGCACGTTCTGCTACAAGGTAATGCCATTTGGGCTCAAGAATGCTGGTGCGACATATCAACGGGCTATGGTAACATTATTCCACGATATGATCCATAAGGAAATCGAGTGTTATGTGGATGACATGATTGCCAAGTCCCTTACAGAGGAAGATCACCTGGTGAATCTACTGAAGTTATTCAAGCGTCTGAGGAAGTACCAGTTGAAGCTGAACCCCAACAAATGCACATTCGGGGTGCGATCTGGTAAGCTGCTGGGGTTTATCGTAAGCGAGAAAGGGATTGAAGTTGACCCTGATAAAGTCAAAGCCATCCAAGAGATGCCTGCACCGAAAACAGAAAAAGAAGTTCGGGGATTTCTAGGTAGATTGAACTACATCTCAAGGTTCATATCTCACCTTACTGCAACCTGTGAACCTTTGTTCAAGCTGTTAAGAAAGGAACAGACGGTCAGGTGGAATGAAGACTGCCAGAAGGCTTTTGACAAGATCAAAGAATACTTACAGGAACCTCCAATCCTTATGCCTCTAGTGGAAGGAAGACCTCTGATAATGTACTTAACAGTATTAGAAGAGTCAATGGGGTGTGTGCTAGGCCAGCATGACGAGTCTGGTCGAAAAGAGTATGCAATATACTACCTAAGCAAAAAGTTTACCGACTGTGAACAACGTTATTCACTGCTCGAGAAAACTTGCTGTGCTTTAGCGTG
The DNA here is from genome assembly GCA_963966055.1 of Lathyrus aphaca. Classification (NCBI taxonomy): domain Eukaryota; kingdom Viridiplantae; phylum Streptophyta; class Magnoliopsida; order Fabales; family Fabaceae; genus Lathyrus; species Lathyrus aphaca. Next base: position 467,084,289 of record OZ014523.1, read on the forward strand.
GGCTGCTCGCCGACTGAGACAGTATATGTTGACCTACACCACTTTGTTGATCTCAAAGATGGACCCAGTTAAGTACATATTTGAGAAGCCAGCTCTTACCGGACGGGTTGCAAGATGGCAAATGATTCTCACAGAATATGACATCCAGTACACATCTCAGAAAGCCATCAAGGGCAGTGTACTGTCTGAATATCTTGTTGAGCAACCCATTGACGACTACCAGCCTATGAGATTTGACTTCCCTGATGAAGACATCATGTTCATAAAATCAAAAGATCATGAAGAGCCTATTCACACTGAAGGGCCTGACCCGGAAGAAAAATGGACTATGATGTTTGACGGGGATGTTAACATGAATGGTCGTGGTGTTGGTGTAGTACTCATTACACCCAAAGGAGTTCACATGCCTTTCTCGGCAAAACTCACTTTCAACTGCACTAACAACGAAGCTGAATACGAAGCTTGCATTATGGGTCTTGAGGAATCCATTGACCTCAGGATCAAGACATTGACCGTATTCGGAGATTCAGCTTTGGTAGTCAATCAAACCAACGGCAAATGGTACACCCACCAGGATCATCTGATACCTTACAGGGATTATACGAGGAGGTTGTTGACTTTCTTTACAACAGTCAAGCTTGAGTATATCCCTCGGGACGAGAATCAGTTTGCAGATGCCCTGGCTACCATTTCATCCATGATCAAAGTTCAAGCTGCTAACTTTGTACCTCAGATCTCAGTGTCTAGACTTGACAGACCAGCATATGTGTTCGCAACAGATATTGTTAAAGATGATAAGCCTTGGTTCCATGACATTAAGTGCTTCTTAGAGGATCAAACATACCCACCTGGGGCATCTTCCAATGATAAGAAGACTTTGAGAAGGCTTGCTGGAAGTTTCTTTCTGAACACTGATGGGTCTTTATACAAGAGGAACTTTGATATGGTACTCCTCAGATGTGTTGATAAGACAGAAGCCGACCTGTTGATGCATGAAGTGCACGAAGGATCCTTTGGTACCCATGCGGGAGGGCATGCCATGGCCAAAAAGTTGCTAAGATCAGGATATTACTGGATCACAATGGATGCGGACTGTTGTGCCTACGCCAGGAAATGCCACAAATGCCAGATCTATGCGGATAAAGTGCATGTGCCTCCCAATCCTTTGAACATCATGTCTTCACCCTGGCCCTTTTCTATGTGGGGCATTGACATGATTGGTAAGATTGAGCCAACTGCTTCAAACGGCCACAGATTCATCCTGGTCGCCATTGATTATTTCACCAAGTGGGTCGAAGCAGCTTCCTATGCCAATGTTACAAGACAAGTGGTAGCCAGATTTCTGAAGAGAGATATCATCTGTCGATATGGAGTTCCCGAGCGAATCATTACTGATAATGGTTCCAACTTGAACAACAAAATGATGGCAGAGCTGTGCCGGGACTTCAAGATCCAACACCAAAATTCTTCTCCTTACAGGCCAAAGATGAATGGCGCTGTTGAGGCAGCAAATAAGAATATCAAGAAGATTGTGCATAAAATGGTAGTCACTTACAAAGACTGGCATGAAATGCTACCGTTTGCCTTGCATGGGTACCGCACGTCAATCAGAACATCCACTGGGGCAACACCGTATCAGCTTGTATATGGTATGGAAGCAGTCCTACCGGTTGAAGTTGAATTACCCTCTCTACGGGTACTGATGGATGTCAAGCTGAGTGAAGCAGAGTGGATTAGGTCCCGATACGAACAACTGAGCTTGATTGAAGAGAAAAGATTGGTTGCAATCTGTCATGGGCAGCTGTATCAGAAAAGAATGAAGAAAGCCTTCGATCAGAAAGTCAGGCACCGAGAGTACCAAGTAGGGGATCTTGTGCTGAAAAGAATCCTCCCTCCTCATACAGACCACAGGGGCAAGTGGACTCCAAACTATGAAGGACCATTTGTGGTAAAGAAAGTTTTCTCTGGTGGAGCACTGATGCTCAGCACCATGGATGGTGAAGATTCCCTGTCCCCTGTGAATTCAGATGCAGTTAAAAAATACTTCGCATAAAAATGACCCGCTGGACATAAAAACAGAATGTAAGTCCAGGCAAAAATAGGGCATCCCGGCGAGTCAAAAACAGAATAAAATACTCGGGCAAAAATAAGGGAAATAAGCAAAAAAAATGTACACCCCATGAGTTGAAAAGCCACATTGGACAGCTCAGGCAAAAATGGGTATCCCGATGGATTGAAAACCCGAAAGGGCGATCCATGCAAAATAAGGGAATAAGCGAACAACTGCACTCTGAGTTCGTCTGTATCAGCTACAACTTGGTAAGCTTCAACAAGATCAAGCTTCAATCAGGATCAACATTCTTCAAAAGCAAGATGAGAAGAACGTCAAAAGTCATACGGGTCATAGTGAAGAGGAAGCTCCTTAAAGCGTCATCAACATTGCCAGCATTTTGTTTCTCAATTTGTAACAATCTCCTCATTTCAGGGGATATGTTCCTTTGACTTTATCTCGCCAATTCAGGGCATATGAATTAATAAAATCAGATTTTCAGTCATGTCTCGTTTTGTACATTTTATTTGCAAAAAAAAAAAAAATGTCTGATGTCTCGAAAGAAAAAACTGATTGCATAAGAACACAGATGTTTATCTTCAAATAAAAACATGCTCGCGGGAAATATGCTTACTCTCAGAAGTATTTAAACTCCTATGACGGAATCCAGTAAGGGATACCTCGGGATTATTTTGTGCGTTTCTCTATCTTTTCAGGATTTGCAGGTATCCAGAGCGCAACTTGAGGCATGAAAGCTTCATCCCAGCAAGCTGGCAAATCAACACTCAGTTTTGGCACCCGAAGTGCTCTCTCCCCAGCTGAGTTGCCTCTCATGACTTCCCCCAGCCGAGTTGCCACTTATTACTTATCCCCACCAGGGTTGCCAGGAATCACAGAAGGCACCCATATCCCCGGCTGAGTCGAGAGGATCCTCTTCAACAAAATCCCTAGGAAAGTCTCTCAATGATCTCTCTTTATCCCAGCCGAGTTGCCATTCCGTCCTCAGTCGGGTACAAAAGTCAGGGAATCATCTCCCCACAGAGTTCCCGCCTCTATCCAGAAGAGCAGCGCATAGAAGGTCACAACAGAGTGAAGAAAGCTTCTACAAACCCCAGCTGGGTCTCTCATTTATAAGGATAGGTCTCTCAGTGACCCGAATCCCCAAGCAGATACATCTCATTAGATCTACCAATGATCTCATCCCCAGCTGGGATGTCTACTTCAAACAGATCGATCAAAGATCCTCGCAGCAACGGGACCCGGATCCCGGTTTTGATATCTTTGCACAATCATAGCATTCGCATCATATTCACCCATAAAGCGTAGCATTCCGTTTTAACACGGGGCATTACGGCAAAAGTCCAACTCATAGCATAATCATAAGCCATGATTCGAACCAACACTTGTGAATAATGACAGTTCATCAACGTACAGAAAAACCCCCCACCAGAATCCCCGACAAAAGCAGCTGCCTCACAGTTCACAAACACCAGTATATGCTCCTTTTGACACCCGTCCGTGTCATACCCCGACAAAAAGCCAAAGACATCCTCTTTGCACTCACATATACCTATATACACCTTCTCGACACCCGTCCGTGTCACATCCCCAGCGCAGTCACTTACACTTTTACAACCTATATACTTGTTAATATTACTATACTTTTCTCTCTTGACACTCGTCCGTATCGCTCTCCCCAGCAGATAAACATTCATCTATACACCATCCTCACTACTCATGTTATACTTATACAGATACTCGTCCGTATCTCATATGCACCGTTTATATCCCCACAGATTCAACATTGGTCCATGTTCTCTGTTAACCAGATGGTACTCGTCCGTATCATCATCTCAGAATATGCGTCAAGCGTTTGTTTCTACATGATACTCGTCCGTATCATAGTCTTAAGGATGCTCGTCCGCATCTTTAATCCATACACTGTGTCAAACACTTATGTCCTCTTGAATATAGACACTCGTCCGTGTCTACTATTCCCCAGAAGAGTCCCTTCAGATACAACACTCGTCCGTGTTCTCTGTTAACCAGTTGATGCTCGTCCGTATCATCATCTCTGAGCACGTGTCAGTATTTGTTTCTACATGATACTCGTCCGTATCGTAGTCTTAAGGATGCTCGTCCACATCTTTAATCTATACACACATCCAAACACTTATACTTTCCTTTCTTGGTTGTAAACACTCGTCCGTGTTTACTATATCCCCAGTAGATCGCCAAGTGAGCATTTTTTCCTCTTTATCTGACACTCGTCCTGTGTCATGATAAACTCTGAGAGCAGCCGTACCCTGCTGAGTGGTCGTCCTCCACTTTTTGATGGTCGTCCCCCATCATGCTCGTCCGATGGCCGTCCCCATCGTTGATTTTAGCAGCCGTCCCCTGCTAGGTGGTCGTCCTCCACCTTTTGATGATCGTCCTTCATCATTTTATCCAATGGCCGTCCCCATTGTTGATTTTGGTTATCTGGCATTCGTCCTATGTCATGACAAACCTTGAGAGCAGACGTCCCCTGCTAGGTGGTCGTCCTCCACCTCTTGATGGTCGTCCTCCATCATGCTCATCCGATGGCCGTCCCCATTGTTGACCTTTTATCCGACATTCGTCCTATGTCGCGATATTTTCGGCAGCCGTACCCTGCCAGGTGGTCGTCCTCCACCTTAGATGACCGTCCCTCATCTTATACCCAACAGAGCAGCCGTCCCCTGCTAGGTGATCGTCCTTCACCTTTGATGACCGTACCTCATCATCTGTTTATTTCATTTATTCTTTAACCCGATGGCCATCCCCGTCGTGGTCCCTTTTCCTTTTCTTTTAGCCCGATGGCCGTCCCCATCGTTGGTTACTTTACTTTATGAACTTGATGGCCGTCCCCGTCATGTTTCATTAATCTCCAGAAAATTTTACAGCTTTATCTTGATGGCCGTCCCCATCATAATCCTTTTATCCCCAGCATGTCGGTCGTCCCCGTCATTGCTTTATTTTCCGCACTTTTCCCAGCATGTCGGCCGTCCCCGTCATTGCTCTTTACCCAGCAGTCGTCCTCTGCTCGACGGTCGTCCTCCGTCGCCTACACTTTACAATATATACTTTATTTTCTTTTACAATCTATATCCCTTTTCTTCTTCATTCTGTGAGTGCAAATTTTGGACTGTCTTTGGTATTCAACCACAAGTTATCTTGTTTGCCTGTTAAGCCGTTGCTTACATCCTGCACAACTAACTCATGTTTGAATAGGGGCAGCTGTAAACACCCCAAATTTGCCCTCACCCATTCACACTATGGCTTGTGATCATTTCATATGCATAAACACAATCATATCATCTCATATTACATTTTTGATCCACTGCATTGTTTCCAAGTCATCTGCACCTAGGGTTTGTGATCTGAGCAATCCAAGAGCCTCTTGAGCCACTCTAAAGGCCACCAATCATTTCAAAGGGATCCATGTGTGTTCAAGTATCATATCACATCCTCTCAAAGTCAAGAATGCAAAAGAATCACAAGAACTGGGATTGGTATGGATGCAGAGCCAAGTTTGACTGCACAGTTGACCTAAAATTAGGGTTTTGGTTTCAGAGGCCATAACTCCAAATTTTTTGGTCATTCTTGTTTCCATTGGTCTCTATATGGTATAGGGAGTATGCATATCAATTTTCATGAAGAAATTCCATGGGGAGGTCATCTGATCAAGGGTTGACTTTCTGGACAAGTCAGTGCAAAATCAGGGCATCTGAGGCCCCCAATGACCCAACCAAGGGATGATCTTCATCATTTTGAGTGTATATGATCTTTATTTGATCATGGAAGAAGTTTGAAGTTCACAAAAAATCAAGAATTTGAAGATTTTGCAAAGTTGACTTTTTGGGCATAGTTGACTTTTCAAGAATGTGTCATTTTAGGTCATTTTTCAAGCCTTGATTTTTGATCCAAAAAGGCTTCAAATGAAAAAAACTTGGTCATGAAAGTTGTAGAACACATTTTTCCCTTTTCAAAAAGTACAAGAACATGATCTAATTCATCTTGGATCAAAAGTTATGGTGTGACAAAGTTGGCAAAAATCATTGATTTTCAAGATGTGCACTAAATGGAAAATTTGCAAAATCATGTTTCAAGGCAAGTTGTAACTTCTAGTTGGCATCAAACCATTACACAAACATTCTATGTGACATAAAAGTCAGAATTGAACCAAAATGCTCATGTTTCATGGCTTATGGAATGAGAAAATCACATGTGAACCAAAATGAGCCAACTTGCAAAACTCATGATCACTCTTTCCCCCACTTGCTACATTGGATGCTGAGCTTTGCTAGCCCTTCCCCTCACCCTTGCTGCGCCAGCCCCATGCTTGTACTAGCCTAGAACCAAGCCATACCTCTCTTACACAAAGAGTGGACTTTTGGCAAAAGTGAACTTACCAATCAATAAAGGCCATGTCAAATCATCTGACCTATAGGATTATTTTATACTATCCTTTGGCAAGCAAAACATATCAAGAAGCCAAGCTGAAACAGGCCAGAGCATCACATTTCACAAAGACACCCCATTTGCATTTCTCTTCGAAACTCTCTGCACAAACCACCAACATTCAAACCAGCTTCACTAATCATCTCACCATGCTTCATAGAGCCTAAACCAAGCCAAGCCCAAGCCTGAATCCATCAAGAACTTGGTTTCTCCATTTTCACCCTCACCTGCATTTTCCTTCGAAACATCTTCCACAGCTCACAAACACCCAAACAAACTCCACAAACCTTCTCAAAACATTACCCTGACCACAAAGAACCACTCACATTGGCCTGAAACTGCCTGCATCACCATTGCCATTTTCAACTGAGCTTGAGCAGAAGCTGTCCAAACTCATCAACCAGCCAATATAAATTCCTCTCAAGCATTCAAGCATCATCAAGAGGTCATAAGGAGTGGATTTCACAAGGAGAGGAGGTCTGAAAGTTGCTGGAGTGAAAGCTTCGAATCTCAGGTAGCTCAAGAACTTTTTTTCCAGAAATGGATTTTTAAGTTCTAAACTTGTTCTCCATGTCTTACTGATTATCCTGGTGCTTTTAGTTTTGAAAATGGTGATGAAATGAGAATTTAATTGCTCTCTGAAACTCTGTGACCTAAAAATTTGTTTTGTTCGATTCATGAGTTCCAGGAAGAATAAATTTGTTTTGATTGGGGGTTTTGGTTCGTGAGTGAGTGGGAATCATTTCCATGTTTTTAGATTTCGTTTTAGTTAGGTTTTGAGAGTTTTAGGGATTTTCAGGTGGGCTTCCCACCGGAGAAGACAACCGGAGGTCTTCTCCGGCCACCTGAAAATCATTAGGGCATAATCCTGTAATTAATTGTCATTTGAATATTGAGCGTAGGATCAGTAGACTTTGTTGACCTGCCGCGCGAATGAGTGGCCCAAATCCATTTGTTTAGCCCTAATCCACTCAGTTAGTTTAATTAATCCATAATTAAATTAATTTAACCAGATGCAATCCTGGCCCTCCACTAACGCGCGCAGTCAACCCTTTCAAACTCAGAAGCCATCCCAGCCATCCACTCAGTTGACTCCCATTTATTTCAATTTTTATTTCATTTTCTTCCATTTTATTTGCACAATTTATTTAAAATAGCAAAAATTGTCTAAAAATTATGAAATTTTTTCTCAAGAATTTCATTAATTTTTATGACACAAAATATTTTTGTTTTTATTTTTAGCATTTAAAAATCACCAAAAAATTCATGAAATGTTCTAAGACATTTAGAAACATTGTCCAACCTTCATACCAAATTTCTTTTTTGATCTTGATGCATTTTAGGAATTTTTCATTGAATTAAAATCATTTTTGTGCATTAATTTGATCCATAGTTCAAAAAATCATTTCTGCCTATTCATGAGGAGTTGGACATTGATTCTTCTTGCATTGCATTATGTTTAGCATGTAGTTTTTGAGATAAAATGGCCATGATTTGATCTTGCATTTTCAAATTGTTTGACATTTCTTTTGATTGGAAACCCTAAAAACCCTAAAAAACTTGTGAAAATCATAACTTGAGATTGGTCAAGAGTTGAGACCTCTCCTTTGGGCATTGGTTTAGTATGGGATTAGGGGTCCTTTGTGTGGCATTTTCCATTTTTTTTATCTTAGGGTTTGCTTCTGGTTTTGGTTTGTGTTTGATGTTTGATTCATAAACCCTAATTTGGGCTTCCATATGCATCCATCTTGCATTCTCTTGCATAACATGACTTTCCATGACATTTCAAGCATCCATTTGATTCATTTGACATTATAAGACATATAGAAGTCATGTTTGATCATTGCATCATGTATTTGTCATGTTGTATGCCATGTGCCTTCATAACTTTTTCATGTATGTTCATGTGCTCTAACTTGCTTCATTTGCATTCATAAACTTGTATGACCATTTCCATGTGCTGCCTCATGTTTGTAGCATCTCATAACATCATTAGCATCATGTATATGCTTCTGGTTTTGTTTCTCATCATGTCATCTCATCCCATTTTGCATTGCATTGCATTCCTTTTCTAACATTTCAGGTGGTAAGTGAACTTGAGAAGTGAATCTGCCTTCACTTCTCATAACTTTTCTTCTCATCTCTCTTGCATCCATTGCTGCATTTTTCTTTGTGTTTGAGTTTGAGCTTGCTCATTCTTCTTCTCCCCACTTTCTTTCTTCAAGTGACTTGACTTCTTGAATGAAGCAAGTCACTTTTCTTCTCTTGATCCTTTCATCTGCTTCCTGGTGGGTCCATTGAAGATTGTTCTTGAAAACCTCACAAACCTTAGGAACAACCAAGCATGACAATGATTAGGGTTTTGATTAGTCTCCCCTCTTAGTTTCACCTTTGTGTCTCTTTTGAGTCTCCTTTTCTCACCTCATAATCAAGGACTAAACCCTAAAGGCTTTAAGGCTTTGTGATTAAGCTTATGCCTGCATCCTTCTCTTAGGATGGAGTGTATAACTTTAATCCTAAGTGTTAAACCCTTAATGTGTTTAAATCCTTTAATCAATCCATCTAATAATCATCAAGACATCACACTTGTAACTTGGGCCTTGCATTAGGGTTCTAATTCTTCCTTAATTGGTTAAGAAGGACTAACCCTAGTGTTAATGAACAAGTCCCCCTCAAGTTGTCTTACAAATCATAAAATCCACTTCATCATCATACCATTAATTAAAATCCACTTAATCAAAGGCTTTGTTTTGTCATGAGTTTAATCCCTAATCATGGATTAAGTTGAGGAGCTTTCCTCAGCTTAAACATTCTCATCTATTATCCTTCTATTAGGATGGTGTAATGAGTCTGTTTAATCCTTGATTATGGCTTAACCTCATTACTTAACACTAAACAAAAACAACAAAAACATCTAATTAATCACAAGTAGGTTAATGATCTTAATCCTACACCAAAGGTGTTTAAGTGTGAGAAGCTGACTTCACACTTAAGGTATTCTCATTACCCCTAATCAGAGGGAAGATGTGATGAGTTTACTAAATCCATTGGTTTAGGCTTAAGCTCATTAACTTATGACAAATCCAAAAGCAATAAAAGAATGAAAACTCAAAAACGAACAATAATCGTCTCCTTCGGGATTCTTTTCTCATCTCATTCACTCACAAACGAGAACTTGCTTCTTCCGTCTAATGCAAGACAGTTTGCACCTGAGCCAGACAGGTCATACACTTGAGCATAGACAAGTAAGCAGTTCACAAGTCAATTCACCTTTCAGTCTCTTTGGGTCGAACTACGGTGTTCTGACTTCCTCATTGCACGAGAGGATACGTAGGCATAACTTAACAGTTATCGAACAAAAGTCTCTGTATATTCCCACTCTTTCTAGCCTCATTCTTTTAGCCTCATGATCTTGAGCATTTCACTCCTGTTCTTACACTGACACTTCACTTATATACTTCACTTTTCTCTTACACTGACACCGGTACATTTTGTTTTCCAGCTCTTTTACACACAAATTGCACTGACACTACCCCTTTAAAACACAAATCTTTCAAGCGTGGATCCCGTCGAGTACGGCGGACAATCTGGGTGCTAATACCTTCCCAGGTTGTAACCAACCCCCTTTCTCAGTCACTCTGGTTCGCAACCGTCTTATCCGTATCTTTCTAGGTCTATGCAGCATTGCCTTTCCTCCGGGATAAAAATGCCTAGCTGGCGACTCTATTCATCTCCAGTGAGTTCACGGCTGTGTGTTCTCATTGTCCCTCTCGCCGACCGTTCGCGTCTGTACCTTTATTTGGGCCAGTCCCATTTATCGGGAGCGACAGTTGGCAGCTGTCTGTCATGGCCAGATGTACCAGAAATGGATGATCAAAGCTTTTAATAAGAAGGTTAAGCCAAAGGTATATCAGGCTGGTGACTTGGTAATCAAGCGTATCATATTACCACAGGGTGATCCTAGGGGCAAGTGGACTCCTACTTATGAAGGACCATTTGTAGTCAAAACAGTATTCTCAGGAGGTGCCATGATGCTTACTACTATGGATGGTGAAGGCTTCCCGCAGCCTGTAAACGCAGACATAGTTAAAAATACTACGCATAAAAAGAGACCCGCTAGGTTGAATGGCCTAGGCAAAAATAAGGGCATCCCGGCGAACCAAAAGGGTTCGGGAAAAAATTAGGGATATATATAAAAAAAAATTGTACACCCGGCAAGTCGAAAACCTGAAAAGGCGGCTTGGGCAAAAAAGGGTATCCTGGTGGATTGAAAACCTGAAAGTGCAATCCAGGCAAAAGTTAGGGATTAAAGCGTATGGCTATGTCTCGTTTGGATCACCCATGTAACTCCAACCAGTTGTGCTACTTAATTCAAGCTCGAACAGATAAAGATCAATCCAATCCTTTTCGTCTCAACAGCAGGAAATGAGATACTTGAAGATAATGGCAATAGTAGAATTGAAACTCAATAGGATTATTTCCCACATAGTTGTTTTCTTTGTTTTGTAAAAATCTTACGACGAATTCCTCTTACTAGGATTTCTGTCTCCTTGTACAAACTTGCCTATGTATAGGTCACTTTGTGATATAAATAAAATTCATTTTTGAATCCAGATTTACTTTTACCCTATTTACATAAGCGAAACGTCCATTGGTTGTATTTGAATGTATGTATGCTTTTGAATATGATTGATGTTTACCAGAAATGCATAAAATCCTTGAATATGATTGATGTTTACCAGAAATGCATAAAAATGCAGTAATAGTATTTACTAAAGACGAACGAGGGAAGGAATTCAGCAAAACTTCGCCGGTTCATCCCCACCAGACAACTACAAATCTCCAGTAGAGCAAATCTATCTTTATAGATACTTCGAGTTACATCTCCCCTTGAATTTATGTCCATCTCTTTTATCCTCAGTCGGGATACTCAGGAACTTATTCCTTCAATGGAAGTACGACGAACGAAGATGGGAGGTTATAAATACTATACTATCAAGACGGGAACAAGTCCCTTATATTCTTTAGCAACGAATCGGGATTTATTTTCCCTAGCCAACAGTTGTTATACAACGATATCCAGACGTTTCAGGCTGCATGATTCATACATACATCATTTACATCATATCATAGCATGCATATCCATAAATGCATAATACATTTACTTAGGTGCATCATATTATGCATGCATACATATTGCATAAACTAACATTCTCCTTGCAGGAAAGTTATATGCATATAAAACAACATCAACAACTTACAGCGGGTCAGAAATGATCCACACATTACTCAAAATGTCCTCGGAGAGTAGGAAAACGGTCTGTAAGAAGATCCATTCCCTAATCCCGGATATTTCCAGAAGATTTCATCTATCTGGTCTTGAATAGCAGGCAAACGGTCTGTACAAAGATCCATTCCCTGGTTCAAGATATTTTCAGAAGATTTAATCTATTTGCTTGAATAGTAGGCAAACGATCTGTAAAAAGGTCCATTCCCTAGTTCAAGATAATTTTCCGAAGAACTAATCCTGACATTCTTTTGACCTTGGAGAGTAGGCAAACGGTCTGTAAGAAGATCCATTCCCTAACCCAGGATACTTCCAGAAGATTTCATCTATCTGGTCTTGAATAGCAGGCAAACGGTCTGTACAAAGATCCATTCCCTGGTTCAAGATATTTTCAGAAGATTCAATCTATTGGCCCTTGAAAAGCAGGCAAACGGTCTGTACAAAGATCCATTCCCCGGTTCAAGATATTTTTCAGAAGAATTAATCCTGACATTCTTTTGACCTTGGAGAGTAGGCAAACGGTCTGTACAAAGATCCATTCCCTAATCCAAGATATTTCCAGAAGAGATAATCGTCACGAAGATTTATTTCTACTAGTCTATTTAATAGTTCAAACCATGTTGCATAAATGATTCAGAGACGGCCTATACAAAGACCTAGTACTGATATCCAGTATCAACATAAAGCTATCATCACATCCTGATATTTTAGATGGCATCTCTAAGCCCATCTCCAGTTCTTCCAAGTGGCATCTTTAAGCCCACTTAAGCATATACAACTAATCATCAGTGTTACTTTACGCACCGGCGAGTGCAAAAGTTTGGGCTTTTGTGTTCAATCCCCTTCAACCTTCCAGGTCACGAATGGCACATATACCAATCTAACCCCTCAGGTTTCAGAAAATTGAACAGGGGCAGCTGTTGCACCCCAAAATTTGCCCTCCACAAAACAAAACATTGTGTACTAAGAGGTTCACAAGGTTCACAAAGTTCACAAGACATCTCACAAGGTTCACAAGATTCACAATTGGTTGGCAAGTTTGGCAATTCCCTCAGACAATGCATCCTCCTAAGCAATGCATCTTAAACTAGGGTTTTGACTTTCATCAGGCTAAATGGACTTCCAAGACATCAAGTGAGCTTCATATCATCCTATATGTGTTCAAGAATTCCCATGTCAAGTTTCAAGACTTTCCCAAAGGATTTGCTCAGTCAGATGATCAGATAGGTTAAAATCAGTCAAAGTAGTTAAAAAGTCAAACTAAGGTCAACTGTGGTCAAACCAAAGTCAAACTTCATGATTTTTTGCCAACATCAAGTATATGAAGTAAAGTTCATCATTTGATCAAGGGTTGATCGTGATTCATCAAGGAGATTTCAGATCATCAAGAATCAGGAGTTTCTAAATTAGGGTTTTCATAGGAAAAGTCAACTGAACTTTGACCAGCCATAACTTTCACATGCTTCATCAAATTTTTTCCATCCAAATGCTCATTTTGAAGGAAATTTAATTCTCTACAACTTTGTGTCTCACAAGCCAAGCCCAAAAATGCTTCATTTGGAAGGTATGAGCTAAGACATTATAGGTCCTTTTAAAAGTCAACAAAAAGTCAACAACTTCAAAGGAGCATAACTTGAGAATGGTAAAAGATATGGACATGAGACCAAAGAGGTTGGTTAGAGGACTCTTTAAGCTTTCCAAAATGTCCAATAAAACCTTCATAGCATTAAAATTGAAGGATTTGTGCCCTTGCAAAGTTGGGAAATTTTTGAGAGGTTTATGAAGCAAATGGGGTCTTAAAACCATAATTCACCAAATGGGCTTGCTTTTTTGTGATCCAATTGCTTCTATGACATCATGCACGAAATTAAATTTATTTATTCATAATTTTATTCATTTTATTTTTATTTATTATGATTTTTTATGTTAAAAATCATTTTAAATTCAAATAAAATATAAAATGATGAATATTTAATTTGATTTGGTTTCTAGAAAGTCTTAAATCATATTTGGACTTGATTGATACAAGAATAATGAGGATTGTACAAAAATAGCAAGGCTAGATCAAGGAAAATCAAATTTTTATATCACATCTTTTTCAATCTTAAAAGGTCCAAAAATCCACAAGTTTGATGAAACTCTTGACCTAATTTTGTTATATGGTATATAAACAACACATAGCAATGCAAACGCCACGAATTCACAGCCTCCTATACCTTATTCAAACTTCACAAAAATCATTCAAAACTCAAATTCAGTTTTCTCATTACAAAGCATTTTAAGGTATTTTAAGAACATAGGAAGGATCCTTGAACATCACTAATCATGTATCAATAATCATATGCATCCCAAACCTCATGAATGGCTCAAACCGAATCAAACTTCTAACACTTTTATGAATTTCTCGTTCTCATATATTTGTGCAATATAAATTGAATTTGATCATTGTTTTGTGTTTATAATAAGCTTGTGATTGTTTCTGGGCAAGTTAATTTGATTTTTGGTACAGGTTTGAAGAATCACCATTGTTAGGGTTTTCGGCCACTTTTAGGGTTTAATGATTGAGCAAATATAAATCAATTCTAAGGACGTGGTTGAGTTGTAAATGATATGTTGATTCTTTTGGTGTGTTTAATTTTGGGAAATTTCACTGTTTTCATGATGTTTGAGAATTGGCAGGGATTAGCACGTAGGAAAATTCGTGGAAGAATTCGCAGGTAAATTCGAAGGTCAGGAGGTAGAAGATGAAGTTGAATGCGCGCGAAAATATAATTTGAAAACTGGGCTTATTTTATTATGAATTTGTTTTCATTATATTTCACAAAAGAGCGCGTAGCTCAGCTGGTTTTGGACATAATTGTTTGAGGCCAAGGACCAAGGTTCGATCCCTTGGTCGTTCTTTTTTTGTTTAAAAGTTCATTTGTTAACAGGTTTATTATATTATTATTATGGGTCATTCAATAGTCACGCTGCACACGCAGCCCAGTTGGTGGAACGCTGGTGGTGGATGCTGGGAGACCTGGGTTCGACCCCAGGCTCCAGCAGGTAAGTTTTGTTCATTTTTATTTATTTATTATTTCATTAATTGTTATATATATATATATATATATATATATATATATATATATATATATATATATATATATATATATATATATATATAACTAATTGTACTAATATTATTTAAGGATAATTAACATTATTCAAATTCTTTCTTTAACAAATAAAAAATCAATAATTTTCTTAATTTCACAATTTATGTCTTTTTATTTGTAAATAAATTAATTAATATTTTAAATATATAAACCCTAGTTTTATTTTCTAAAAATTTCTAACCCTAATTTATTTTCTAATTTCTAAAAACCCTAATTTCTTTTAAAACTTTAATTTCTCACTTTAATTATTTTTGTTTAAATATTATACTTAATAAATATTTCTAATATATATAATTAAATCATTAATCATGTTTTATTTTGTAAATAAATTAGTATATCTTTATTATTATTATTTTCATCTTAAAAATTCTTTCAAATTTGTTTTTATTAAAATCTAAAAAATACTTAATTAAATTATATGTATATTTTGTATATTATTACTAACCTTTTCTTCTTATTATTGTTTTATCACTAACCTTTTATTATAATTGTTTATTTTATTATATAATTATTATTTAATTTGCTTTTATTATAATGTAACTGTAAAAGCCGTGTAATAGTTATAGCTCTTATTGTTTATTTATAATATATTGCTATGGTTAGTAAAATAGGGAGTGATAACATGTTTGCTTTTAAATTAATTTAGATCACTAATTGTAAGATAAATATATGAACTTATACACGCACACACATAAGTCGATCTTTTATCGCCATCTCACTTCCTAAGGTTATCCTTAATGTTGCCTAAATCAAAAGGTCAAGTAAGGTGTCTAAAAGCAAGGTCCCTTATCCTAAAATATCATCTAGTCCCTTTACGATTATAAGATCAAGTCCCTTCGATGTTGCCTTCGTGAATGATCTTGTCCCTTTCGAATAAAAGATGATAAGTCCCTTCGTATTGCTAAGACACCTTACAGTTGCCTAATCACAGATGACCCTTCACATGTCCCTTATAACATCCAAGGTAATGACTACCTATTCCTTAATAATAGGGATAGTCTTACCATTGAAAGAACATTTAAGAACAGTAAAGATTCAAATTAGGGTAGGTTCCTCTTAAGTACTTGCTCACTCATTCAAAAACATTTCATAACACTTCACATTTTCAAACAATTTTCAAAACAAAGTCTTTATATATATCCATACAAGGATCATTATAAAGTACTTAAGAAATTTTTTAATCACACACTACACTTCTCAAAACAATTTAAAGTGAGCTAAGTAACTAAGAGCCCATGGATAACCATGGATGTAAAGGGTGCTAACACTTTCCCTTTACATAACCTACCCCCCGAACTCAAAAATCTTTTAAGGTCTTTCCTGTTCTTTTATTCCCTTTCCTTTGGATAAAATAAAATTCGGTGGCGACTCTTGCTATCCGCAACATTTAACTAAAGTCAGTTCTCCCACCGTGTTACACATTTTATTATGGCTATCATTCAAAAACAAATAAGTTTCATGCATGCATACAAATGTTTAAACAAACAATATAAACTACAAATGAAAATGCAGTAAAGAAGCTGAACATTTCCGTCATTGAGGAGACTTGACTCCTTCTGGACTTATTGCTTCTGAAGATGCCCTTGCAAACTAGGATGCTAATTTGATGAGGAGATTTCAATATATGGGCAATCTTCCTGGCATGATGACCTTTGAGTCGATCAAAATTTGAACCTTGTGGTTGAACATATCACAATTGTCAATTGTATGCCTAAATGCCCCTGAGTGGTACTTACATCGAGCATTCACTTTGTGGTGGTCATTGTTGAGGAGGCCTGACTCCGTCTGGACTTATTTCTTTCGGAGAATTTCAGAAGTTAACGGTATGGATGTTCATTCTATTACTGATTCGGTGCCATATTCTCACTTTTACCTGGTGCGAATACAATAGTCTTGAAGTCAATCGGATTCAGGACCTTGTATTTACCTCTGCCACTGAAAAACTTGCAATCTTCAATTAAAAGGCCAGGTGCCCCAGAATGGTAATCATACTTGGAATTGAAACCCCAAAGGAAGCTTTGTCAGAGATGATCCTGATACGAATAGCTCAACCAATTTGAATCTGAGCAAATGAGGAAACTTGTTGCACATATGACCTCGGAATATGATCAAACTTCTTCTCAAGCTTCCCTGGCCTTTACCCATATGCTCTTCCCCAAGGATTCTCTTGGGAAGCTGAGGTTGGATGCTGAAAATCGACATCTGGAGGGAAGAGGTTGATAAAGTTAATAGATAAGGTTGCTCGGAAAGATCTCATGTGATCTCCTGCCTACGTATCTCCATTGACCAATGGAGAATCAGAGCAGCGTAGTTCCCCTTAATAGGGATGAAAATAGCTTCGTTTA
Source organism: Lathyrus aphaca (assembly GCA_963966055.1). NCBI lineage: Eukaryota > Viridiplantae > Streptophyta > Magnoliopsida > Fabales > Fabaceae > Lathyrus > Lathyrus aphaca. Next base: position 467,101,608 of record OZ014523.1, read on the forward strand.
GAATTTACAAAACCAAGCTCATCTGAGTCTTCATCTGGTTGACTTCCTGTTTCAACAGTTTATGGTTCTGAAATAAAGCTTGCACCTCGGCCCTGAATTGCCCCAGCTGGGTCTTCCTTTCGGTTACCTCCGCCTGGAGTTGCTTCAAATATATACCTTGATGATTGTGATTCAAGTTGTCCATTCTGATGATAAATCAAGTCAGGAAAAGAATCTATCTATGAACACCTGTCATGAATGCAAGGATGTATGCAAATGTCATGTTTAGTTATTTCTGGGGAATCTATCTGCTTTGATTCAAGTTTTGACACAGAAAAAGTCCAATGGCATGATTCAGATATGTGATCCTCGGAAATAACTGAACATGTGTGCTGGAATGCTATGATGTCATGTATACAGCAAGCATGTGATCAATGGTCTAATGTTGGTGTTGAGCAGTGAACCAACTATCTGTATAGAACCACAATAACGACACCATCTATGTATAGAACCCCATAACTGAGAACCCAATAATTGTAGAACTGGATCACATAATTTAACAGTCACTGATGGTGTTGAAGCTGAACAACGAGCCAAGTGTCTGTGGAGAGTCATAATAACAGTCACAATATCAGGGTCACAATGGTAATTGTCGCTCCCGGGATTTCCATCCTGGTACAAACGCGAAAGTGGCGCGGAAAAAGGTAGAGTCGCCAGCCATGCATTTTTATCCCGAATAGAGGGAATGGTAATGCTGCACAAACCAGAAGAAAAAAAAGAGAGGAAGGACACAGGTCCTGCGAACCAAAGAGACTGAGTTCGGGAGTCGGTTACGACCTGGGAAGGTATTAGCACCCAGATCGTCCGCCGTACCCGACGGGATCCACGCTTGCAAAGAATACTGTTTCAAAGGGTGAGGGTATGAAAACTGCAGCAAAAGAAAAGAAAATGAACTGGAAAAGAAAAATGAGAAAGGAAATGAATAAGAAAAGAAAAGGAAAAATGTAGGGAAAATAAAGATTGTGCTCGAACGGGCCCTACCCCGCTGCCTACGTACCTCATCAGGATAATGAGGATCAGAGACGCCGTAGTTCCCCTAACTAGGGGTACTAAAAGGAAATTGCTTGTGAATTAAGGCTTGAACTGCCTATGCCATTGCTCAGGTGTTGCAGACTCGGACGACGAGTGCGTAACCGTCTTGCAAAATGACAAGTAGGAGCAAGTTCGCGTACGGAGCGAAGGAGATGAGAAAAGAATTCCCGAAGGAAAGACGTTTATTGTTTGTTTGGTGTTTTTTAGAAGCTTTTATGAGTGAAAGTTTGCATAGGTAAGTGTACCCAAGTCTTACTCAATGGGATGTGTACATCTCACATCATCCCGAAATGGAATGCGCAAGAGGCACACCTATCTATGGAGGAAATCCCCAAAGCTAGTCCCACAAGTGAAGGCTCAAGCACACTAACTTATTATCATTATTAAGTGTTTTTGTGGTTTTGATTAAGAAGTGTTTTTTAGCTTTTCTTTGTGAGGTACTCATGTTAAGACCTATCCACCACGAGTGATGACTCACACCTCGCCCCGAAATGGAACGCATGTGAGCATCTCATAGCAAAGTCTCATGTCACATGAAAGTACTCAACCTTTATTAAATGAATTAGAATTAAGTTTGAAGATGAGAAGAGAGAGCACCAAAGGATCTTAAAGGAAAAATTCTAAAGGGGGACTAAAATAATCCTAAGTATTCACATGCATGGAAGTCCTAAAGGTTAGTGAGGTTTCTATCCTAATGAAGGAAAAAAGAAGAAGATAGAAGAAGGGATGAGAAAGGCCTAAGCCCAACAACAAAGGGTTAGTAACATAAACATAAGAGGGAGATGAGAATTGGAGATGTGGAACTCAATTCCCACATCTCTCACTTACCATAGCCCCTGCAAGGTTAGTATGCACAAAAAAAATCCAGCAAAGTGACCAACACAATCATGGAATTAGTCATGCTCAAAGGTTCTTGTGAACAAGAATCAAACATCATGCCAAACATTGCAAGTACACGACTTACGCGCCGAAAACATGAAAGCATACATCAACCAGCAAGCAAATCACCCTAAAATCTCATGTTTAATGATCATGCAATGATCCATGGCAATTAGAACAAGCAAAGGGATCAAACAAGCTCAAAACAACACTAAAAAGTCATTCTGCTTCAGTGTTAACCGGTTAACCAAATGCGTTAACCGGTTAACCAGCTCAAACCTGCACAAAATACGCACAAAACAGGGGCGTTAACCGGTTAACCATATACGTTAACCGGTTAACACTGATAAAACAGCAACAAATCCTGCAGAAAACCGCATCTCAAAACAGCTTATTCAAATAAGCTTGCACCAGACCAGCAATCAATTACACATGGAAAAATTAGATCAATTCACATTAATCCATATCATTAAGCTCATGAACAATAACATTCGGATCCGGATACAAATCAACCAATCAAATCAAACAACACAAGCAAATACACAAGCACATGGTGGATCTAAAGCACAAGCATGCAAATAAGCTAAAAACAGAGCTAGATCTGAAATTAACCAACCTACAAAGCTGAGGTATGCTTTGGTAATTGTTGATTGAGCTGAAAACGGTAGATCTCGCGCAAAACTTTAAAGATCCGATGCTAAGCTCCACACTCCATGCAAAATAAATGCAAGAACAAGCCCTTGATGCAGAATTTTGGATCCAAAAGCACTTCTAGATCTCAAACCAGATCTGAATCTCCAATAAAACCAGCAAAAAGATGCAAAGAAGCTATGGATGGAGGTTTAGTTCCAAGATCTACACACCTCAAGGCAAGGTTGTGTGATCTTCAAAGAGGAACTTTGAGTGATTTGGAAAATTGGGAGAGAAAAGTGAGAGAATTGTGAGTGAGAGGAATGAAAATTCAGAAATGAGAGTGAAAAATGAGAGGGAGCCCCTTTGGTTTGGAGGGAAATGGAATAAATATGATTTAGGTTTGGGGCCCAAAATTTTGGTTTGGGATCCAAAAAAAATGGCTTGGCATTAGCTTAGAAAGTGATTTGGATTTAGGGTTGGAATGAGGCTTGGATAAATGCTCTAGATCCTTCTCTCAAATTCAAATTAATTCAAATGAATAAAAATCAGAAAATTGGAAAATGGGGCCAAAACACACATGCTGAAATTGCTGCTGGAAATTCAAATTTCGCAGCTGTTAACCGGTTAACCATATGCGTTAACCGGTTAACGCATGGAAAATTTGAATTTCCCTCCCTTTGGTGGGAACCTTCAAAAATAGACCTGCACCAAACGTTTCAAGCAAATTTTGATCCATCTTCTCCTTCTAGGGCTCTGAACATGATACCAGGCTTGTGCAAAATGATCCTGTGAGATTCTTGCCAGATCACCATGCTCTTGATTTTGACTTGCAGATTCAGATTTTCCCAGATGACCGATCATATGCCTTATGCTGGAACATGCGAGTGTTATGCCTCATTTTTCTATGCTAAATGATAAGGATATGGTATGCTCATGATGATTATGATATGATAACGATGCTAAACAAGAAGAGGGCAAATTTGGGGTGTTACAGCTGCCCCTATTCAATCAACTGTTAATCTGAAAAGGATGAGAGCAACGGCTATCAGACATTCGAGATAAACTGTGATTGAATACCAAGAAGACCTGAAATTTGCACTCTGACGAAGAATGCAACACTGGGAAATAAACCCAACCAGATGACGCTCTGGGGATATGAAGGAGAGAAAAAGCAGACGAGCTTCTTCCAAGTTGAAACTGATATCTGGAATACTATCATGCTGACAGACGAGTCTTCGCATGACCTGTGACGCCAGGTGCAGAGAGCGGACGAGCCCTTAAGGATCTTCAAAGTGACCTGAGATGGACGAATCTCCTTCACTAATCCTTACGCAAATAAGTGGAATAAGACGGACGAGTCTTCTTCGGATAACCCTTACGCAGGCTCCGGGAATGCATATAAGTCTGTGGGATAGACATGCAATCAAGGTAGACGAACCTTCCTCATATATTATCCGCGGATATATGGTATAAGACAGACGAGTCTTCTGAGCAAACCTGTTACGCCAGGTGCAGCAACCATAATTGGTGCTTGAGACAGACGAGCCTCCTTCGGATTTACCTGTTACGCCAGGACCGGTAACCATTTCGACATTTAACTCCCACTGTCAGGATTTTAAACCTCTTCAATACAGACGAGTATTGGATGATCGTCAAGAGAACACAGACGAGTGCCAATAGTCAAAGATACAGACGAGTATCGGACGATGATCTGAGAAACACAGACGAGTGCTTCAGGCGATGATACAGACGAGTATCAGCCACTGGTATAGACGAATACCAGAAATTCAAACACAGACGAGCATTTGAAGTAGCAACAGCAATATCAGGATGAACGACAAATCTTCACATTCAGGTGCGAGCTAGCACAGACGCGTGCTGAGGATGATACAGACGAGTATCCAGGCAAAGCAGACGAGCTTCAGAACACAAACGACTTCTGGGAGATAAAAGCAGACGAGCTTCAACCACACACAGACGAGTGCTGGACAGTTGCAGACGAGCAACAACAGAGAATACATATCAAGGCACAGACGAGTGCAGCGAAGGATCCAATACCAAACACAGACGAGTGTTGGAAGGTTGCATACGAGCAACAGCAAATATCATCTCAGAACACAGACGAGTGTTGAGGAGTTGCGGACGAGCAACAACGGAGGCATCATGACACAGACGAGTGTTGGAAATTGCAGACGAGCAATAATAAGGTAATCACTTCAAAACACAGACGAATGCCGAAAATTGCAGACGAGCCAACAGCAACACAGAGCTAACACAGACGAATGTTGAAAGATGCAGTCGAGCAGCCATAAAGCAGTGATATGTCCTCGCTGGGGAAACTTGCTTAGGGATAACACATACGAGTGTTGAAGATTGCAGACGAGCAGCCATAAAGCAGTGATATGTCCTCGCTGGGGAAACTTGCTTAGGGATAACACATACGAGTGTTGAAGATTGCAGACGAGCAATAAACGAATGCCTGATCGGCAACAAGAGATACAACTCTGCAGGGGAGAAAAAAGTCAAGAGGTCTGGATACCCACTCCGACTGAGGTGATGAATACCTGGCTGCATCATCAAATAAACCAACAATAGGGCAAATCTGCTGGGGAATATTTCACGGACGGAGGTGAAAATCAAATATGAACTCTGTGGGAACCAATCATCTTCAGACTTAGCTGGGGAAGCTTCATGGGCGAATACTCTGACTGGGGAGAGCATCCGATGATTCAAGACTCTGAGGGGATATCAGGCTTTCGGGTACCTGATAGGCAAGGACTCTTACTGGGAACAGAATACGGTTAATTTCATCTCTGATGACGTCAGGCTTTCGAGCACCTGCTGGCTATACTTCACTGGGGAAGAATGGACTGCTACTTCACTGGAGAAGAAGAAACTGCTTGGGCCGCCGCCCATACTTAGCTGGATAAAATCTCTGCCAGAGGTGCCAGGCTTCAGATACCTGTTGGAGAAGAAAAATCTCTGCTTGGGGAGATACTCTACTGGGGGAGAGTAAATTGCTTGATGTGACGCCATCCTGCAACCTGCAACAACAGAAAACACACGTGTGTCCCGGGGATTTGCATGGCGTGATCTGTTCATCCATTATCACCCGACACTCAAAGAGGGTTACAGTTTCCCTGCATGTCAGTTTTCTTTTCAAGATTATCGCCATGTTTAGATGCAATGCTATTTTTTGCCAAAAATTCAGGACATTTTGCAAACAAAAATAAACACACACAGCTTTTTGACTGAATACTATTTTTATTGAATGGCCTCTAAATAGGCAAAGATTTACATCAGGAAGCAACCACCTGGAAAGAGGTAGCCACTATAAAAATTGAGAAAAGAAACTATCCTAATGGCAATGTACACGGCATTCCAAGGAGTTCCATTTCTGCTATGACCTGCATGTCTTCAAGACTCTCCATTCTGCTTTGGCTTTCTGAGAAGACAAGGGGACTGTTTCCTATCTTTCCGATATTGTCAAACCGTACGAAACGATGACGTGGTTCAGATAACTTGGATCACAGTTGTTCGCTTATTCCCTTATTTTGCGTGGATCGCCCTCTCGGGTTTTCAATCCACCGGGATACCCTTTTTTGCCTGAGCTGTCCAATGTGGCTTTTCAACTCAGCGGGTGTACATTTTTTTGTTTTGTTTATTTTCCCTAATTTTTGCCCGAGCTTTTTATTCTGTTTTTAGCTCGCCGGGATGCCCTTTTCTTGCCTGGACTTACATTCTGTTTTTGTGTCCAGCGGGTCTCTTTACGCGAAGTATTTTTTAACTGCGTCCGAGTTAACAGGGGATGGGAAGTCTTCTCCATCCATAGTGGTGAGCATCAGTGCCCCTCCTGAGAATACTTTCTTCACTATGAATGGTCCTTCGTAGTTTGGGGTCCACTTGCCCCTGTTATCTGAACCTGGAGGAACGATCCTCTTCAATACAAGCTCTCCCACTCGATACTCTCGAGTACGTACTCGTTGATCGAATGCCCGCTTCATTCTCCTCTGATAAAGCTGACCATGACAGATAGCCGCTAATCTCTTTTCCTCAATTAGACATAGCTGGTTGTAACGAGCACGCACCCATTCAGCCTCATCCAGTTTGACGTCCATCATCACACGCAGTGAAGGAATCTCTACTTCAACAGGCAGGACTGCTTCCATGCCATACACTAGAGAGAAGGGAGTTGCCCCTGTTGACGTCCTGACCGACGTTCGGTACCCATGCAAAGCAAACGGTAACATCTCATGCCAATCCTTGTAGGTGACAACCATTTTCTGCACAATCTTCTTGATATTCTTGTTAGCTGCCTCTACCGCACCATTCATCTTTGGTCGGTAAGGAGAAGAATTGTGATGCTGTATTTTGAAGTCCCGACATAAGTCTGCCATCATCTTGTTGTTGAGATTAGAACCATTATCAGTAATGATCCTTTCGGGCACTCCATATCTGCATATGATATCTCTTTTCAGAAATCTTGCCACCACTTGACGAGTGACGTTGGCATAAGACGCTGCTTCTACCCACTTGGTAAAGTAATCAATCGCGACCAGGATGAAGCGATGACCATTCGAAGCAGTTGGATCGATCTTCCCGATCATGTCAATGCCCCACATAGAGAAAGGCCAAGGAGATGACATGATGTTGAGCGGGTTAGGAGGAACATGCACTTTATCTGCATATATTTGGCACTTGTGGCATTTACGAGCGAACGAACAACAATCTGCATCCATTGTCATCCAGTAATACCCTGATCTCAACAGTTTCTTTGCCATAACATGCCCTCCTGCATGGGTACCAAAAGATCCTTCATGGACTTCCTGCATCAACAGGCTTGCTTCGTGTCTATCCACGCATCTGAGCAAGACCATGTCGAAGTTCCTCTTGTACAAAACCCCGTCTGTGTTCAAGAAGAAACTAGCAGCAAGTCGTCTCAAGGTCTTCTTGTCTTTGGAAGATGCCCCTGTTGGGTATTCTTGCTTCTCCAGGAACAACTTGATATCAAAATACCAAGGTTTCTCGTCAGACACGGCGTCTACAGAGAAAGCATAAGCCGGAGAGTCAAGCCTGGAGATGTCAATTCTGGGCACAAAGTTCCAACATAGGACTTTAATTGACGAAGAGAGAGTGGCCAAAGCATCGGCAAATTGATTTTCGTCCCGTGGTATGTATTTGAGCTCAACTGTCGTGAAGAATGTCAACAGTTTTCTAGCATAATCCCTGTACGGAACTAGATGCTCTTGATGTGTATACCACTTGCCGGTAATTTGGTTAATGACGAGGGCTGAATCTCCGAATATGTCGAGGTTCTTAATCCGAAGATCAATTGCCTCCTCTATTCCCATTATACACGCCTCGTATTCCGCTTCATTGTTGGTGCAGCCAAAAGTAATTTTGGCAGCGAAGGGTAAATGAACACCTTCAGGAGTAATGAGTACGGCACCAACTCCACGACCATTGATATTGACAGCCCCATCAAACATCAACTTCCATTTGGATTCAGGGTCAGGCCCCTCCTCCGGAAGTGGTTCCTCATAATCGTTTGTTTTGAGGCACATGATGTCCTCATCAGGGAAATCAAATCCCATCGGCTGATAGTCATCCTCAAGAGGTTGCTGAGCAAGGTATTCCGACAATACACTTCCTTTGATGGCTTTCTGAGAAGTGTACTGGATGTCGTATTCAGTTAAAATCATCTGCCATCTAGCAACCCTTCCGGTCAATGCTGGTTTCTCAAAGATGTACTTGACAGGATCCATCTTGGAAATGAGAAGTGTAGTATGGGTCAACATGTACTGCCTCAGTCGGCGAGCAGCCCATACCAAAGCGCAGCAAGTTTTCTCGAGCAGTGAGTATCGGGATTCACAGTCGGTAAACTTTTTGCTAAGGTAATAAATGGCGTACTCTTTTCGACCAGACTCGTCATGTTGGCCAAGCACACACCCCATCGACCCTTCTAGCACGGTCAAGTACATGATTAACGGTCTCCCCTCCACTGGAGGCATCAGAATTGGAGGCTCTTGCAAATATTCCTTTATTTTGTCGAAAGCCCTTTGGCAATCATCATTCCACCTGACTGTTTGCTCTTTTCTTAGCAGTTTGAATATCGGTTCGCACGTGGCAGTTAGGTGAGATATGAACCGAGAAATGTAGTTCAATCTACCTAAGAACCCGCGCACTTTTTTTTCTGTCTTTGGTGCAGGCATCTCTTGAATAGCTTTTACTTTAGCAGGGTCTACCTCAATTCCTCTTTGACTTACAATGAAACCCAACAATTTTCCAGAACGCACTCCGAAAGTGCACTTGTTCGGATTCAACCTCAACTTGTACTTGATCAATCTGTCAAACAACTTCTTTAGGTTAACCAAATGCTCCTCTTCGTCTTTGGACTTTGCAATCATATCGTCCACATAACATTCGATCTCCTTGTGGATCATGTCATGGAACAACGTGACCATCGCCCGCTGATAAGTTGCCCCAGCGTTCTTCAAACCGAAGGGCATGACCTTATAGCAGAACGTTCCCCACGGGGTAATGAACGTTGTCTTCTCCATGTCTTCCGGCGCCATTTTTATCTGATTATAACCGGAGAATCCATCCATGAAGGAGAATACTGAGAATTGAGCAGTACTGTCGACCAACACGTCAATGTGTGGCAACGGAAAATCATCCTTTGGGCTTGCTCTGTTCAAATCTCGATAGTCAACGCACATCCGGACCTTGCCGTCCTTTTTAGGCACTGGTACGATGTTAGCTACCCAAGGTGGGTAACTAGTCACGGCAAGGAACCCGGCATCCCACTGTTTCTGCACCTCCTCTTTAATCTTCATCGCCATATCCGGGCGAGTTCTTCTCAACTTTTGCTTCACAGGAGGACAGTCTTCTCTCAGAGGTAGCTTATGCATCACGATGTCGGTATCCAACCCTGGCATATCTTGATATGACCAAGCAAAGATATCTACATACTCTCTCAGCATACTGATCAACTCTTGTTTGACGTCGGCCTGCAGATTGGCTCCTATCTTGATTTCTTTCTTTGCATCTTCACTGCCAATGTTGATGGTCTCAATCTCCTCTTGATGAGGCTGAATAACTCGTTCCTCTTGTTTTAACAATCTGACCAACTCTTCAGGTAGGTCACAATCTTCCTCAACCCCTTCATCAGCTTGGTAGACTGGATTATCAAAGTCATGCATAGTCATAGCAGGAACGTTATCCGTGGAATCCGGATGATCAATACTGCACAAATGATGTGCTTATTCAGAATCTGCTTATTTTGAAAAGAGACGCTAACACAAAGCAAAAAAATGAAAAAACACATTGCCATTTTTATATTGTTTTTTGTGAAAAAGTTTAAAAACAAAGAAAGAGAGCACAATTTGTCTGAAAATGTCCTTTTATTTCATGGCAAAAATAACGATGCAATACAAAACATGGTGGCCCAGTACAATGGATCCAAACATCTTGGGCAGAATGCTGGATTTGACAATGCAGTATGCTAATAAAAGGAAACAAAACAATTACTTTGAGAGCCAGGTGACTTGAACAATGTCCTCAGCAGACCAATTTCCTAGCTCCTCGCCGGGTGCACACGGGCGGATCCAATTGTTGTCCCAGTCTCTGTCACTATCCCCGTCTTGGCTTGCCATACAGATTTGATCGCGGTCAATCGACCCAGCACTTGTGAATGAGATAGCTTTACCACTCCGAGTAGACCCCCCAGGCTGATACCCTAAGCCGAATTTATCACCCTTCTTTTCCACCTCCAGTAGCTTGCCCCAGCCCTGGGCATTGCCTGATTGGACGGCCTCTTTTGCTTCCCGGTAGGAATGAATTGACGTGCCTTCGTTGTTTTTCTTCACCGGAGTCAAGATACTGACATCTGCCTCAAAAGCTTGGCACAAAGTCTCGTGAATTTCTCCGTCCATTTCCACATATTTAAACGTCGACAGGTGGCTGACAAATATATCTTCTTCCCCGCAAACTGTGATGACCTGGCCATCCACCACATATTTAAGCTTTTGGTGCAGGGTTGAAGTGACAGCTCCAGCTGCATGTATCCATGGTCTGCCCAACAAGCAACTATACGCAGGCTGGATGTCCATGACATAGAAGACACTCTTGAAGACTTGAGAGCCTATCTTGACAGGCAGCTCAACCTCTCCGAAAACTGACCTTCTTGAACCATCGAAAGCTTTAACCACCAGATCACTCGGCGTCAGAATAACCCCATCAATGTTAAGCTTCATCAGCGCCTTCTTCGGGAGCACATTCAAAGAAGAGCCTGTGTCTACAAGGACATGAGACAACACAGCGCCCTTGCATTCCATCGTGATATGCAGTGCTTTATTGTGATTCCTTCCCTCCGAGGTGAGATCTCGGTCAGTGAAGCCTAAGCCATGGCTAGCATTAACACTTCCAACAACAGCTTCGAGTTGATTGACTGTGATCTCTTGAGGAACATAGGCCATTTGAAGTACTTTCAGTAAAGCTTCTCTATGCGCGGGAGAGCACATCAACAGTGACAAGATAGAAATCTTTGAAGGCGTCTGATTCAGTTGGTCAACCACCTTGTAGTCACTTCTTTTGATGATCTTCATAAACTCCTCTACCTCCTTTTCGAACGTCCCCTGCCCAGCCACAGGGGTAGTTGACTCGTCATTCGCAGTCTGCTTTCCTTTATCTTTGGACGAAGCTTCGGCCTCGGGATCCTTTCTCAATGCAGGGGGAGCAAATAAACGGCCACTTCGAGTAAATCCCCCAACACCTCCCACATTTTCAATAGTCAAGTCAGCAACAGGTCTACTTTCCATCTTCCGTCCCGCCACATAGACATCAGAACCATAATGCCACGGAATGGCTCTTTCATCGGTGTACGGCACTGGCCCAGGTACAGTTATAGTCACAGGACTAATCTGAGGAGCGTAAACGGTAACAGGCTCTTGTCGAACGGGCATGTCAGCCTCATTGTAGAAGATAGTAATGGTTGACACATCATCAGCCTTTTCATTACTAATCTTGCTAAATTGTAGGGACCCAACATCAATCAACTCTTGCAAACCCGTCTTCAATTTCTCGCAGCCATTCACAACACTTATACAGTCTTCACAATCGAGAGAACAACCAGGAAATACTTGACCTTTCAACAGTCTCTCTTTCACCACCTTCAACGGCGTCTTGACTTCATCAATTCTCAGTACCAAACTCAACTTGTCATCACTCCCAACAGCGTTAACTCTTGCCCCTCCATGATTAGGTATAGGGTTCGAGTTGATATTCGGTGGTGGCGCAAAGTTGATTGCCTTTGAATCCACGAGATCTTGAACTTTGTGATGTAGCGCCCTGCACTTCTCGGTTGAGTGCCCGGGTGCCCCTGAATGAAAAGCGCATCGCGCGTTGACGTCGTAACCAGCTGGAAGCTCTCCAAGAGGTGGTGGTGCCAAAGTCCTTAATTGAATAAGGTTCAAGTCTAGTAGTCTCGGCAACAAGGCAGCATATGTCATCGGAATAGCTTCAATCACCCTGTTAGCAGGACGAGTCTGCCTCGGCTGATAAGGTCTTTGCTGGTAGTTGGCTCTAGGTTGTTGTTGTTGTTGTGGTGGAGGTGGCATCTGTTGTACGGGAGCTGCAGGAATAGTGACAGCAGCCACATGTTCATAAGGTCTTCTGTAACCACGGCCCTGGCTTCGGCCGAATACAGCATTGGTCTCTCCTTCTCGCCTTCTTGGAGGTCCGCTAAAAGCTTTCCTCGCTCCATTTGAGCTACTAGCACCTGGGTCTTGTATCTTCCCCATTTTCAACAGCGTTTCGACCCTTTCTCCCGCAATGACAATATCGTTGAACTTTGTAGCAGAACTTGATGCCAATCTCTCAAGAAATACCCCCTGGAGGGTACCCATAAACATATCGGCCATCTCATTCTCTAACAAGGGTGGCTGCACCCTAGCAGCTAGCTGACGCCACCTCTGGGCGTATTCTTTAAAACCTTCTTTTGCTGTCTGAGCCATATGTTGCAACTGGGTGCGATTCGGAGCCATGTCCATGTTATACTGGTACTGCTTCACGAAGGCCTCAGCGAGATCCTTCCAGCTCTTAACATTGACCCTGCTGAGCTTCATGTACCACTCAAGGGAAGCTCCCACCAAGCTGTCCTGAAAGTAATACATCCATAGCTTTTCATCGTCTGTATGCGCGGCAATTCTCCCCACATATGATTGCAGATGAGTTTTTGGGCAAGCAGTGCCGTTATACTTCTCGAAAGTAGGAACTTTGAACTTATACGGGATCCTGACTCCCGGAACCAAGCCCAAGTCTGTTATATCGAATCCCAAAGAACTCTGGGACTGAATAGCCTTGATTTGCTCAGCCATCTCTTCAAACCTCTTGTTCATTTCGACCCCTTGACCCTCGGTCTCATCAAGTAAAGTGAACTGGTCCTCCTGGTGATCCACATGAATGTTATGCATCCCGTCATTGACTACGGTCGCCCCTGGTTGTATAACATGAGGTCCACTCTGACGTGCGCCCGCACCAGCATGATTACCAGCATTAGCAGCAGCAGCAGCATTCCGGTTCTGATTCTCAACCAACTCTCGCAGCCGCTCTTGATTCTGCCCCATGCCGGTCATTAACGTCATGAAATTATCCATTCTCTGTCTTAGGTCTGCCAAATCTGCCTGCATTTGATCCATGGCTCTCTCTCTGTTAACCTTGGTTGGGTACCTGTGTACTGTTGGCTGCCCCCGAGCTTTTCGAGGAGCTATAGTGCCTGAAACACAACATACGTTAGTAACCGAGACACTACCTGCAAAACAACAAACAGGTTATATGGATGCAATGCAGTTGTTTATGTTTCCAAACACAAGTCACTTATGCTCCGGCTCCGGTATTTAGCAAAGAAAACCAGATGGGTATTGATCCTCGACTTTCAGAAACCTTTGCGGGAAACCACATTCAAACCATAATAGCAAGCAAACCAAGAAATAGTGAGAAACATCTTAACATAGATCAGCCCATTAGGCACAATAAAAACAGAATACCTCATAGAGTACGAGTTCTTACAGAGTATAAACAAACAACTAGGACTCCTACAACATGCCCGTAGGTAATCCAAATACAAAGAAAACAAACTAAGAAGCATAACCGCCGCCTGAGGATCCTGAAACTCCATCATCAGACCTGACCTTCTTGACTCCTGCCATCAACTTGAGGTCTTCAATCTCTTTGAGTGCTTCTTCGAGGGCTTGTTGACTGTCTGCAAGCTGTTGGGTCTTCTCTCTGCGAATCTTGTGGGCCTACTCCACCTCTTCTTTCTTGTAAGCCATCTGAGTCTCAAAGAACTCCTCTTTTTCCTTATATTGCTTCAACTCTTGCTCTCTTTGTCCCTTCAACCAGACAATAGACTGACGAGCATCTCTAAGGGTCTTTGACTTCTTCTTGCGCTCAACTTCTCTTTGGGCTTCCATCATCCCCAACCTGCGGAAATGCGCTTCTTTTCCTGCAAAGTCTTTCTCCTTAGCCCCCAAAGTCGTCTGTATCTTCAGCAACTTCTCCTCAGCTTCCTTCTTGGCCCTGTTAGCTTGGTAATACAAGCTTACCATCTCGGTATTTTCAACTCTAACTGCATGTAACTGGGCTTCTAACTTCTCGAATTCCTCTAAAGGCACAGTATCAATGGACTCAGCAACTGGTGCTGAAAATGGTAACAAAACTCTTCTGGCTCTGTCTTTCAACCAAGCTTCGTACCCTGGGAACGTCTGATTGTTGCACTTCCCGAAACTAGCTATTCCTTCTCCTTTGATGCTTTTCCAGGCCCCCGCAACCTTCCTCACTAAGGGCATATTATCTTTCACGGAAAAGTAGAAAATGGGGGTCAGCTTCAAATCTTCAGGCACATCTCTCAAAGCGTATCCTAATTGTCTTCTTAACAAGATTGGATTGTAATTAATCCCTCCAGTTATTCCCAACAAAGGCACACTATGATAACTTCCGCAGCTGGTAATGAAACGTGCACCTTGCAGCCTCTGAGTGAACCACCTAACATCCTTGGCAAGCAACTTTTCCAGCTTCTGAGCCCATATCAGACTATGGTCACTAAACACTCCCGTACTAGGCAAATGCCTCGTGAACCACATGTGAAATAATGGAGCACAGCAACGAACCAAACCTCCCCTCTTCTTTTCAGTCTTGTAATGAACCGAGTAATACAAATCCCCGAGTAAGGTAGGCACAGGATTCTTCAGCAAAAAGAGATGTATGGCGTTTATATCTATGAACTTCTCCATATCAGCAAACAAAATGGTGCCATAGATAGAAAGAGCCAAGATAGCACAGACCGCATCCCATTCTTCTTCAACAGCCAATTCTTCTGCCTTCTTTACCAGAACCTCCAAAGAAAACCCAGACACACCTCCTTTGATAATGGTCAAAGACTTCACAGTAGAAGGACTCAAATAAAGAGCCTTAGCAATAGCCTCCGGTGCTGGTCTACTCATCTCAGAGTTGAAAGGAACCTGATCTTGAACTGGCACACCCAGGATCAAAGCATACTCCTCCAGCATAGGGCCCAACTGGAAATCAGGAAAGGTGAAGCAACGGAGCTGAGGATCATAATACTGAAGCAATGTATGAATGGCACTCCTCTCTGAAGGATTTATCTCTATCACCACATCAAGAATACTCCCATAAGCTTTTCTGAATCTCTCTACCTGGTTGGGCGTAATCAGCTTTACCATCTTCTTCAGCAAACCAATCTTGACATCAAAGAACTTGAAGTGAATATTCTGCTTGCGAGGATCTTCCATCTTTGAAGAGAATACCGGAACCGGAAGCAGAAATATGAACCTGTGAATGAAAACAAAACAATGATTAATGATGCAATGATGCAATGCAGATGCAAATGCAAAGACATATGGTCATCTGAGACTGTCTGGAATCTGGCCACTGACAAGATCCCTCTGACAAACCAAAAGTTCACTGAGTCACCCTCTCTGATAACCACAACCCTCTGAAGAAAATCTCAGGACCATAGTATCACGAATACCAGAACCAGAAAACCAGAACTCCGGAACCAAAGTAACTGCATCATAACATGAACTGCACTGATAACAAGGGTATGATGAGGTCAAGTGTTCCTGCAAACCTGTAAACCCATCCCAAATCTCACGGGTGTGCTCCGGGTCAAACATCACGGACTCTCAAAGCCGAATAGCAATAATACTTTCACCATTTCCGAGAAGTGGCTCATGACCAAGTCAGGGAATCGGTTAGGCATTATATACTACGCAGGGAGGCCTCAGCTGAGTCCGGGAAAAACAAGCATCCCTTACAGGTTCCCAGCTTCAAGCGCTGAAATCGAGAAACAATAGTACATTCAGCCCGTAGGATACAGTACTAATGCCATACGACCAGATGCTTTGACTGAGTTCCTATAAGAGAACCAGGCCATCCTATGCGAGTTCCCAGTGGACCCTCGGGTGCGAATGGGTTTGCCACAAAATGTGGTCTGCCACTGTCACCACTGGAGAGGGTTGTTTCCACAAAGGTTCTCAATGATCGGTCCCCAGATGCACATAACCATCAAGGTCCTATCCCGAAGTGGAGGAAATCCCCACACAAGATATTTCCAAGACAGTCGCAATCTGGGCGTGAAACACATCGCCACTCATCATGCCACATGCGAGTACAATATGTCCACTCTAATCCTAGGGTGCACTCAAGCCGGGTACTTGGCTTATCTCTCAGAAACAGTATCACCCATCCCACCAAACAGAAAACCAGTCCAGACAGTCCAGTATGATATAAATGATGCGGAAAATAAATACTGAAGACTGTAAATAAAGCTGTAAATAAAGCTGTAAATAAACAACAATACAGTACAACAAGCCACATCAAACAAGCATCACCCAATGAAACAACAACAAACAAGCGCTAGGAGAGACTCACAGGGGAACCAGAGATTCTGGGTTCGCTCCCCAGCAGAGTCGCCAGCTGTCGCTCCCGGGATTTCCATCCTGGTACAAACGCGAAAGTGGCGCGGAAAAAGGTAGAGTCGCCAGCCATGCATTTTTATCCCGAATAGAGGGAATGGTAATGCTGCACAAACCAGAAGAAAAAAAAGAGAGGAAGGACACAGGTCCTGCGAACCAAAGAGACTGAGTTCGGGAGTCGGTTACGACCTGGGAAGGTATTAGCACCCAGATCGTCCGCCGTACCCGACGGGATCCACGCTTGCAAAGAATACTGTTTCAAAGGGTGAGGGTATGAAAACTGCAGCAAAAGAAAAGAAAATGAACTGGAAAAGAAAAATGAGAAAGGAAATGAATAAGAAAAGAAAAGGAAAAATGTAGGGAAAATAAAGATTGTGCTCGAACGGGCCCTACCCCGCTGCCTACGTACCTCATCAGGATAATGAGGATCAGAGACGCCGTAGTTCCCCTAACTAGGGGTACTAAAAGGAAATTGCTTGTGAATTAAGGCTTGAACTGCCTATGCCATTGCTCAGGTGTTGCAGACTCGGACGACGAGTGCGTAACCGTCTTGCAAAATGACAAGTAGGAGCAAGTTCGCGTACGGAGCGAAGGAGATGAGAAAAGAATTCCCGAAGGAAAGACGTTTATTGTTTGTTTGGTGTTTTTTAGAAGCTTTTATGAGTGAAAGTTTGCATAGGTAAGTGTACCCAAGTCTTACTCAATGGGATGTGTACATCTCACATCATCCCGAAATGGAATGCGCAAGAGGCACACCTATCTATGGAGGAAATCCCCAAAGCTAGTCCCACAAGTGAAGGCTCAAGCACACTAACTTATTATCATTATTAAGTGTTTTTGTGGTTTTGATTAAGAAGTGTTTTTTAGCTTTTCTTTGTGAGGTACTCATGTTAAGACCTATCCACCACGAGTGATGACTCACACCTCGCCCCGAAATGGAACGCATGTGAGCATCTCATAGCAAAGTCTCATGTCACATGAAAGTACTCAACCTTTATTAAATGAATTAGAATTAAGTTTGAAGATGAGAAGAGAGAGCACCAAAGGATCTTAAAGGAAAAATTCTAAAGGGGGACTAAAATAATCCTAAGTATTCACATGCATGGAAGTCCTAAAGGTTAGTGAGGTTTCTATCCTAATGAAGGAAAAAAGAAGAAGATAGAAGAAGGGATGAGAAAGGCCTAAGCCCAACAACAAAGGGTTAGTAACATAAACATAAGAGGGAGATGAGAATTGGAGATGTGGAACTCAATTCCCACATCTCTCACTTACCATAGCCCCTGCAAGGTTAGTATGCACAAAAAAAATCCAGCAAAGTGACCAACACAATCATGGAATTAGTCATGCTCAAAGGTTCTTGTGAACAAGAATCAAACATCATGCCAAACATTGCAAGTACACGACTTACGCGCCGAAAACATGAAAGCATACATCAACCAGCAAGCAAATCACCCTAAAATCTCATGTTTAATGATCATGCAATGATCCATGGCAATTAGAACAAGCAAAGGGATCAAACAAGCTCAAAACAACACTAAAAAGTCATTCTGCTTCAGTGTTAACCGGTTAACCAAATGCGTTAACCGGTTAACCAGCTCAAACCTGCACAAAATACGCACAAAACAGGGGCGTTAACCGGTTAACCATATACGTTAACCGGTTAACACTGATAAAACAGCAACAAATCCTGCAGAAAACCGCATCTCAAAACAGCTTATTCAAATAAGCTTGCACCAGACCAGCAATCAATTACACATGGAAAAATTAGATCAATTCACATTAATCCATATCATTAAGCTCATGAACAATAACATTCGGATCCGGATACAAATCAACCAATCAAATCAAACAACACAAGCAAATACACAAGCACATGGTGGATCTAAAGCACAAGCATGCAAATAAGCTAAAAACAGAGCTAGATCTGAAATTAACCAACCTACAAAGCTGAGGTATGCTTTGGTAATTGTTGATTGAGCTGAAAACGGTAGATCTCACGCAAAACTTTAAAGATCCGATGCTAAGCTCCACACTCCATGCAAAATAAATGCAAGAACAAGCCCTTGATGCAGAATTTTGGATCCAAAAGCACTTCTAGATCTCAAACCAGATCTGAATCTCCAATAAAACCAGCAAAAAGATGCAAAGAAGCTATGGATGGAGGTTTAGTTCCAAGATCTACACACCTCAAGGCAAGGTTGTGTGATCTTCAAAGAGGAACTTTGAGTGATTTGGAAAATTGGGAGAGAAAAGTGAGAGAATTGTGAGTGAGAGGAATGAAAATTCAGAAATGAGAGTGAAAAATGAGAGGGAGCCCCTTTGGTTTGGAGGGAAATGGAATAAATATGATTTAGGTTTGGGGCCCAAAATTTTGGTTTGGGATCCAAAAAAAATGGCTTGGCATTAGCTTAGAAAGTGATTTGGATTTAGGGTTGGAATGAGGCTTGGATAAATGCTCTAGATCCTTCTCTCAAATTCAAATTAATTCAAATGAATAAAAATCAGAAAATTGGAAAATGGGGCCAAAACACACATGCTGAAATTGCTGCTGGAAATTCAAATTTCGCAGCTGTTAACCGGTTAACCATATGCGTTAACCGGTTAACGCATGGAAAATTTGAATTTCCCTCCCTTTGGTGGGAACCTTCAAAAATAGACCTGCACCAAACGTTTCAAGCAAATTTTGATCCATCTTCTCCTTCTAGGGCTCTGAACATGATACCAGGCTTGTGCAAAATGATCCTGTGAGATTCTTGCCAGATCACCATGCTCTTGATTTTGACTTGCAGATTCAGATTTTCCCAGATGACCGATCATATGCCTTATGCTGGAACATGCGAGTGTTATGCCTCATTTTTCTATGCTAAATGATAAGGATATGGTATGCTCATGATGATTATGATATGATAACGATGCTAAACAAGAAGAGGGCAAATTTGGGGTGTTACAGTAATCACAATAACAATTTCTCTGAATAGAAATCCCGGATCTCTGAATCAAAGAACCATAGAACACTGAACAATACTGACAAAGTGGGTATGTTGAAGTTTAGGGTTCCTGCAAACCTGTAAACCCCTACCAACCTCACAGGTGTGCTACCCGGGTCAAACATCATAGAATCTCAAAGCCGAATAGCAATAGTACGTTCACCATTTCCGAGATATGGCTCATGACCAAATCAGGGAATCTATTTGGCATTATGTACTACTCAGGGAGGCCTCAACTGAGTCTGGAAAAACAAACATCCCTCATAAGTCCCCAGCTTCAAGCACTGAATCGAGAAACAATAGTACATTCATCCTGAAGGGTACAATACTACCATCTTACGAACAATTTTCTTTAACTGGATTCCTATGAGAAAACCATGCCATCCTATGCGAGTTCCCAATGGACCCTCGGATGCGAGTGGGTTTGCCAACAAATGTGTTCTGCCACTGTCATCACTAAAGAGGGGTATTCCCATTAAGGTCCTCGAAGATCGGTCACCAGATGCACATAACTATCAAGGTTGTACCCTGAAGTGGGGTAATCCCCACACATAATAGTTCCAAGACGGTCGCAATTTGGGTGTGGAACACATCGCCACTCATCATGGTGAGATACCATGGAAGTACAATGTCTGTCCACGCTAATCCTATAGTGCATTCAAGCCGGGTATTTGGCTTATCTCACAATAACACCTATCCCACAGAAAAATGAAAACCAGCACAGCCAGACAGTCCAGTATAATATGATGCATGGAAAATAAATACTGAAAGCAGTAAATAAATACGGTAAAGTAAAGCTATAAAGTAAAACTGTAAATAAAAACAGTAAAACTAAACTAAAGCACACAACAGAAAACAGATAAACACCCAAAGAAACAAAACCAAACAGGCGCTAGGATTGACTCTACAAGGGAAACCAGAGATTCTGGGTTCGGTCCCCAGCAGAGTCGCCAGCTCTCGCTCCCAGGAATTTCATCCTAGTACAAACGCGAAAGTGGCGCGGAAAAGGTAGAGTCGCCAGCCAGGCATTTTTATCCTGAAAGAATGGGAAAGGTAATGTTGCAAAAACCTGAGGAAGAAGGAAAGGACAAGGTCCTGCGAACCAAAGATCTGGGTTCGGGAGTCGGTTACGACCTGGGAAGGTATTAGCACCCAGATCGTTTGTCGTACCCGACGGGATCCACACTTGCTTGCTTGTTTCAAAGGGTGAGAAAAATATAACTGCTACTGAATAAAACGTCTAACAGGAATGGGAACTGAAATGAGAAAGGGAATTGGAAAAGAGAATGGAAAGGAAAGAGGGGGAAATGTAGGAATAATAAAGAATGTGCTCGAACGGGCCCTACCCCGCTACTGTAAACACCCCAAATTTTCCCTCACCCATTCACACCATGGCTTGTGATCTTCACATGTGCACAAATTCAATCATAGCATCTCATACCACATTTTTGATTCACTGCATTAATTCTAAGTCATCTACATCTAGGGTTTGTGATCTGAGCCTTTCCTGAGCCATTTGAGCCACTCCAAAGGTCATCAATCATATTAAAGGGGTCCATGTATGTTCAAGCATCATATTATATCCCCACAAGGTCAAGGAAATCAAAGAATCACAAGAACTGAGAAAGGTATGGAAGCAGAGCCAGGTTTAACTGCACAGATGACCTAGAATTAGGGTTTATGTTTCAAAGGCCATAACTCCAAATTTTTTGGTCATTCTTGTTTCTATTGGTCTCTATATGGTATGAGGATCATGCATATCAATTTTCATGAAGAAATTCCATGGGGAAGGCATCTGATCAAGGGATGACTTCTTGAGCAAGGTAGTGTAAAATCAGGGCATCTGAGGCCCCCAATGACCCAACCAAAGGGTGTTCTTCATCATTTTGAATGTATATGATCTTTATTTGATCATAGAAAATGTTGGAAGTTCACAAAATTGGAAATTTTCAAGCCATTTGCAAAATTGCCTTTTTGGGAAAGTGACTTGTAATGTAAACTTGCTATTTTGGGAAAGTTTTTCAACCTCCTCAAATTGATTCAAAAATGCTTCAAATGAGAAAACTTTGGTCATAAAAGTTGTAGAATGGATCTTCCCATTTTCAAAAAGTACAAGAACTCATTCTAATTCATTTTGGATCAAAAGTTATGGCTTGTCAAAGTTGGACAAAATCACATAATTTCAAGTTTTACACCAAAGAGGCAAAGTTGCAAAACCTCATGCCAAGGCAAAATGTGACTTCAAATGGACTTCTATGCATTACACAAACATGAACCATGACCTAAAAATCAGAATGCACCAAAGAATTGGTCATTTTCATGCCTTGATCTTTAAGAAACTTCAAAAGGGCCAAAACTTTGTGAAATTGCAAAAACTCACATAAACCCTAATCCACTTGCTGCATTGCCTCAAATTCATTTCCATGGACATCCTTGATTCAAGCTGCAGCAGACATGCCCTTGTACCTTGACTGAAATAGCCCATACCTTCTCTTACACAAAAAGTTGACTTTATGCAAAATGGCCCATACCAATCAAGCTAGGCCAGCAACAACTCTCTGACCTATCCAACCTTGATACATGTACCAAAAGGAACTCAACACAACACACCACACAGCCTAATCTCTCCCACAAGTCAGCATCCTCAAAACTCACCTCTTATGCATTTTCATTCGAATCTCTCCATACAAGCCACAAACATCAAAACAAACTTCATAGAACCACTCAATATGATCCTCTGATCATTTCCCAACCATCAATTTGCCCTGAAAAGCCCACAAACAGAAACACGATTTTTCATTTCCCTTCAACAGAACTTCATCAAACTCTTAAACCAGCCACATTAAACTCCAACCAAGCATTGCAAGCTTCTCAGGGGGTTCACTAAAGGCATCTTGGACCAAAGAAGCAGCCAGAAACTTCCAAAGATCAAAGCTCCAGTTCAGGTGAGCTCAAGAACAATTTTTCCAGAAACTTGTTTTTAAGTTACTAAATGATTCTTTATGCTTCACTGATCATGTTGATGCGTTTTGTTTTGAAAATGGTTGAGAAATGAGTATGTATTCATGTTCTGAAATTTTTTTGACCTAAAACTGTTTTGATTCGATTCTCACTTTTGATGTGTTTTAAATGTTGTTTGTTTGTTGATTCTTAATGTATGATGTATGAGGATCATTTCTGGGCAAAGAGTTTGGATTTTAGAGGCCTAGGGAAGAAGATAGCAATTTTCAGGGAGAGGTGTGACCGGAGAAGATGACCGGAGGTCATTTCCGGCCACCTGAGAGTCATTAGCGCATTAATGATGTTTAGGGCTCAGTTTGAATTTGGACCATGGATCTGTTTGACTTGCGTTGACTCCCGCGCGTTTGAATGTACCAGATCTTTCATTAAAACCCTAATCATAATTTATTAAATTAATTAATTAAGTTTAATTTAATCCAGCCAGTTTGAATCTGGGCCACAGGATCTGGCGCCAGTCAATTCCCTCCATTTTCATTTAAATGCCAGCCATTGGATCTGCATACTTTCTCTTTAATTCAATTTTTATTTCATTTTATTTGTTTTATCTTTCACGAATTATTTAAAATAGTAAAAAACATTTAAATATTCTGAAAATTTTTGTCAAGCATTTCATTAATTTTCAGAACCCAAAAATATTTTTATTTTTATTTTTTGCATTAAAAATTATTTTTAAATCATTTAAATGTTTATTTTTAATTAGTTAATGGAAATTAATTAATTAAAAATGCATTTAGGTATTTAAAAATCACAAAAAAAATTCACATTGCATTTCAAAACATTTAGAAACATTATCAAACTCTCAAAACAAATTTCTTTTTGGTTCTTGATGCATTTTGACAATTTTCATTGGAATTAAATTCTTTTAAAGGCAATATTTTTGTTCAAACTTGAAAAAATCCATTCTGCCTAACCATTGAGAGTTTGATGATGGTTCTTATTGCATTGCATTCCTAATATCATGTAGTTTCTAGGATAAAATTGGTTTGAATTTATATTTCATTTTCAATTTGTTTTGCATTTTTCATTGTGAGGTATCCCAAAACCCTAATTGACTGGAGAAATTCATAACTTTCACTAGGTTAAGAGGTGGGTCCCCTCCTTTGGGTAGTGAACTTGTGTAGGGTTAGGGTTTACTTTGATCCCATTTTCAATTTTTATCATGCTTTTTGCTTCTGATTTTGAATTTTGTGTTGCATGTTGTTCATAAACCCTAATTTGTGCCTTCTCTTGTATCCATTTTCCATTTGCTTGCATTCAAGAACTTTCCATGACATTTTGTGCATCCACATGATTCATAAGACATCTTAGGACACATTAGAATCATGTTTGATCATTTCATCTTTCATTTTCCATGTTATGCATTCATATCATTTCATAAACTTTCATGAACTTTCATGGTTCAAAGCATGCCTCATTTGCATCCTTATGCTTTTATGATCACTCTCATCTCTTGTCATGTGTTTACATCATCTCTTAGCATCATTAACATCATGTTTATGCTTCTGACTTTGGTTTGAATCATGGTATTTCATCCTTCTTTCATTGCATTCCATGTCTTTTGCTAACTTTTCAGGTGGTAAGTTGTTTTGAGAAGTGAATTTGCCTTCACTTCTCACAATCTCTTTTCATCCCTCCTATGCATCATTGCTGCATTTTATCTTGTGTATTAGAGTGAGCTCTCTCATTCATGCTCCCCCCTTTTTTCTTTCTTCAAGCAACTTGTCTTCTTAAGTGAAGCAAGTTGTTTTGCTTCTCTCTACTTCTTGCTCCTCTCATTTTCTTCTCTCCTTGGTGGCTCTTTGAAGATCTTTCTCCCTTAAGCCTCATTAACCCTAGGAACAACCAAGCATGATCACAATTAGGGTTTAATTAGTCCCCATTTAGTTTTGCCTTTGTGTCATCTTTGAGTCTTCTCTGCTCATCTCATAATCAAGGGCTAAACCTTAAAGGTTTTAAGGCTTTGTGATTAAGGTTATGCCTGCATCCTTCTATTAGGATGGAGTGTATAACTTTAATCCTAAGTGTTAAACCCTTAATGTGTTTAAATCCTTTAATCAATCCATCTCAATAATCACTAATACATCAAGCTTGTAACTTGGGCCTTGCATTAGGGTTCTAATTCTTCCTTAATTAGTTAAGAAGGACTAACCCTAGTGTTAATGGACAAGTCCTCCTATAGTTGTCTTACAAACCATAAAATTCACTTCTTCATCTTATCATTAATTAAAATCCACTTTAATAAAGGCTTTGTTTTGTCATGAGTTTAATCCCTAATCATGGATTAAGTTGAGAAGCCTTCCTCAGCTTAAATGCTCTCATCTATTATCCTTCTATTAGGATGGTGTAATGGGTCCATTAAATCCCTGATTATGGCTTAATCTCATTACTCAACACTAAACAAAAATACCAAAAACATCTAAATAAATGCAAGTAGGTTAATGATCTTAATCCTACATCATGGTGATTAAGTATGAGGTGCTTACTTCATACTTAAGGTATTCTCATTACCCCTAATCAGAGGGAGGATGTGATGAGTTTACTAACCCATTGGTTTAGGCTTAAGCTCATTAACTTATGACAAATCCAAAAGCAATAGAAGATTGAAAACACAAAAACAAACAATAATCGTCTCCTCCGGGATTCTTTTCTCATCATCTTCACTCACAAACGAGAACTCGCTTCTTCCGTCTAATGCAAGACAGTTTGCACCTGAGCCAGACAGGTCATACACTTGAGCATAGACAAGCAAGCAGTTCACAAGTCAATTTATCTTTCAGTCTCTTTGAGTCGAACTACGATGTTCTTACTTCCTCATTGCACGAGAGGATACGTAGGCATAACTTAACAGTTATCGAACAAAAGTCTCTGTGTATTCCCCCTCTTTCCAACATTATTCTTTAAGCCTCATAGTCCTGAGCTTTGCACTCCTATTCCTACACTGACACTCCATATATTTCACTTCACATTCCTTTTACACTGACACTTGCATTCTTTTCCAGCTTTTTCACACAAAATAGCACTGACACTACCCCTTTAAACACAAACTTTCATGCGTGGATCCCGTCGAGTACGACGGACAATCTGGGTGCTAATACCTTCCCAGGTTGTAACCGACCCCCTTTCTCAGTTTCTCTGGTTCGCAACCGTCTTATCCATATCTTTTCTTAGGTTTATGCAGCATTACCTTTCCTTCGGGATAAAAATGCCTAGCTGGCGACTCTTTTCATTCTTTCTCTTTTCGCCGACCGTTCGCGTCTGTACCCCTCTTGGCCTGGGTGTCATTTGGTGGGAGCGACAGCTTGGCGACTCTGCTGGGGACCCTTATACTGTAACCAGGGCTTCTGGTTCTTTTTGTGGGTTCCTCCTAGCGCTTGTTTGATTTGTGTTTACTGGGGTGTTATGTGCTATATGTGTTTATGTATTTATTTTATTGCTTTATGTACAGTCTTGTTTATTGTTTTCTTTACAGTTTTATACATCATACTGTCATATTGTCATTGCTGGATCTGGTTTATTGTTTTGGTGGGTGGGGGTTTCATTGAGAGTTTAAGGTCCTATACCTGGGACCTGAATGACACCTAGGCTAGAGTGGTTCATGTTCTTTCCCATTCCATTTCGGTCTGGTGCGGGAATATGAAACACGGTTCAGACGTGGGTTTCTTCTTGAGAACTCTGTGCTACAGATTTCCTGTAGTGCTAGGGCTATCCGGGAAGCCTGCTAAGTCTGGATGACCTTTATTATTGACCTTCGGAAACTGAGGTGAATTAGAGAAGGATCTTTTATGGTTATTGTAAACACTATACCTCCGGGTTAGAAGTGTTTACACTTCTCATAACTGATCCAAGTCTGAGGATCCTTATTTTAGAACACTACCTGTGAGGGGGTTGGGCTGTTTACAGGTCTGCAGGTACCATTGGCCACATCATACCCTGATACTTGTTTTGATTAAGAGAACCTCACTTTGGACAGTTCTTGTGATTTAACCCTGGACATGTGACTCTTTATTTGAGTCCCCCACCTTGGTTACTGGATTTCTGAACCTCCATCTGGACTTCTT
The DNA here is from genome assembly GCA_963966055.1 of Lathyrus aphaca. Lineage (NCBI taxonomy): Eukaryota > Viridiplantae > Streptophyta > Magnoliopsida > Fabales > Fabaceae > Lathyrus > Lathyrus aphaca. The sequence continues at coordinate 467,128,251 of OZ014523.1, forward strand.
GAACATACATGGACTTTATATCAAGACAGATAAAACAGATCCAGCTTGATCACAAACCCTTGCATATCATTTGCATACATCATCATTGCATCATTTGACATGTGTTTACTTGTTTTTCAGGGTATCCACATCATATCTGGTTTGGCTTTGACCCCTTCTTGTGCATAGACCTCAGCTTCAGCTATCTTCATCAGTTGTCTGCTTCAGCTGTCTTCATCATCATCAGCACTAGCCTGTCAGTGGCTCATCTCCAGTATCAGTCTTGATCTTCATCAGCACTTGTCTTCAGCTATTCATCAGCATTCATGGCTACACCCAGGAAAAGCAACATATCTTACCATTTCTTTGAGCCTGTGTTGATTGGTATCAGGCAGGTCCAGTCACTTATTACTCCTGACCACATCCCATTATTCAGAGAGCATTATGGGGGTATCCTTGATATGGTCATGGACCTAGACCCTTCTCAGAGGAGTATGATCCACACCTGCTTACAGTTTTATGACCCTCCTCTGAGATGCTTCACATTCCCAGACTTTCAGCTAGGACCTCTGCTGGAGGAGTTTTCATCATTGATTGGAGTACCTGTCAGGGGTGGTGTCCCCTTCAACCCAGAGATGACTTCTCCCAGAAATGGAGAGGTGGCAAAAACACTGTACCTGGAGCCTATTTTGATTGAGCAGAATATGACAACAAAGGCTGGGATCCCTGGTTTGCATTTGGATTTCTTGATTTCTCAGGCCATCCTGAAGGCCTCTTTGGGGGAGTGGAGGGCAGTCTGTGCACTTTTAGCCCTCAACATATATGGGGTCATACTGTTTGCAGATGAGCCCAAATTTATCAGCAAGAATGCCATTCATCTTTTCCTTCTAAGGAACCCAGTACCCACATTGCTGGGAGATTTCTATTACTCCATTCACCAGAGGAATGAGAAGCAAAGGGGGAAGTTGGTGAGATGTTGTGCTCCTTTGTTTCACACCTGGCTGCTCAAACACCTGCCTAAGTCAGATGCCTTCCTGAATCCCCACCAACAGAAGAATTGGGCCAAGAGGCACATTGCTTTGACTTCAGATGACATCAGATGGTGCACCCAGAGCACCAAAGGCAAGGACATAATCACTAGCTGTGGGCAATATCCAAATGTACCTCTGATAGGAGTAAAGGGTTGCATCAACTACAATCCTTTGCTGTTTAAGAGACAACTGGGTTATGCTCTGGTTCACCCTCCCAGAGTACAAGATTTCGCTGAGACCCTGTATTGTGAAATAAAGCCTAATCTAGCTGCTGTCAGACAAGCATCCTGGGCTTGGGACAATATCCAGACAAAAGGGATGGCTATTCTGGGGAGATGTAATAATGTTGCTTCAGCTCAGTATTATGACTGGTCCCGTACTAGAGCTCAGGTTACTGGGATGCCTTTCACCATTGAGGATACACCTGGACCATCTACAGTACAGCCAGCAGCCACTGTCAGCCTGGAAGAATTTGAGAAACTGAAGGAAAGGAATGAGAATCCGTCTCAAGCTCTGAAGAAGACCCTTTGGGAAAGGAGTGATGGTCGTCTGGACATTGAGAGGTTAGAGAAGCTCAGGGTAGAGCATCTGGCCAAGATTGAGAAAACATAAGAGTACATCAGAAAAGCAAGGGCTGGGGAACAAATATTGAAGAATGCCTGTAAAGAGGCCAAGCTTCAGAAGGCTAGGACTGATCTCTATCTGCAAGAAAGTCAGGCTAGGTGGGTCAGGATCACTGAATCCCGGACACAAGAAGATAAGAGAACTCAAGCCAGGATTGAGCAGTTAGAGGCCAATGAAAAGAAGCAACATGAAGCTTTGTTAGCAGCCCAGAAGGAGATTTCATAGTTGAAGCTTAGGGCTGGTTTGAAGAGATCAAAGGATCAATACAGGCACAAGAAGCTGACCACTGCCATTGCCACCAGGAACCTCCTCTTAGGACTATTACATAGCATCCAGCTGGTCCAGTGACTGAGGCACTTCTGAAGGAAGTTAAGGAGGATGAGTTTGGACTTGATGTCTGACTTTTTGATTGTTGTTGTTTTCATTTGATGTACTTTTCATTTTGTGTTGTATCTTGACCCTTCAGGGGCATGTGTTGTAAAAAACAAACTATGTATTGTTCAGTATTTGTAATATATTTTAGTTTGTTTCCATTTTGGGGTTTCTTTTCTCAAACAACATCAAAGCATCTTCCTTGAGGTCTGGAAAGGTCAAAACCAAGAACCAAGCCGGATACCTTGGAAAACAAATAAGCATACTGCATTGCATACTAACTTTTGTTTTGTTTTGTAGGTTTTTGTTATTAGTTTGTTTGTTTCTAACTCTGTTGTGGTTCAGGAAATATTGCTCGCCGCCGGGTGTTCCCTCTCAACCGTACGCACCGGTACCCTACTCGCAACAACCTTCCTGGTATCCAAATGGATCAAGTACAGCAAGACCTGACTGAGGTCAGAACCCAGATGGCTAATGAAAGAGTGGAGATGAGGAACCAAATGGCCCAATTCATGACTGTGATGACTGGTTTGGCTCAGAGCGAAGAGAGGTTAAGGGCATTGGTAGAAAGACAAACTCTCGAGGAACCTCATCCTAGGACTGGAGGGACTAGTAATAATGAGGGAGGTCAGCCTCATGTTAATCCGCCAGTATTTGGACCTCATCTAGATCCGGAAGTCAACATCCCAAGAAATGTGCAAGGCAACACTGGTGCAGGCAGATCCTCAAGAAGAGTAGTTTACTGTAATGGGAGCTGGGGATAAAGTCTATGATAGGAGGTTTGATGAAATTGCTGAGAAGTTGAGATCTCTGGAGTCTCAAAATTCCTTAGGCTTCGATGTAATGGATATGGGGTTAGTGGATGGGGTAAGAATTCCCCACAAGTTTAAACCCCCGTGCTTCGAGAAATACAATGGAACCTCCTGTCCACGAACTCACCTGCAGTCTTTTCTTGGAAGACTTAAAGCATATACCATGGATGAAAAACTGTGGATGTTCTAATTTGAAGATAGCTTGACTGGAGCTTCAAGAGAGTGGTATTCACACTTGACCAGAGCTACTATCAGATGCTAGAAGGACCTAGCTGAAGCTTTCATCAGGCAGTACCAATACAATCTAGACATGGCTCCTAACAGGACCCTCCTAATGGGAATGTCTCAATCCTCCAAAGAAAGCTTCAGGGAATATGCCCAAAGGTGGAGACAGCTTGCTGCTGCTGTCCAACCACCCATGTCGGAAAGGGAAATGGCCGACATGTTCATGAATACTTTGCAAGGAACATACATTGATAGGCTAGCTGCCTTTTCTTCCACCAGTTTTGCTGACGTAGTTATAGCTGGGGAAAGGATTGAAAGCCTTTTGAAAATGGGCAAAATTTCTGATAATGGTGCAAGTTCGTCCAGTAATCCCAGGAAGCCTTTTGTGGGACCTCGAAGGACCGGTGATACAAATGCCATTCATGCCAGCAGGGGCAGACCTCAGTATGTTCACAGATCAGTAGCAGCAGTCACCATTCCAGCTCCGATTCCTCAGCAATTAGCATATCAGCAACCACAACAACCACATTATCAACAGCAAGTCCAGTATCCGCAACAGAGAACATACAACAATAGCAACAACAATCAACAACAACGACCCTTTCAACAAAGACCATCACAGGAAAACAGGGTGATCGACCCTATCCCTGTGCCTTATGCTGCCTTATTCCCACAACTCCTGAAACTTAACTTGGTTGAGTTAAGGACGTTGGCACCACCCGATCCCTCCAATCTCCCAAGGAATTATGATGTCAACGCCAAATGTGCTTTCCACTCCAATGCACCTGGCCACAATACAGAAAAATACAGGGCCTTACAAATGAAAGTCCAAGATCTGGTGGATTCTAAAGCCCTCAACTTTGCACCCCCTCCAAATGTCAACAAGAATCCTATGCCTAATCATGGCGGGCCGAGGATTAATGCCATTGAAGAAGACAAGCCATCTACTTTAATCACTAGTGTTGCACAGATTCGAACACCTCTGGTCGAAATTAAAGCTCAGCTTCTAGAGTTCCAGGTGTTCCCCGGGTGTGAACTCGGTTGTGGGTATTGCAACATTGCAGTTAACGGGTGTGAAGATTTGAGAAGCGGAATAGATGGTCTTATCAAAGATGGTATACTTCAGATCTCAACAACGGCGCCTACAAATCCAGCAATTCCTTTGACAACAACTCCTGATTCTTTTACAACAGCAGCAACAATCATTCCTACCGATTCATCAATATCATCCGCAATGGCTCCGTCCATCACTTCAACAAATAAAATGTCAACAACCCTTTCTTCTACAACATCAGCATCCATTTATTCAGCAGAATCTTCTACAACGCCACCAGAAATTAATGAAGATGTCTCAGCAGTCACAATCTACTACGACCCATCGAATGTTCCACCAAATAATAACTTTCAGCAACAAGCAGTGGCACCTCCTGCCAGATCACCAGTCACGATTTACTACGATCCACACACCATTTCAATACCTTCCTCTGCAGCAGTCAGTCCAGTCACCATTACGGTACCTAGACCAGTTCCATATGAAAGCAGTAATGCCATACCTTGGCATTATGGCTCTGACCTCTATTGCAACGGGGAGAAAATCACTTTGGATTCTTCAACCTCTTCTCCACAAATTGATAATGTTGGGGGAGGCGGAGGCTTCACCAGAAGCGGACGCCTTTTTGCCTCACAAACTCAAAGAACTAATGCCGAAGCAGAAGCTACTGCCAAAGCAAAGGGAAAGAGTGTAGTGCTTGAAGAGCCGGCTGCCAAAGAAACTCAGAAGACATCTTTTGAGCAGGATGTAGATGAGTTCATGAGAATCATAAAGAGGAGTGATTACAAGGTGGTGGATCAGCTTCACCAAACTCCCTAAAAAATCTCCATATTATCATTGTTGATGTGTTCTGAAGCTCACATGAATGCATTATTGAAAGTCCTGCACGCAGCATACGTGCCAGAGGAGATTACCGTTAATCAGCTAGAAACTGTGGTAGCAAATGTCAACACCAGTCATGGACTGGGCTTTACCAATGCTGACTTAACAACTGAGGGACGTAACCACAACAAGGCTTTACATATCACCTTGGAATGCAAAGGTGTTGTTTTATCTCATGTACTGGTGGACACTGGGTCGTCACTCAATGTTCTACCAAAGAAAGCCTTAGTGAAGCTGGAGTACGATGGCTTGGCGCTGAGTCCGAGTAATTTGGTGGTGAGAGCATTTGATGGCTCTAAAAGATCAGTGCTTGGGGAGATTGATCTGCCTGTGATGATTGGCCCACAGACTTTTAAAATTACCTTCTATGTGATGGACATTCAGCCGACCTACAACTTTTTGTTGGGTAGACCCTGGATCCATGCCGCTGGCGCTGTTACGTCTACCCTTCACCAGAAGCTGAAATTCGAGTGGGAAGGCCAGATCATCACCATCTGTGGGGAAGAAGACATCTTTGTTAGCCATCTGGCTACGTATAAGTACATTGAAATGGATGGATAAATCCATGAAACTATGAGCCAGGGGTTTGAGGCCCTAAACATTAATGAAGCATCTACTATACTGGGAACCTCCATAACGTCATATCAGCAAGCCAGGAAGGTTGTTGAAGAGGGTACTATCCAAGGCTGGGGCAAGCTGCTGCCCGTGGAAAAGAAAGAAGACAGATTTGGGTTGGGTTACAAACCAACTCAACAAGATCAATCAGAGGCTGCCAAAGAGCCCAATTTTGTCAGCGGGGTGTAAACACCCTAAATTTGCCCTCACCCATTCACACCATGGCTTGTGATCATTTCATATGCATAAACACAATCATATCACCTCATATCCCATTGTGATTCACTGCATAGGTTCTAAGTCATCTGCATCTAGGGTTTGTGATCTGAACAATCCAAGAGCCTCTTGAGCCACTACAAAGGCCATCAATCACTTCAAAGGGGTTCATATGTGTTCTTGTATCTTATTACATCCTCTCAAAGTCAAAAATGTCAAAGAATCACAAGAACTGGGATTGGTATGGAAGCAGAGCCAAGTTTGACTGCACAGTTGACCTAAAATTAGGGTTTTGGTTCCAGAGGCCATAACTCCAAATTTTTTGGTCATTCTTGTTTCCATTGGTCTCTATATGGTATAGGGAGTATGCATATCAATTTTCATGAAGAAATTCCATGGGGAAGTCATCTGATCAAGAGTTGACTTTTCAGACAAGTCAGTGCAAAATCAGGGCATCTGAGGCCCCCAATGACCCAACCAAGGGGTGATCTTCATCATTTTGAATGTATATGATATTTATTTGATCATGGAAGAAGGTTGAAGTTCACAAAAATCAAGAATTTGAAGTTTTTGCAAAGTTGACTTTTTAGGGCATAGTTGACTTTTAAGGAATTTGTCAATTTATGCCATTTTTCAAACCCTACTTTTTGATCCAAAAATGCTTCAAATGGAAAAACTTTGGTCATGAAAGTTGTAGAATACATTTTTCCCTTTTCAAAAAGTACAAGAACATGGCCTATTTCATTTTGGATCAAAAGTTATGGTGTGACAAAGTTGGCAAAAATCACTAATTTTCAAGTTATGCACCAAAAGGCAAAGTTGCAAATTCTCCTTTCAAGGCCAATTCAGTCATCATATGGGCTTCTAATTCATTTAACATGATCACACAACTTCTAAAAATCAGATTTGAACCAAAGCTTCTCATGTTTCATGGCTTGTGTAGCAAGATAGTCACATGTGAACCAAAGAGGAACCAAGTTGCAAAACCACTCATCACACCTCACCAACTTGCTGCCTTGGCTGCTGAGCCACCCTAGCCTCACTCACACACCATGCTGCGCCAGCCCATGCTCTTGTACCAAGCTAGAACTTAGCCCATGCTTTCCTTACACCAAAGTTGACAATTTGCAAAAGTGAACATCCCAATCACAGCAGGCCAAGTCACATCAACTGACCAATAAGCTTTGTTTATGTGGATCAAATGCTGGCCATTAGACACAACAAGCCAGCCTGAAGCAAGCCCTAACACAAGATACACAAACTCACCCCATTTTGCATTTCTCTTCGAATCTGTCTCCATAGCTCACAAACACTCAAACAAATTCCACTGCTCATCTCACCTTGCCTCACTGAGCCAAAACCAACAAGACTCAGGCCTGAACTAAGCAAGGATAGAGTTTCACCATTTTCCATCATCAAAGCCAGAACCTTCGAATCTCACTTTCCAGCCATCAAACACCCCATTTCTCTTCACCAACAAGTCAGAAACATTCAAAGGAGCAAGAATCCACCATTGGAATGGCTTAAAACCTCACAAATCCTGACTGTGCAATCTGCTACATCAGAACTCTTCCTCTCAAATCAGCCATCCACAAGGACTTTGGAGCTTCTCTTTGAGTTCAAGGGAGTCAAAGAAGTCCATTTGCACGCAAAGGAGGCTCTGGAAGCTCAATATTGAAGCTTTCCAGCTCAGGTATGAACATGAACATTTTCTCCCAAAGCTTGCATTTTAAGTTATAAATCAATTGCTTATGCTTTGCTGGTCATGGGGATACTTTTAGAATCGAAAATAGATGAGAAATGAGTTTGTATGGTCACTCTGAAATTTCACCCGTGAAATTTGTTTCTTTCGATTAGCTTGTTTCTTGGTGTTTAAATGATGTTTGAAGCTGGATTCATGACCTAGGATGTTAGAGGATCATTTGGGTGTGTTTAATTTGTTGTTTAGATGCCTGAATCATTAATTAGGGTTGTGTTGCCGCCGGAGAAGATGACCGGAGCTTCTCTCCGGTCACCTGAATGTTGTTAGCCCTAATCTCAGGTCATTAATTCCATTTGAATCTCACGCGTTAGATGGCCTGACTTGTTTGACTTGCCGCGCGAACGAATGGCCCAGATGCACTCAGTTAGCCCTAATCCCTTTAGTTAGTTTTAATTAATCATAATTAATTTAATTTAATCAGGACCAACCAATCCCCTTGGATAGCGCGCGTGGTCAGCAGTTTCAAACCCAGGATCAATCCCAGCCTTCCATTCTGTTGACTTTTCCATTTTTCTTTATTTTAATTCATTTATTTCATATTTGTTTTGTACAATTTATTTAAAATAGCAAAATTGTTTTAAAAATTATGAAACTTTTTCTCAAGAGTTTCATTAATTTTTAAAACACAAAAATATTTTTATTTTCATTTTTAGCATTTAAAATGTATTTTTAAATATTTAAAAGTTTATTTTTAATTGATTAATGGAAATTAATTTATTAAAAATACTTTTAGGTATTTAAAAATCACCAAAAAATTCATGAAATATTCTAAGACATTTAGAAACATTGTCCAACCTTCAAACCAAATTTCTTTTTTGATCTTGATGAATTTTAAGAATTTCTCATTGAATTAAAATCATTTTTGTGCATTATTTTGATCCAAAGTTCAAAAAATCACTTCTGCCTATCCATGAAGAGTTGGACATTGATTCTTTTTGCATTGCATTGTGTTTAGCATGTAGTTTGTGAGATTAAATGGCCATGATTTGATCTTTCATTTTCAATTTATTTGATAATTTTCTTGTTTAGGAACCCTAAAACCCTAGAAATCTTAGAAAAATCATAACTTGAAATTGGTTAAGAGTTGAAACCTCTCCTTTGGGCATTGGTTTAGTATAGGATTAAGGGTTCTTTGAGTGGAATTTTCAATTTTTTATCTTAGGGTTTGCTTATGATTTTGATTTTTGTTTGATGTATTGATCATAAACCCTAATTTGGGCTTCCATATGCATCCATCTTGCATTCTCTTGCATAACATGACTTGCCATGACATTTCAAGCATCCATTTGATTCATTTGACATCATAAGACATATTGAAAGCATGTTTGATCATTGCATCATGTATTTGCCATGTAGTATGTCATGTGCACTTCATAACTTTTCATGTATGTTCATGGCTCCTGGCTTGCTTCATTTGCATTCATGAACTTGTATGATCATTTCCATGTGCTGCCTCATGTTTGTAGCATCTCATAGCATCATTAGCATCATGTATATGCTTCTGGTTTTGTTTCTCATCATGTCATCTCATCCCATTTTGCATTGCATTGCATTCCTTTTCTAACCTTTCAGGTGGTAAGTGACTTTGAGAAGTGAATTTGCCTTCACTTCTCATAACTTTCTTCTCATCACTCTCTTGCATCCATTGCTGCATTTTTATATGTGTTTGAGTTTGAGCTTGCTCATTCTCCTTCTTCCCACTTTCTTTCTTCAAGTGACTTGACTTCTTGAATGAAGCAAGTTACTTTGCTTCTCTTGATCCTTTCATCTGCTTCCTGGTGGTTCCATTGAAGATTTCTCTTGAAAGCCTCACAAACCCTAGGAATAACCAAGCATGACAATGATTAGGGTTTTGATTAGTCTCCCCTCTTAGTTTTTACCTTTGTGTCTCTTTTGAGTCATCTCTTCTCACCTCATAATCAGGGACTAAACCCTAAAGGCTTTAAGGCTTTGTGATTAAGCTTATGCCTGCATCCTTCTCTTAGGATGGAGTGTATAACTTTAATCCTAAGTGTTAAACCCTTAATGTGTTTAACTCCTTTAATCAAATCACTTAATAAGTATCAAGACATCACACTTGTAACTTGGGCCTTGCATTAGGGTTCTAATTCTTCCTTAATTGGTTAAGAAGGACTAACCCTAGTGTTAATGGACAAGTCCCCCTCAAGTTGTCTTACAAATCATAAAACTCACTTCATCATCATACCATTAAATAAAATCCACTTAATCAAAGGCTTGTTTTGTCATGAGTTTAATCCCTAATCATGGATTAAGTTGAGGAGCTTTCCTCAGCTTAAACATTCTCATCTATTATCCTTCTATTAGGATGGTGTAATGAGTCTGTTTGATCCATGATTATGGCTTAACCTCATTACTCAACACTAAACAAAAACCACAAAAACATCTAAATAATCACAAGTAGGTTAATGATCTTAATCCTGCATCAAAGGTGATTAAGTGTGAGAATCTGACTTCACACTTAAGGTAATTCTCATTACCCCTAATCAGAGGGAAGATGTGATGAGTTTACTAAATCCATTGGTTTAGGCTTTAGCTCATTAACTTATGACAAACTCTCAAAAGCAATAAAAGACTGAAAATACAAAAACAAACAATAATCGTCTCCTTCGGGATTCTTTTCTCATCTCATTCACTCACAAACGAGAACTCGCTTCTTCCGTCTAATGCAAGACAGTTTGCATCTGTGTCAGACAGATCATACACTTGAGCATAGGCAAGTAAGCAGTTCACAAGTCAATTCACCTTTCAGTCTCTTTGGGTCGAACTACGGTGTTCTGACTTCCTCATTGCACGAGAGGATACGTAGGCATAACTTAACAGTTATCGAACAAAAGTCTCTGTATATTCCCCCTCTTTCCAGCATCTTTCTCTTAGCCTCATTATCATGAGCATTTCATTCTCACTCTTACACTGACACATCATTATACACTTTTCTCTTACACTGACACCTGTACATTCTTTTCCAGTTACTTTATACACAAATTGCACTGACACTACCCCTTTAAAACACAAATCTTTTAAGCGTGGATCCCGTCGAGTACGACGGACAATCTGGGTGCTAATACCTTCCCAGGCTGTAACCAACCCCCTTTCTCAGTATCTCTGGTTCGCAACCGTCTTATCCATGTCTTTCTAGGTCTATGCAGCATTGCCTTTCCTCCGGGATAAAAATGCCTAGCTGGCGACTCTATTCATTTCCAGTGAGTTCACGGCTGTGTGTTCTCATTGTCCCTCTCGCCGACCGTTCGCGCCTGTACCCCATTTGACCCGGCTTCATTTGGTGGGAGCGACACGGGGGAATGCTTACCCCGGATGCTGTAAACAATTTGGAAGACGAGGAGGAAAGCGACCGCAACCTGGAGAGGTGGATACGTCCAAGGATCCCGGGGAGCCAAGTCCTTAACTGGTCTTCCTAGGAAATTATAAGGGTTACTCCTGCAGAGTAATTATTATTTCCTGTATTTTAAAGCATGCATCAAAGTCTTGGATCTTGCCCAAGATATCAAGACTCATTTTGTAATCGGGCCATCTTGTAATTTTGTGCAAATAGATCAATCAATGAATATCGGACATCTTTTGCAAATGAGTCTTTTCCTTTTCCGCTCACTGTTTTTCATTTTTCTTTTTGTACAAAAATAAAATGGCAATGTTTTTCAAAATGAAAACTTCATTTCACTTTTCTAAACAAGATTAAAATTGATCACTAAAATAAACAATCTAAACCCTTGCAGAGAGTGCCTTTCAGACTGCACCGACAACAACACTGCTATGACTTCGTATGACTTTGGCAATCCAATCAAACAAGCTGATGAAGGGGTTGAAGAAGACTATGAGCTACCTGAAGATCTAGCCAGGTTGTTAAGACAAGAGGAGAAGGTTATCACTCCTCATCAGGAGGAGATTGAAACGGTTAATCTTGGTACGGAAGAAGATGTGAAAGAGGTTAAGATCGGGGCCTGCCTGCAAGATTCGATAAAAGAGCAATTGATTGACATGCTTCGGGAGTACGTGGACGTTTTTGCTTGGTCTTATCAGGATATGCCAGGGTTGGACACCGATATTGTTATGCACAAGCTGCCTCTAAAGGAAGATTGCCCACCAGTAAAACAGAAATTGCGCCGTACTCGCCCAGATATGGCAATGAAGATAAAAGAAGAGGTACAAAAGCAGTGGGACGCCGGGTTCCTTGCTGTAACTAGCTATCTACCGTGGGTTGCTAATATTGTACCTGTGCCTAAGAAGGACGGCAAGGTGAGAATGTGTGTGGATTACCGGGATCTGAACAGAGCCTGCCCGAAAGATGATTTCCCTTTACCTCACATTGATGTATTGGTTGATAATACGGCTCAGTTCTCGGTGTTCTCCTTCATGGATGGATTTTCAGGATACAATCAGATCAAAATGTCACCTGAAGACATGGAGAAGACAACTTTCATCACACCCTGGGGCACGTTCTGTTATAAGGTGATGCCATTCGGACTGAAGAATGCTGGTGCGACTTATCAACGGGCTATGGTAACATTATTCCATGACATGATCCATAAAGAAATTGAATTTTATGTGGATGACATGATCGCCAAGTCCCTCACAGAAGAAGACCACCTGGTGAACCTACTGAAGCTATTCAAGCGTCTGAGGAAATACCAACTGAAGTTGAACCCCAACAAGTGCACATTCGGGGTACGATCTGGTAAGCTGCTGGGATTTATTGTAAGTGAGAAAGGGATTGAAGTTGAACCTGATAAAGTCAAAGCCATTCAAGAAATTCCTGCACCGAAGTCAGAAAAAGAAGTTCGAGGGTTTCTAGGAAGATTGAACTATATTTCAAGGTTCATATCTCACCTTACAGCAACCTGCGAACCTCTGTTCAAGCTGTTAAGAAAAGAAGAAACGGTCAGGTGGAATGAAGACTGCCAGAGGGATTTTGACAAAATCAAGGAGTACTTGCAAGAGCCTCCAATCCTTATGCCTCCAGTTGAAGGAAGACCTCTAATCATGTACTTGACAGTATTAGAAGATTCAATGGGGTGTGTGCTGGGCCAGCATGACGAGTCTGGTCGAAAAGAGTATGCAATATACTACCTAAGCAAAAAGTTTACCGACTGTGAACAACGTTATTCACTGCTCGAGAAAACTTGCTGTGCTTTAGCGTGGGCTGCTCGCCGACTAAGGCAGTATATGTTGACCCATACTACTTTGTTGATCTCAAAGATGGACCCCGTCAAGTACATATTTGAGAAGCCAGCCCTTACCGGACGGGTTGCAAGATGGCAAATGATCCTCACAGAATATGACATTCAGTACACATCTCAGAAGGCCATCAAAGGCAGTGTATTGTCTGATTATCTTGCTGAGCAACCTATTGATGATTACCAGCCTATGAGATTTGACTTCCCCGATGAAGACATCATGTTCATAAAAGCAAAAGATCATGAAGAGCCTGTTCACACTGAAGGGCCTGACCCGGAAGAAGAATGGACTATGATGTTTGATGGGGCTGTTAATATGAATGGTCGTGGTGTTGGTGCAGTACTCATTACACCTAAAGGGGTTCACATGCCTTTCTCTGCAAAACTCACCTTTAACTGCACTAACAACGAAGTTGAATACGAGGCTTGTATTATGGGTCTTGAGGAAGCCATTGACCTCAGGATCAAGACTTTGACTGTGTTCGGAGATTCAGCTCTGGTAATTAATCAGACCAACGGCAAATGGTACACCCACCAAGATCATCTAATACCTTATCGGGATTATACAAGGAGGTTATTGACTTTCTTCACAACAGTCAAGCTTGAGTATATCCCACGAGATGAAAATCAGTTTGCAGATGCTCTGGCTACCATTTCCTCCATGATCAAAGTCCAAGCTGCCAACTTTGTGCCTCAAATTGCAGTGTCCAGACTTGACAGACCAGCATATGTGTTCTCAGCAGATGTTGTTGAAGATGATAAGCCTTGGTTCCACGACAGTAAATGCTTCTTGGAGGATCAAACATACCCACCTGGGATATCTTCCAATGATAAGAAGACATTAAGAAGGCTAGCTGGTATTTTCTTCCTGAATACTGACGGTTCCCTGTACAAGAGAAACTTTGATATGGTACTTCTCAGATGCGTTGATAGGACAGAGGCAGACTTATTGATGCACGAGGTGCACGAAGGATCCTTTGGTACCCATGCAGGAGGGAATGCAATGGCTAAAAAGTTGCTGAGATCAGGCTACTACTGGATCACAATGGATGCATACTGTTGTGCTTACGCCAGAAAGTGCCATAAATGCCAGATTTATGCGGATAAAGTGCATGTGCCTCCGAATCCTTTGAATGTGATGTCTTCGCCCTGGCCCTTTGCCATGTGGGGCATTGATATGATTGGCAAGATTGAACCAACTGCTTCAAACGGCCACAGATTCATCCTGGTTGCTATTGACTATTTTACCAAGTGGGTTGAAGCGGCTTCTTATGCAAATGTTACAAGGCAAGTGGTAGCCCGATTTCTGAAGAGAGATATCATCTGTCGGTATGGAGTTCCCGAGCGAATCATTAATGATAATGGTTCCAACTTGAACAACAAAATGATGGCAGAACTGTGTCGGGACTTCAAGATCCAACACCACAATTCTTCTCCTTACAGGCCAAAGATGAATGGCGCTTGTCGCTCCCGATAAATGGGGACCATAGGCCCCAGATAAAGGTACAGACGCGAACGGTCGGCGAGAGGGACAATGAGAACACACAGCCGTGAACTCACTGGAGATGAATAGAGTCGCCAGCTAGGCATTTTTATCCCGGAGGAAAGGCAATGCTGCATAAACCTAGAAAGACATGGATAAGACGGTTTGCGAACCAGAGAGACTGAGAAAGGGGGTTGGTTACAACCTGGGAAGGTATTAGCACCCAGATTGTCCGCCGTACTCGACGGGATCCACGCTTGAAAGATTTGTGTTTTAAAGGGGTAGTGTCAGTGCAATTTGTGTAAAAAGAGCTGGAAAAGGATGTACAGGTGTCAGTGTGAGAGAAGTGAAGTGTATAAGTAAAGTGTCAGTGTAAGAACAGGAGTGAAATGCTCAGGATCATGAGGCTTAAAGGATAATGCTGGAAGGAGGGGGAATATACAGAGACTTTTGTTCGATAACTGTTAAGTTATGCCTACGTATCCTCTCGTGCAATGAGGAAGTCAGAACACCGTAGTTCGACCCAAAGAGACTGAAAGATGAATTGACTTGTGAACTGCTTGCTTGTCTATGCTCAAGTGTATGACCTGACTGGCTCAGGTGCTAACTGTCTTGCATTAGACGGAAGAAGCGAGTTCTCGTTTGTGAGTGAATGAGATGAGAAAAGAATCCCGAAGGAGACGATTATTGCTTGTTTTTTTTGTTTTCAGTCTTTTATTGTTTTTTTGGATTTTGTCATAAGTTAATGAGCTTAAGTCTAAACCAATGGATTTAGTAAACTCATCACATCTTCCCTCTGATTAGGGGTAATGAGAATACCTTAAGTGTGAAGTCAGCTTCTCACACTTAAACACCTTTGGTGTAGGATTAAGATCATTAACCTACTTGTGATTATTTAAATGTTTTTGGTGTTTTTGTTTAGTGTTAAGTAATGAGATTAAGCCATAATCAGGGATTTAACAGACTCATTACACCATCCTAATAGAAGGATAATAGATGAGAATGTTTAAACTGAGGAAAGCTCCTCAACTTAATCCATGATTAGGGATTAAACTCATGACAAAACAAGCCTTTGATTAAGTGGATTTTATTTGGTGATATGATGAAGAAATGTTTTTTAGGGTTTGTAAGACAACTTGAGGGGGACTTGTCCATTAACACTAGGGTTAGTCCTTCTTAACCAATTAAGGAAGAATTAGAACCCTAATGCAAGGCCCAAGTTACAAGTGTGGTGTCTTGATGATTATTAGATGGATTGGTTAAAGGAGTTAAACACATTAAGGGTTTAACACTTAGGATTAAAGTTATACACTCCATCCTAAGATAAGGATGCAGGCATAAGCTTAATCACAAAGCCTTAAAGCCTTTAGGGTTTAGTCCCTGATTATGAGATAAGAAGAGATGACTCAAAAGAGACACAAAGGTAAGACTAAGAGGGGAGACTAATCAAAACCCTAATCATTGTCATGCTTGGTTGTTCCTAAGGTTTGTGAGGTTTTCAAGAGAAGTCTTCAATGGAACCACCAGGAAGCAGATGAAAGGATCAGGAGAAGCAAAGTAACTTGCTTCATTCAAGAAGTCAAGTCACTTGAAGAAAGAAAGTAAGAAGAAGAGGAATGAGCAAGCTCAATCTCAAACACAAACAAAAATGCAGCAATGGATGCAAGAGAGATGAAAAGAAAAGTTATGAGAAGTGAAGGCAAATTCACTTCTCAAAGTTACTTACCACCTGAAAGGTTAGGAAAGAAATGCAATGCAATGCAGAATGGGATGAGATGACATGATGAGAAACAAAACCAGAAGCATTTACATGATGCTAATGATGCTATGAGATGCTACAAACATGAGGCAGCACATGGAAATGATCATACAAGTTCATGAATGCAAATGAAGCAAGTTAGGAACATGGACATACATGAAAAGTTATGAAGTGCACATGATATACAACATGGCAAATACATGATGCAATGATCAAACATGCTTTCAATATGTCTTATGATGTCAAATGAATCAAATGGATGTTTGAAATGGCATGGCAAGTCATGTTATGCAAGAGAATGCAAGATGGATGCATATGGGAACCCAAATTAGGGTTTATGAACAATGCATCAAACACAAACCAAAATCAGAAGCAAACAACATTATAAAAAATTTAAAATGCACTCAAAGGACCCCTAATCCTATACTAACTTAATGCCCAAAGGAGAGGTTTCAACTCTTAACCAAATTCAAGTTATGATTTTCACAAGTTTTCTAGGGTTTTAGGGTTCCTAAACAAGAAAATTACCAAACAAATGGAAAATGAAGGATCAAATCAAGGCCATTTAATCTCACAAACTACATGCTAAACACAATGCAATGCAAAAAGAATCAATGTCCAACTCTTCATGGATAGGCAAAAATGATTTTTGGAACTTTGGATCAAATTAATGCATAAAAATGATTTTAAATCAATGAAAAATTCTCAAAATGCATCAAGATCAAAAAAGAAATTTGGTTTGAAGGTTGGACAATGTTTCTAAATGTCTTAGAACATTTCATGAATTTTTGGTGATTTTTTAAATACCTAAAAGTATTTTTAATAAATTAATTCTCATTAATCAATTAAAAATAAACTTTTAAATATTTTAAAATACTTTTAAAATGCTAAAAATGAAAATAAAAATATTTTTGTGTCTTAAAAATTAATGAAACCCTTGAGAAAAAGTTTCATAATTTTTAAACAATTTTCACTATTTTAAATAAATTACACAAGTTAAATGAGAGAAAATGAAATAAAAACAAAATAAAATGGAAAGTAATCTGATCTGATGGTGGAGATTTAAAGTTGAAGGAAAAGGGTTGACTGGCGCGCTAATGGATGGCTTGGATTGCCTCTGAGTTAATTAATTATGATTATTTTAATTAAACAAGATTAGGGCAAATGAACGAATCTGGACCATTCATGCACGCGGGAAGTCAACAAAGTCAGGCCATCCAACGCACGAAATTCAAATGGACTTAATGACCTGAGATTAGGGCAAATGACATTCAGGTGACCGGAGGGAAGCTCCGGTCATCTTCTCCGGCAACAACAAAACCCTAGAATACGATTCAGGCCACCATTCTTCAAATCAAAGCCAGGGAAATGTTCCTCTACTCAAACCTCACTCAAAACACCTCTCAAACTAAATTTCTCGTGCTTAAACTAAGAGAATCGAAGCCATGAAGATTCACGGGCAAAGTTTCAGAGCCCTGGTAAATCCTCATTTCTCACTCATTTCTAATTCTAAAACCATCCCCATGATCAGCAAGACATACACAATCAATTTATAACTTAAAAATCAAGCTCTGAGAGAAAATTTTCATGGCCATACCTGAGATGGAAACTCCTGTTTCTGGGCTTTCAGAGCTATTATTTGGTGCAAGTTTGCTCCACTGATTCCCCTGGTGCTAATGGTAGACTTGGAATGAGCTTAAGCAAGCTATTTTGAGAGATTCCAATCTGATATAGCAGAAAATGAGTTCTGTGTGTGAGTGGTTTCAAGCTCTGTTAATGGCTGATTCTGGTTCCTTTTGATGTGTTTGATTTGTTGGTGAAAAGAGCTTGGATGTTTGGTGGCTGTGGAAGGTGATTCGAAGAAGGAAAGCTTTGTGACAGTTTTTGTGAAGGCAGTATTCTAGTGTGCTTCTGGCTGTTTTGAGTGTTGGCTTGGGCTTAATGAAGCATGGTGAGATGATTAGTGGAGTTTGTTTGAGTGTTTGAGGCCTGTGGAAGATGATTCGAAGGAAAATGCATATTGGAGTGTTTTTGTGAATGTTGTCTTAGGGCTTGTTTCAGGCTGGCTCCTTATGTGAAATGGCTAGCATTTGGCTTGCATAAAATAATCTCATTGGTCAGATGATGTGACCTGGCCTGCTGTGATAGGTAAGTTCACTTTTGCAAATTGTCAACCTTTTTGTAAGAGAGGCATGGGCTAAGTTCTAGCTTGGTACAAGAGTGTGGGATGGCGCAGCATGGTGTATGAGTGAGGCTAGGGTGGTTCAGCAGCCAAGGTAACAAGTTGGTGAAAGTGTGATGATGATTTTGCAACTTGATCACTTTTGGTTCTTATGAAACTATCTTGCCTTACAAGCCATAAAACATGAGGAAATCTTGGTCCAATCTGAACTTTAGGACTTACATGATGCTTGTGTAATGGTTTGATGTCAATTAGAAGTCACAAGAAGGCTTGGTACATGAAATTGCAAGTTTCTCATTTGAGGCATAACTTGAAAATTAGTGATTTTTGCCAACTTTAACACACCATAACTTTTGATCCAAGATGAATTAGATCATGTTCTTGTACTTTTTGAAAAGGGAAAGACCTAATCTACAACTTTCATGACCAAAGTTTTTCCATTTGAAGCATTTTTGGATCAAAAAGCAAGGCTTGAAAAGTGGCATAAAATGACACATTCTTTAAAAGTCAACCATGCCCTAAAAAAGTCAACTTTGCAAAACTTCAAATTCTTGAATTTTGTGAACTTCAACCTTCTTCCATGATCAAATAAAGATCACATACACTCAAAATGATGAAGATCATCCCTTGGTTGGGTCATTGGGGGCCTCAGATGCCCTGATTTTGCACTGACTTGTCCAGAAAGTCAACCTTTGATCAGATGACTTCCCCATGGAATTTCTTCATGAAAATTGATATGCATACTCCCTATACCATATAGAGACCAATGGAAACAAGAATGACCAAAAAATTTGGGGTTATGGCCTCTGAAACCAAAACCCTAATTTTAGGTCAACTGTGCAGTCAAACTTGGCTCTGAATCCATACCAATCCCAGTTCTTGTGATTCTTTGGCATTTTTGAATTTGAGAGGATGTAATATGATATAAGAACATACATGGATCCCTTTGAAGTGATTAGTGGACTTTGGGGTGGCTCAAGAAGCTCCTGGATTGCTCAGATCACAAACCCTAGATGCAGATGACTTTGAATCTATGCAGTGAATCAAAACTGTGATATGAGATGATATGATTGTGTTTATGCATATGAGATGATCACAAGCCATGGTGTGAATGGGTGAGGGAAAATTTGGGGTGTTTACAGCTGCCCCTATTCAAACATGAGTTAACTGTGCAGGTTGTAAGCGACGGCTTATCAGGCAAACAAGATAACTTGTGGTTGAATACCAAAGACAGTCCAAAATTTGCACTCACAGAATGAAGAAGAAAAGGGATATAGATTGTAAAGGAAAATAAAGTATATGGTAAAGTGTGGGCGACGGAGGACGACCGTCGAGCAGAGGACGACTGCTGGGTAAAGAGCAATGACGGGGACGGCCGACATGCTGGGAAAAGTGCGGAAAATAAAGCAATGACGGGGACGACCGACATGCTGGGGATAAAAGAATTATGATGGGGACGGCCACCAAGATAAAGCTGTAAAACTCTTTGGGGATTAATGAAACATGACGGGGACGGCCATCAAGTTCACAAAGTAAAGTAACCAACGATGGGGACGGCCATCGGGCTAAAAAGGAAAAGGGACCACGACGGGGACGGCCATCGGGTTAAAGAATAAATGAAATAAACAGATGATGAGGTACGGTCATCAAAAGTGAAGGACGATCACCTAGCAGGGGACGGCTGCTCTGTTGGGGATAAGATGAGGGACGGTCATCTAAGGTGGAGGACGACCACCTGGCAGGGTACGGCTGCCGAAAATATCGCGACATAGGACGAATGCCGGATAAAAGGTCAACGATGGGGACGGCCATCGGATGAGCATGATGGAGGACGACCATCAAGAGGTGGAGGACGACCACCTAGCAGGGGACGGCTGCTCTCAAGGTTTATCATGACATAGGATGAATGCCAGATAACCAAAATCAACAATGGGGACGGCCATTGGATAAAATGATGAAGGACGATCATCAAAGGGGTGGAGGACGACCACCTAACAGGGGACGGCTGCTGAAAATATCAACGATGGGGACGGCCATCGGATGAGCATGATGGAGGACGACCATCAAGAGGTGGAGGACGACCACCTAGCAGGGTACGGCTGCTCTCAGGGTTTATCATGACACAGGACGAGTGTCAGATAAGAAGGAAAATTTGCTTTGTTGGCGATCTACTGGGGAATAGTAAACACGGACGAGTGTTTACATCCAAGAAACAAAAGTTACAAGTGTTTGGTATTTGTGTATAGATTAAAGATGCGGACGAGCATCCTTAAGACTATGATACGGACGAGTATCGGATAGAAACAAATACTGACGCATGTTCAAAGATGATGATACGGACGAGTATTAACTGGTTAACAGAGAACACGGACGAGTGTTGAATCTGAAGGGACTCTTCTGGGGAATAATAGACACAGACGAGTATCTATGTTCAAGAGGACAAAAGTGTTTGACACGGTGTATGGATTAAAGATGCGGACGAGCATCCTTAGGATTATGATACGGACGAGTATCATGTAGAAACAAACACTTGACGCACATTCTGAGATGATGGTACGGACGAGTACCAACTGGTTAACAAAGAACATGAACCAAAGTCGAATCTGTGGGGATATAAATGGTATATACAAGATACGGACGAGTATCTGTATGAGTGTAACATGAGTAGTGAGTATGAGTATTGTATAGATGAGTGTTTATCTGCTGGGGTGAGTGACACGGACGAGTGTCAAGAGAGAAAAGTATAATAATATCAACAAGTATATGGGTTGTAAAAGTGTAGATGACTGTGCTGGGGATATGACACGGACGGGTGTCAAGAAAATGTGTATAGGTATATGTGAGTGCAAAGAGGATGTCTTTGGCTTTCTGCTGGGGTATGACACGGACGGGTGTCAGGACGTATCGGTAATACGGGTGATTTTGTTCGTAAAGAGTGTTCAGGCGACTTTACTGGGGAATGATGATACGGGCGGGTGCCGAAGAGAGTATATATACTGATGTTTGTGGATTGTGAGGCAGCTGCTTTTGCTGGGGATTCTGGTGGGGATTTTTCTGTACATTGATGTACTATCATTATTCACAAGTGTTGGTTTAAAACATGGCTCATGATTATGCTATATGCTTGATTTTTGCCGTAATGCTCCGTGTTAAAACGGAATGCTACGCTTTGTGGGTGAATACGATGCGAATGCTATGATTATGCAAAGATACCAAACCGGGATCCGGGTCCCGTCGCTGCGAAGATCTTCGATCGATCCGTCTGAAATGGACATCCCAGCTGGGGAGAGATCATTGGTAGATCTGACGAGATGCTATCTGCTTGGGGATATGGGTCATTGATAGACCTATCCTTATACCGGGGGGGGACCCAGCTGGGGTTCGAAGAAGCTTTCTTCACTCTGTTGTGATCCTTCATGCACTGCTCTTCTGGGTAGAGGCTGCAACTCTGTGGGGAGAGCTTCTTGACTTGGCTGAGGATGAAACGGCAACTCGGCTGGTGGTAGTAGCAAGTGGCAGCTCAGCCGGGGGAGTCATGAGAGGCAACTCAGCTGGGGAGAGAGCACTTCGGGTGCTAAAATCGAGTGTTGATTTGCCAACTTGCTGGGATAAAGTTTTCATGCCCCGAGTTGCATTCTGGATACCTGCAATCCTGCAAAGATAGGGAAATGCACAAGTAATCCCGAGGTATCCCTTACTGGATTCCGTCATAGGAGTTTAGACACTTCCGAGAGTAAGTATATTTCCTGCAAGCACGTTCTTATTTGAAGATAAACATCTGTATTTTATGCGATCAGTGTTTCTTTTAGACACCAGACATTTTTTTTGCAAATAAAACGTACAAAACGAGACATGACTGAAAATCTGATTTTATTAATTCATATGCCCTGAATTGGCGAGATACAGTCAAAGAAACATATCCCCTGAAATGAGGAGATTGTTACAAATTGAGAAACAAAATGCTGGCAGTGTTGATGACGCTTTGAGGAGCTTCCCCTTCACTATGACTCGTATGACTTTTGACGTTCTTCTCATCTTGCGTTCCGAGGAATGTTGATTCTGATTGAAACTTGATCCTTTCGAAGCTTGCCAAGTTGTAAGTGATACAGACGAATTCAGAGTGCAGTTGTTCGCTTATTCCCTTATTTTGCATGGATCGCCCTTTCGGGTTTTCGATCCATCGGGATACCCATTTTTGCATGAGTTGTCCAATGCGGCTTTTCAACTCAGCGGGTGTGCATTTTTTGTTTATTTCCCCTTATTTTTACCCGAGTCTTTTATTCTGTTTTTGACTCGCTGGGATGCCCTATTTTTGCCTGGACTTACATTCTGTTTTTATGTCCAGCGGGTCATTTTATGCGAAGTATTTTTTAACTGCATCTGAATTCACAGGGGACGGGAAGTCTTCACCATCCATAGTGCCGAGCATCAGTGCTCCACCGGAGAAAACTTTCTTTACTACGAATGGTCCTTCATAGTTTGGAGTCCATTTGCCCCTGTGGTCTGTATGAGGAGGGAGGATTCTCTTCAGCACAAGATCTCCTACTTGGTACTCTCGGTGCCTGACTTTCTGATCGAAGGCTCTCTTCATTCTTTTCTGATATAACTGCCCATGACAGATTGCAGCCAATCTTTTCTCTTCAATCAGGCTCAGTTGTTCGTATCGGGACCTAACCCATTCTGCTTCACTCAGTTTAACATCCATTAATACCCGCAAGGAGGGTAATTCCACTTCAACAGGCAGGACTGCCTCCATACCATACACAAGTTGATACGGTGTTGCCCCAGTGGATGTTCTGATTGACGTGTGGTACCCATGCAAGGCAAACGGTAGCATCTCATGCCAGTCCTTGTAGGTGACTACCATCTTCTGCACAATCTTCTTGATATTCTTATTAGCTGCCTCAACAGCGCCATTCATCTTTGGCCTGTAAGGAGAAGAATTGTGATGTTGGATCTTGAAGTCCCGGCACAGCTCTGCCATCATTTTGTTGTTTAGATTGGAACCATTATCAGTAATGATTCGCTCGGGCACTCCATACCGACAGATGATGTCTCGTTTCAGAAACCTGGCTACCACTTGTCTTGTAACATTTGCATATGATGCTGCTTCAACCCACTTAGTGAAATAGTCAATGGCGACCAGGATGAATCTGTGGCCGTTTGAAGCAGTCGGTTCGATCTTGCCAATCATGTCAATGCCCCACATAGCAAAGGTCCAGGGTGAAGACATTATGTTCAAAGGATTTGGAGGCACATGCACCTTATCTGCATAAATCTGGCATTTATGGCATTTCCTGGCATAGGTACAACAGTCGGCATCCATTGTGATCCAATAATAACCAGATCGTAGCAATTTCTTAGCCATGGCATGCCCTCCTGCATGGGTACCAAAGGATCCTTCGTGCACTTCATGCATCAACAAGTCTGCTTCTGTCTTATCAACACATCTGAGGAGTACCATATCAAAGTTCCTTTTGTATAAAGACCCATCAGTGTTCAGAAAGAAACTACCAGCAAGCCTTCTCAAAGTCTTCTTATCATTGGAAGATGCCCCAGGTGGGTATGCTTGATCCTCCAAGAAGCATTTAATGTCATGGAACCAAGGCTTATCATCTTTAACAACATCTGCTGCGAACACATATGCTGGTCTGTCAAGTCTGGACACTGAAATCTGAGGTACAAAGTTGGCAGTCTGAACTTTGATCATGGACGAAATGGTAGCCAGAGCATCTGCAAACTGATTCTCGTCCCGAGGGATATACTCAAGCTTGACTGTTGTAAAGAAAGTCAATAACCTCCTTGTATAATCCCTGTAAGGTATCAGATGATCCTGGTGTGTATACCATTTGCCGTTGGTTTGATTGATTACCAGAGCTGAATCTCCGAATACGGTCAATGTCTTGATCCTGAGGTCAATGGCTTCCTCAAGACCCATAATGCAAGCTTCGTATTCAGCTTCGTTGTTAGTGCAGTTGAAAGTGAGCTTTGCCGAGAAAGGCATGTGAACTCCTTTAGGTGTAATGAGTACCGCACCAACACCGCGGCCATTCATGTTAACAGCCCCATCAAACATCATAGTCCATTCTTCTTCCGGGTCAGGCCCTTCAGTGTGAACAGGCTCTTCATAATCTTTTGCTTTTATGAACATGATGTCTTCATCAGGGAAGTCAAACCTCATAGGCTGGTAATCATCAATGGGTTGCTCAGAAAGATATTCAGACAATACACTGCCCTTGATGGCTTTCTGAGAAGTGTACTGGATGTCATATTCTGTAAGGATCATTTGCCATCTTGCAACCCGTCCGGTAAGTGCTGGCTTCTCAAATATGTACTTAACTGGGTCCATTTTTGAGATCAACAAGGTAGTATGGGTCAACATATACTGTCTCAGTCGGCGAGCAGCCCACGCTAAAGCACATCAAGTTTTCTCGAGCAGTGAATAACGTTGTTCACAGTCGGTAAACTTTTTGCTTAGGTAGTATATTGCATACTCTTTTCGACCAGACTCGTCATGCTGGCCCAGCACACACCCCATTGACTCTTCTAATACTGTCAAGTACATTATCAGAGGTCTTCCTTCGACTGGAGGCATAAGGATTGGAGGTTCTTGCAGGTATTCTTTGATCTTGTCAAATGCCTTTTGGCAGTCTTCATTCCACCTGACCGTCTATTCTTTTCTCAGCAGCTTGAACAAGGGTTCACAGGTCGCTGTAAGGTGTGATATGAACCTTGAGATGTAGTTCAATCGACCTAAGAACCCTCGAACTTCTTTCTCTATCTTCGGTGCAGGCATCTCTTGAATAGCTTTGACTTTGTCAGGGTCAACTTCAATCCCTTTCTCGCTTACAATAAAACCCAGCAGCTTACCAGATCTCACCCCGAATGTGCATTTGTTGGGGTTCAACTTCAGTTGGTATTTCCTCAGATGCTTGAACAATTTCAGCAGATTTACCAGGTGATCTTCTTCAGTGAGGGACTTGGCAATCATGTCATCCACATAACACTCTATTTCTTTATGGATCATATCGTGGAATAATGTTATCATAGCCCGTTGATATGTTGCACCAGCATTCTTCAATCCGAATGGCATCACTTTGTAACAGAACGTGCCCCAGGGTGTGATGAAGGTTGTCTTCTCCATGTCTTCAGGTGACATTTTGATCTGATTATATCCTGAAAATCCGTCCATGAAGGAGAATACCGAGAACTGAGCCGTATTATCCACCAATACATCAATGTGAGGTAAAGGGAAATCATCTTTCGGGCTGGCTCTGTTCAGATCCCGGTAGTCAACACACATCCTTACTTTACCGTCTTTCTTAGGCACAGGTACTATATTAGCGACCCATGGCGGATAGCTGGTTACAGCAAGGAACCCGGCGTCCCATTGCTTTTGTACCTCTTCTTTGATTTTCATTGCCATGTCTGGACGAGTACGGCGCAATTTCTGTTTAACCGGCGGGCATTCTTCTCTCAAAGGCAGCTTGTGCACAACAATGTCGGTATCCAACCCTGGCATATCTTGATAAGACCAAGCGAACACGTCCACATACTCTTGAAGCAGGTCAATCAGTTGTCTCTTCACTGAGTCTTGTAAGCAGGCCCCGATTTTAACTTCTTTCACGTCTTCATCTGTACCAAGATTGATCGTTTCAACCTCCTCCTGGTGAGGAGTAATAACCTTTTCCTCTTGTCTTAGCAACCTGACTAGCTCTTCAGGAAGCTCATATTCTTCTTCAACCCCTTCATCAGCTTGATTGATCGGATTGTCAAAGCCATACGAAGTCATAGCCGTGCTGTTGTCAGTGCTGTCTGGAAGGCACATTCTGCAAGGGTTCAGTTTGTTCATTTTAGTGATTCGATTTTAATCTTGTTTTAGAAAAGTGAAATAAAGTTGTCATTTTGAAAACACTGCCATTTATTTTTTTGTACAAAAAGAAAAATGGAAAAACAGTGAGCGGAAAAGAAAAAGACTCATTTGCAAAAAGATGTCTGATATTTCATTGATTAATCTTGTTGCACAAAAAGTACAGATGGCCCGATTACAAAATGAGTCCTGTCATCTTGGGCAAGATGCAAGACTTTGATGGATGCTATAAAAATACAGGAAATAATAATTACTCTGCATGAGTAACTCTTATAATTTCCTGGGAAGACCAGTTCGAGATACTGCTCCCCGGGATCTTTGGACGAATCCAGCTTTCCAGGTTGCGTTCTTCTTCCAGCTCGTCTTCCAGACAGTTGACAACATCAGGGGTGAGCATCCCCCTACTCACAAAGTTGGGCTCCTTTGCAGCCTCTACTTGATCTTGTTGAGTTGGTTTGTAACCCAACCCAAATCTATCCTCTTTCTTCTCCACCGATAACAGTTTGCCCCAGCCTTGGGCATTTCCTTCCTCAACAACCTTCCGGGCTTGTTGGTATGATGTCATTGAAGTTCCAGGTACAGCAGATGTTTCATTCACGTTCAAAGCTTCGAACCCCTGACTCATTGTTTCATGGATCTCCCCATCCATCTCAATGTATTTATAGGTAGCCAGGTGGCTGACAAAAATATCCTCCTCTCCACAGATGGTAACGATTTGACCCTCCCACTCGTATTTTAACTTCTGGTGAAGGGTAGAGGTCACGGCGCCAGCGGCGTGAATCCATGGCCTACCCAATAGACAGCTGTAGGCAGGCTGTATATCCATCACGTAGAAGGTTGTTTTGAAAGTTTGCGGGCCAATCGTTATGGGCAACTCAATCTCTCCCAGAACCGATCTCTTTGAACCATCAAAGGCTCTCACCACTAGGTTGCTGGGTCTTAACGCCAATCCGTCATATTCTAGCTTCACCAGGGCCTTTTTAGGTAAGACATTGAGGGATGACCCCGTGTCTACCAGCACATGGGAAAGGACAGCACCTTTACATTCCATGGTTATGTGCAAGGCTTTGTTATGGTTGCGGCCTTCCGTAGTCAAATCAGTATTGGTGAACCCTAGTCCATGACTAGCATTAACATTTCCCACCACAGCTTCCAACTGATTGACGGTGATCTCTTCAAGCACATAAGCTGCGTGCAAGACTTTGAGTAGTGCATTCCGATGGGCCTCGGAGCACATAAGCAATGATAGGATTGAGATCTTGGAAGGCGTTTGATGAAGTTGATCCACTATTTTATAATCACTCTTCTTGATGATTCGCATGAACTCATCAACCTCTTGGTCAAAGGGTGTTTTCAAGGCTTCTTTAACAGTCTGCTCTTCCTGCACCAGGCTTTTCCCCTTTGCCTTGGCTGCAGCTTCTGCTTCGGCAGTGGGTCTCTGAATTTGTGGAGCAAAGAGACGTCCGCTTCGAGTGAAGCCTCCGCCTCCTCCCACATTATCTATTTGTGGTGCAGGGGTTGATGATTCAAAAGTGATTCTTCGTCCTTCACAGTACAGGTCAGAGCCGTAATGCCAGGGGATGGCGTTACTGCTTTCATAAGGTACTGGTCCAGGCACTGTGATAGTGACTGGACTGATGGCAGCTGCGGAAGGGACTGTGATAGTCTGTGGATCATAATAAATTGTGACTGGTGCCCTGATGGGAGCAGCACCTTCTGAGTTGTAGGCAGAGTTGTTTTCAGGATCATAAAATATTGTGACAGTTGAGACGTCTTCGTGATTTGTTGCTGATGTTGTAGGAGATATTGGCGGAAGGATGGGTGTTGTTGTTGTAGGAGATTCAAACTGGAGTGGTGCTGAAGTTGTAGAAGGAAAATTTGTTGATGGCTGATCAGTTGAGATGATAGATGAAGTACTTTTTGATGAAGCCGAAGAATTGTCGGGAACAATGGTTGTTGTAGCCACTGGAATTGTTACTGATGAGATTGCTGGATTTGTTGGAAATGATGTGGTGATTTGAAGTTGGCCACTCTGAATGAGACCATCTATGCCATTCCTCAGGTTATCGCACCCATTTACTGAGATATTGCAGTAAGCACACCCCAACTCACACCCCGGGAACATTTGACATTCGAGGAGTTGAGCCTTAATTTCCACCAACGGTGTCCGGATCTGACCCACACTGGTTATTAAATAAGACGGCTTGTCTTCTTCAATAGCGTTAATTCTGGGACCACCGTGGTTTGGCATTAGGTTCTTATTGACATTGGGTGGTGGTGCGAAATTCAGAGCTTTTGAGTCTATCAGGTCTTGTACCTTCATGTGCAGAGCTCTGCACTTTTCTGTACTGTGGCCAGGTGCATTTGAGTGAAAAGCACATCTGGCGTTGGAGTCATAATTCCTAGGTAGACTGTTGGGATCTGGAGGGGCCAACGTCCTTAGCTCAACTAGGTTGAGTTTCAGGAGTTGTGGCAGTAGTGTTGCATAGGGCATAGGGATCGGATCGATCACCCTATTGGCCTGAGAAGGTCTCTGTTGATATGGCCTTTGCTGATTGCTGTTGTTGGTGTTGTTGTAGTTTCTTGGAGGATACTAAGCTTGTTGATGGTACTGAGGTTGTTGCTGATAGTTTTGTTGCGGAGGTTGATAAGCTGGTTGAGGGTGAGCTGGAGCGGGAATGGTGACTGCTGCCACTGACCTGTGAACATATTGGGGTCTGCCCCTGTTGGTGTGGATGGCGTTGGTCTCGCCAGTTCTTCTTGGGCCCGCAAAAGGCTTCCTTGTACTACTGGACGAGCTGGCACCATTGTCAGAAATCTTACCCATCTTCAATAGGCTTTCAATTCTCTCCCCGGCTATGACAACATCTGCAAAGCTAGTGGAAGAGAAAGCAACCAGCCTGTCGATGTATGTCCCCTGAAGGGTGTTCATAAACATGTCTGCCATTTCCCTCTCAGACATAGGTGGTTGAACAGCAGCAGCCAATTGCCTCCATCTCTGGGCATATTCTCGGAAACTTTCCCTTGACGACTGTGACATTCCCATTAGGAGGGTCCTGTTGGGTGCCATGTCTAAGTTGTACTGATACTGTCTGATGAAGGCCTCTGCCAGGTCCTTCCAACACCTGATAGTTGCTCTTGTAAGATGAGAGTACCATTCTCTTGAGGCTCCCGTCAAGCTGTCTTCAAAATAGAACATCCAGAGCTTCTCATCCATAGTATAGGCCTTCAGCCTTCCCAGAAATGATTGTAAATGAGTCCGGGGGCATGAAGTCCCGTTGTATTTTTCAAAACAAGGAGGCTTAAACTTATGGGGAATCCTGACCCCGTCTACCAAGCCCATGTCCATGACATCGAAACCCAAAGAGTTTTGAGACTCCAAGGATCTTAACTTCTCAGCTATCTCATCCAGCCTTCTGTCATAAGCTTCTTCCCCAGCACCCATTACTGTGAATTGGTCCTCTTGGGGGTCTTCTTGCAGTACCCTGGCTGCAGTAGCAGTCCCTTGAACATTTGCAGGGATATTAACCTCTGGATGAAGGTGGGGGCCAAATACAGGGGGGTTGACATGAGGTTGGACCCTCTCGTTGTTGCTTGTGCCAGCAGTCCCTATATGTGGATCTTCTTGATTTCTCCCTTCCACCAGTGCTCTGAGCCTCTCCTGGCTTTGAGCCATGTTGTTCATTACCTCCATAAACTGTGTCATTTGGTTCCTCATTTCCAACCTCTCGTTGGTCATTTGGTTCCTGACTTCCGTAAGGTCCTGCTGCATCTGATCCATCTGTATGCTCGGAAGGTTACTGCGGGTGAGGTACCTGTGTGGTCGGTTGAGTGGAAACCCTCGTCGTCGAGCAATAATTCCTGAGATCACAACAGAGTTAGCAATCAATAAAACAAACACCTACAAAACAAACAAAGGGTTAGCATGCAATGCAGTATGCTTATTTGTTTTCAAGGTATCCGGCTTGGCATTCAGTTTTGACCCTTCCAGACCCTTGAAGATGCTGTTGATGTTGCTTTCGGAGTAAACTCGGATGAAACAAACCAACACAAATATATATTACAGGAAGTAAAATAATACAACTTGTTCTTTTTACAACACAAGCCCTCTAAGGGGTCAAAATACATTATAAGAAAATAAAAGTACATGGAATGAAAGCAACAACAAACAAATGGTCAAACACCAAGACCAAACTCATCCTCACGAACTTCCTTGAGAAGTGCTTTGGTCACAGGATCAGCTGGACGCTCCGTGAGATTCCTGATGAGGAGGTTCCGGGTAGTAACAGTTGTAGTCAGCTTCTTGTGCTGACTTTGGTCCTTTGACCTCTTCACTCCGGCTTTGATGTTTAGTTGTGATATCTCCCTCTGGGCTGCTGCCAGGGCTTCCTGCTGCTCTTTTGCACTAGCTTCCAGTTGCTCTATCTTGTCTTGAACTCTCTTATCTTCTAGAGACGAGCTTCGGTGATCCTGACCCACCTAGCTTGACTCTCCTTTAGATACAAGTCTGTCCTAGCTTTCTGGAACTGGGCTTCCTTGCAAGCATTTTTCAGAATTTGTTCTCCAGCCCTAGACTTCTTGATGTAATCCTCAGACTTCTCAATTCTAGCCAAATGCTCCACTTTCAACTTCTCCAACCTCTCAATATCCAGTCTGCCATCACTCCTCTCCCAGAGGGTCTTCTGCAAAGCCTGAGTCAGCTTCTCATTTCTCTCTTTCAACTTCTCAAACTCCTCTAAGCTGACAGTTGCTGGAGGTGGTGTTGTGGATGGTCCAGGCATATCCTCCATGGTAAAGGGCATTCCAGAGAATTGAGCCCTGGCATGGGACCACTCATAATATTGTGCTGATGCCACATTATTGCACTTTCCCAGAATGGTTACTCCCTTGGTTTGAACATTATCCCAGGCCCAGGCTGCTTGCCTAACAATATCCAGATTAGGCTTGTTCTCACAATAAAGAGTCTCAACCAAGTCCTGTGCCTTAGGAGTGTGGACCAATGCATAGCCCAGTTGTCTTTTGAACAGCAGAGGGTTGTAATTAATACTACCCTTAACTCCTATTAGGGGCACATTGGGAAAATGCCCACAGCTGGTGATGATATCCCTGCCTTTTGTGCTTTGAGTGCACCACCTGATGTCAGCTGAAGTTAGAGTAGTGAGTATTCTAGCCCAGTTTCTCTGCTGATGAGGATTCAAAAATGCATCTGTCTTGGGCAAATGCCTGAGAAGCCAAGTATGGAACAAAGGAGCACAACACCTTACTAGTCTTCCCCTCTGCTTTTCATTCCTTTGATGCACTGAATAGTAGAGATCTCCCAATAGAGTTGGCACTGGGTTCTTTAGAATGAACAGATGGATTGCATTCTTACTAATAAATCGAGGCTCATCTGCAAATAATACAATCCAATATATGCTCAAGGCCAATAAAGCACAGAC
Organism: Lathyrus aphaca; assembly: GCA_963966055.1. Classification (NCBI taxonomy): domain Eukaryota; kingdom Viridiplantae; phylum Streptophyta; class Magnoliopsida; order Fabales; family Fabaceae; genus Lathyrus; species Lathyrus aphaca. Next base: position 467,159,762 of record OZ014523.1, read on the forward strand.
TGCTTTCCAATCTCCTAAGGAAGCTTTCAAGGTAGCTTGAGAGATCAAGAAATCCAGATGTAGGCCAGGGATTCCAGCTTTAGAAGTCATATGCTGCCCAACCAGAATTGGCTCCAGATGTAATGCCTTTGCTACCTCTTCATTACCAGGAAAGACCATCTCAGGGTTGAAAGGGACTCCACCCCTGATAGGTATACCAACCAATGATGAGTATTCTTCCAATAAAGGGCCCAACTGAAAGTCCTGAAAAGTGAAACACCTCAGTGGGGGATCATAAAATTGAAGGCAAGTGTGGATCAGGCTTCTCTGTGAAGGGTCCAGATCCATGACCACATCAAGTATATCTCCATAGTGTTCCCTGAATAGTGGTATATGGTCTGGAGTGATCAGGGTCTGAATCCTCCTGATGTCAGCTAGCTCTGGCTGGAAGAAGTGGTATGTGATGTTGCTCTTTTTAGGTGCCATGATGTTGAGGATGAGTGGAGACAAGTGCTGATGATGATACTGAAGAATGGGCCACTGACTGGCTGGTGCAGGTGACTGAAGCAAATAGCTGATAGCTGAAACAGATGCTGATGAAGATAGGTCAAATACTGAAGATGGGGTCAAAACCAAACCAAAAGATGCAGATGGATACCCTGAAACACAAATAAGCAAATGTCAAAATGATGCAATGATTATGTATGCAGATGATATGCAAGGGTTTGTGACTGAGCTGGATCTGATCAAATGCCTTGATATAGGTCCAAGCATGTTCAAGAAATCCAGATGGAGGTCTATAAATCCAGTAACCAAGGTGGGGGACTCAAATAAAGAGCCATATGTCCAGAGTTTAGAATCACAAGAACTGTTCCAACATGGAGTATTCTTAATCAAATCAAAATAACAGGGTATGTTGAGGCCAAGGGTACCTGCAAACCTGTAAACAGCCCAACCCCCTCACAGGTGGTGTTCTAAAACAAGGATCCTCAGACTTGGATCAGTTATGAGAAGTGTAAACACTTCTAACCCGGAGGTACAGTGTTTACAATAACCATAAAAGTTCCTCCTCTAATTCACCTCAGTTTCTGAAGGTCAATACTAAAAGGTCATCCAGACTTAGCAGGCTTCCCAGATAGCCCTAGCATTGCAGGAAATCTGCAACACAGAGTTCTCAAGAAGAAACCCATATCTGAACCGTGTTTCATATTCCCGCACCAGACCGAGATGGAATGGGAAAGAATATGATTCACTCTAGCCTAGATGTCACTCAGGTCCCATGTATAGGACCTTAACTCTCAATGGAACACCCACCCACCAAAGCAAATAACAGATCCAGCCAGCAGCACAGTATGACAATATGATATAATGCAAAGCTATAAAGGAAGCAGTAAACAACTGTACATAAAGAAAAAATAAATACAAATATACAAACACAAATAAGCACATAACACCCCAGTAAACACAAATCAAACAAGCGCTAGGAGGAACCCACAAAAAGAACCAGAAGCCCTGGTTGCAGTATAAGGCTCCCCAGCAGAGTCTCCAAGCTGTCGCTCCCGATAAATGGGGATCATAGGCCCCAGATAAAGGTACAGACGCGAACGGTCGGCGAGAGGGACAATGAGAACACACAGCCGTGAACTCACTGGAGATGAATAGAGTCGCCAGCTAGGCATTTTTATCCCGGAGGAAAGGCAATGCTGCATAGACCTAGAAAGACATGGATAAGACGGTTTGCGAACCAGAGAGACTGAGAAAGGGGGTTGGTTACAACCTGGGAAGGTATTAGCACCCAGATTGTCCGCCGTACTCGACGGGATCCACGCTTGAAAGATTTGTGTTTTAAAGGGGTAGTGTCAGTGCAATTTGTGTAAAAAGAGCTGGAAAAGGATGTACAGGTGTCAGTGTGAGAGAAGTGAAGTGTATAAGTAAAGTGTTAGTGTAAGAACAGGAGTGAAATGCTCAGGATCATGAGGCTTAAAGGATAATGCTGGAAGGAGGGGGAATATACAGAGACTTTTGTTCGATAACTGTTAAGTTATGCCTACGTATCCTCTCGTGCAATGAGGAAGTCAGAACACCGTAGTTCGACCCAAAGAGACTGAAAGATGAATTGACTTGTGAACTGCTTGCTTGTCTATGCTCAAGTGTATGACCTGACTGGCTCAGGTGCTAACTGTCTTGCATTAGACGGAAGAAGCGAGTTCTCGTTTGTGAGTGAATGAGATGAGAAAAGAATCCCGAAGGAGACGATTATTGCTTGTTTTTTTTGTTTTCAGTCTTTTATTGTTTTTTTGGATTTTGTCATAAGTTAATGAGCTTAAGTCTAAACCAATGGATTTAGTAAACTCATCACATCTTCCCTCTGATTAGGGGTAATGAGAATACCTTAAGTGTGAAGTCAGCTTCTCACACTTAAACACCTTTGGTGTAGGATTAAGATCATTAACCTACTTGTGATTATTTAAATGTTTTTGGTGTTTTTGTTTAGTGTTAAGTAATGAGATTAAGCCATAATCAGGGATTTAACAGACTCATTACACCATCCTAATAGAAGGATAATAGATGAGAATGTTTAAACTGAGGAAAGCTCCTCAACTTAATCCATGATTAGGGATTAAACTCATGACAAAACAAGCCTTTGATTAAGTGGATTTTATTTGGTGATATGATGAAGAAATGTTTTTTAGGGTTTGTAAGACAACTTGAGGGGGACTTGTCCATTAACACTAGGGTTAGTCCTTCTTAACCAATTAAGGAAGAATTAGAACCCTAATGCAAGGCCCAAGTTACAAGTGTGGTGTCTTGATGATTATTAGATGGATTGGTTAAAGGAGTTAAACACATTAAGGGTTTAACACTTAGGATTAAAGTTATACACTCCATCCTAAGATAAGGATGCAGGCATAAGCTTAATCACAAAGCCTTAAAGCCTTTAGGGTTTAGTCCCTGATTATGAGATAAGAAGAGATGACTCAAAAGAGACACAAAGGTAAGACTAAGAGGGGAGACTAATCAAAACCCTAATCATTGTCATGCTTGGTTGTTCCTAAGGTTTGTGAGGTTTTCAAGAGAAGTCTTCAATGGAACCACCAGGAAGCAGATGAAAGGATCAGGAGAAGCAAAGTAACTTGCTTCATTCAAGAAGTCAAGTCACTTGAAGAAAGAAAGTAAGAAGAAGAGGAATGAGCAAGCTCAATCTCAAACACAAACAAAAATGCAGCAATGGATGCAAGAGAGATGAAAAGAAAAGTTATGAGAAGTGAAGGCAAATTCACTTCTCAAAGTTACTTACCACCTGAAAGGTTAGGAAAGAAATGCAATGCAATGCAGAATGGGATGAGATGACATGATGAGAAACAAAACCAGAAGCATTTACATGATGCTAATGATGCTATGAGATGCTACAAACATGAGGCAGCACATGGAAATGATCATACAAGTTCATGAATGCAAATGAAGCAAGTTAGGAACATGGACATACATGAAAAGTTATGAAGTGCACATGATATACAACATGGCAAATACATGATGCAATGATCAAACATGCTTTCAATATGTCTTATGATGTCAAATGAATCAAATGGATGTTTGAAATGGCATGGCAAGTCATGTTATGCAAGAGAATGCAAGATGGATGCATATGGGAACCCAAATTAGGGTTTATGAACAATGCATCAAACACAAACCAAAATCAGAAGCAAACAACATTATAAAAAATTTAAAATGCACTCAAAGGACCCCTAATCCTATACTAACTTAATGCCCAAAGGAGAGGTTTCAACTCTTAACCAAATTCAAGTTATGATTTTCACAAGTTTTCTAGGGTTTTAGGGTTCCTAAACAAGAAAATTACCAAACAAATGGAAAATTAAGGATCAAATCAAGGCCATTTAATCTCACAAACTACATGCTAAACACAATGCAATGCAAAAATAATCAATGTCCAACTCTTCATGGATAGGCAGAAATGATTTTTGGAACTTTGGATCAAATTAATGCATAAAAATGATTTTAAATCAATGAAAAATTCTCAAAATGCATCAAGATCAAAAAAGAAATTTGGTTTGAAGGTTGGACAATGTTTCTAAATGTCTTAGAACATTTCATGAATTTTTGGTGATTTTTTAAATACCTAAAAGTATTTTTAATAAATTAATTCTCATTAATCAATTAAAAATAAACTTTTAAATATTTTAAAATACTTTTAAAATGCTAAAAATGAAAATAAAAATATTTTTGTGTCTTAAAAATTAATGAAACCCTTGAGAAAAAGTTTCATAATTTTTAAACAATTTTCACTATTTTAAATAAATTACACAAGTTAAATGAGAGAAAATGAAATAAAAACAAAATAAAATGGAAAGTAATCTGATCTGATGGTGGAGATTTAAAGTTGAAGGAAAAGGGTTGACTGGCGCGCTAATGGATGGCTTGGATTGCCTCTGAGTTAATTAATTATGATTATTTTAATTAAACAAGATTAGGGCAAATGAACGAATCTGGACCATTCATGCACGCGGGAAGTCAACAAAGTCAGGCCATCCAACGCACGAAATTCAAATGGACTTAATGACCTGAGATTAGGGCAAATGACATTCAGGTGACCGGAGGGAAGCTCCGGTCATCTTCTCCGGCAACAACAAAACCCTAGAATACGATTCAGGCCACCATTCTTCAAATCAAAGCCAGGGAAATGTTCCTCTACTCAAACCTCACTCAAAACACCTCTCAAACTAAATTTCTCGTGCTTAAACTAAGAGAATCGAAGCCATGAAGATTCACGGGCAAAGTTTCAGAGCCCTGGTAAATCCTCATTTCTCACTCATTTCTAATTCTAAAACCATCCCCATGATCAGCAAGACATACACAATCAATTTATAACTTAAAAATCAAGCTCTGAGAGAAAAGTTTCATGGCCATACCTGAGATGGAAACTCCTATTTCTGGGCTTTCAGAGCTATTCTTTGGTGCAAGTTTGCTCCACTGATTCCCCTGGTGCTAATGGTAGACTTGGAATGAGCTTAAGCAAGCTATTTTGAGAGATTCCAATCTGATATAGCAGAAAATGAGTTCTGTGTGTGAGTGGTTTCAAGCTCTGTTAATGGCTGATTCTGGTTCCTTTTGATGTGTTTGATTTGTTGGTGAAAAGAGCTTGGATGTTTGGTGGCTGTGGAAGGTGATTCGAAGAAGGAAAGCTTTGTGACAGTTTTTGTGAAGGCAGTATTCTAGTGTGCTTCTGGCTGTTTTGAGTGTTGGCTTGGGCTTAATGAAGCATGGTGAGATGATTAGTGGAGTTTGTTTGAGTGTTTGAGGCCTGTGGAAGATGATTCGAAGGAAAATGCATATTGGAGTGTTTTTGTGAATGTTGTCTTAGGGCTTGTTTCAGGCTGGCTCCTTATGTGAAATGGCTAGCATTTGGCTTGCATAAAATAATCTCATTGGTCAGATGATGTGACCTGGCCTGCTGTGATAGGTAAGTTCACTTTTGCAAATTGTCAACCTTTTTGTAAGAGAGGCATGGGCTAAGTTCTAGCTTGGTACAAGAGTGTGGGCTGGCGCAGCATGGTGTATGAGTGAGGCTAGGGTGGTTCAGCAGCCAAGGTAACAAGTTGGTGAAAGTGTGATGATGATTTTGCAACTTGATCACTTTTGGTTCTTATGAAACTATCTTGCCTTACAAGCCATAAAACATGAGGAAATCTTGGTCCAATCTGAACTTTAGGACTTACATGATGCTTGTGTAATGGTTTGATGTCAATTAGAAGTCACAAGAAGGCTTGGTACATGAAATTGCAAGTTTCTCATTTGAGGCATAACTTGAAAATTAGTGATTTTTGCCAACTTTAACACACCATAACTTTTGATCCAAGATGAATTAGATCATGTTCTTGTACTTTTTGAAAAGGGAAAGACCTAATCTACAACTTTCATGACCAAAGTTTTTCCATTTGAAGCATTTTTGGATCAAAAAGCAAGGCTTGAAAAGTGGCATAAAATGACACATTCTTTAAAAGTCAACCATGCCCTAAAAAAGTCAACTTTGCAAAACTTCAAATTCTTGAATTTTGTGAACTTCAACCTTCTTCCATGATCAAATAAAGATCACATACACTCAAAATGATGAAGATCATCCCTTGGTTGGGTCATTGGGGGCCTCAGATGCCCTGATTTTGCACTGACTTGTCCAGAAAGTCAACCTTTGATCAGATGACTTCCCCATGGAATTTCTTCATGAAAATTGATATGCATACTCCCTATACCATATAGAGACCAATGGAAACAAGAATGACCAAAAAATTTGGGGTTATGGCCTCTGAAACCAAAACCCTAATTTTAGGTCAACTGTGCAGTCAAACTTGGCTCTGCATCCATACCAATCCCAGTTCTTGTGATTCTTTGGCATTTTTGACTTTGAGAGAATGTAATATGATATAAGAACATACATGGATCCCTTTGAAGTGATTAGTGGCCTTTGGGGTGGCTCAAGAAGCTCCTGGATTGCTCAGATCACAAACCCTAGATGCAGATGACTTTGAATCTATATATGCAGTGAATCAAAACTGTGATATGAGATGATATGATTGTGTTTATGCATATGAGATGATCACAAGCCATGGTGTGAATGGGTGAGGGCAAATTTGGGGTGTTTACAGCGCTGTTGAGGCAGCTAACAAGAATATCAAGAAGATTGTGCGAAGATGGTAGTTACGTACAAAGACTGGCATGAAATGCTACTGTTTGCCTTGCATGGGTACCGTACGTCAATCCGAACATCCACTGGGGCAACACCGTATCAGCTTGTTTATGGTATGGAGGCAGTCCTACCTGTTGAAGTTGAATTACCCTCCCTGCGGGTATTGATGGATGTTAAACTTAATGAAGCAGAATGGGTTCGATCCCGATACGAACAACTGAGTCTGATTGAAGAAAAGAGATTAGCTGCAATCTGTCATGGGCAGCTGTATCAGAAAAGAATGAAGAAAGCCTTCGATCAGAAAGTCAGACTCCGAGAGTACCAAGTAGGAGATCTTGTGCTGAAAAGAATCCTCCCTCCTCATATAGACCACAGGGGCAAGTGGACTCCGAACTATGAAGGGCCATTCGTAGTAAAGAAAGTTTTCTCTGGTGGAGCTCTGATGCTCAGTACTATGGATGGTGAAGACTTCCTATCCCCTGTGAATTCAGATGCAGTTAAAAAATACTTCGCATAAAAGGACCCGCTGGACATAAAAACAGAATATAAGTCCAGGCAAAAATAGGGCATCCTGGCGAGTCAAAAACAGAATAAAAGACTCGGGCAAAAATAAGGGAAAATAAATAAAAATGTACACCCGCTGAGTTGAAAAGACGCGTTGGACAACTCAGGCAAAAAAAAAGGGGTATCCCGGTGGATTGAAAACCCGAAAGGGTGATCCACGCAAAATAAGGGAATAAGCGAACAACTGCATTCTGAATTCGTCTGTATCACTTACAACATGGTAAGCCTCGAAAGGTTCAAGCATCGGTCAGAATCAGCCTTCTACAGAAAGCAAGATGAGAAGAACGTCAATGTCATACGAGTCATAGAAAAAAGGAAGCTCTTTGAAGCGTCATCAACATTGTCGTTGTCTTTTGGTTTCTCAATTTGTAACGATCTCCTCATTTCAGGGGATCTGTTTCTTTGACTGTATCTTGCCAATTCAGGGCGCGTAAATTAATAAAATCAGATTTTCAGTCATGTCTCGTCTCGTACATTTTATTTTCGTTTGCAAAAATGTCTGATGTCTTTAAGATATTGATTCGCATAAATACAGATGCTTCCTTTTCTAAACTACATGCTTACGGGAAATTTATTACTCCCAGGAGTGTCTAAACTCCTATGACGGAATCCAGTAAGGGATACCTCGGGACACTTGTGCGTTTCTTTGTCTTTACAAGAATGCAGGTGTTTAGAGCGCAACATGGGGCATGAAGGCTTCTCCCCAGCAAGCTGTCTAATCATTATCTACTCAGTCTATCTCCCGATTAGCACCGGAGGTGCTTCCTCCCCAGCTGAGTTGCTGGTCATCATTCCTCCTCAGCCAAAAGCAAAAAAACCAGGGAACCATCTCCCCACAGAGTTTCAGCCTCTATCCTGAGAAGCAATGCCTGAAGATCTCACAACAGAGTGACGAAAGCTTATACAAACCCCAGCTGGGTCCTTCATTACTAAGAAAGATCTATCAATGATCTTATCCCCAAGCATAGTCATATATGCCAAATCTACCAATGATCTTATCCTCAGTTGGGAAATCCACTTCAAGCAGATCAACCAGAGATCTCCACAGCAGCGGGATCCGAATCCCGGATCGGTATCTTTGCATAATCATAGCAGTCGCATCATATTTTCCCCACAGAGCGTAGCATTCCGTCTAATACGGAGCATTGCGGCAAAAATCAAACATATTGCATAATCGTAAGCCATGTGTCGAACTGAACACTTGTAAAAAATGACCATCCATCAAACAATATACAGAATATTTCCCAAATTCCCCACCAGAAAGCCAAAGTATTACACTCACAAATACAGCAAACAGACACTTTTTGACACTCGTCTGTGCCGTATCCCCAGCGGAAAGCCAAAGTGTCCCCTTTGCACTCACAACACATATATACAACTTCCTTGACACCCGTCCGTGTCACCTTCCCCAACATAGTTACCTAAGCATTTGAGAACCATATACTTGTTTATAATACACTTTTTTCACACTCTCCTCAGCAAGTTAAACACTCGTCTGTGTCTCACTCATCACTTTCTACTCATACAGATACTCGTCCGTATCTTATATATACCACTTATATCCCCTCAGATTCGACACTCGTCCGTGTTCTTTGTTAACTAGTTGGTACTCGTCCGTATCATCATCTCTGAACATGCGTCAAGCGTTTGTTTCTACTGATACTCGTCCGTATCATAGTCCTAAGGATGCTCGTCCGCATCTTTAATCTACACCGTGTCAAACACTTATGTCTTTTTGAATTTAGACACTCGTCTGTGTCTACTGTTCCCCAGAAGAGTCCCAGCAAATCCCAGTAAATTATTTCCTTTCTATCTGACATTCGTCCTATGTCATGATACCTTTCGGCAGCCGTACCCTTCCAGGTGATCGTCCTTCACCTTTTTTGATGATCGTCCTTCATCATCTCCAGTGGAGTCTCTATTCATTAGAACCCCTTCTTATCCGACATTCGTCCTATGTCGTGATGTTTTTAGCAGCCGTCCCCTGCTAGGTGATCGTCCTTCACCTCTTGATGATCGTCCTTCGTCATTTTATCTGGTGGTCGTCCCCATCGTTGATCTTGTTATCTAACATTCGTCCTATGTCATGATAAACCCTAGAGCAGCCGTACCCTGCTAGGTGATCGTCATTCACCTCTTGATGATCGTCCTTCATCATGCTTATCCGATGGCCGTCCCCATCATTGATCTTTTTCTATCTGACATTCGTCCTATGTCGTGATACTTCCGGCAGCCGCACCCTGTCAGGTGATCGTCCTTCACCTTAGATGACCGTCCCTCATCTTGTCCCCAACAGAGCAGCCGTACCCTGCCAGGTGATTGTCCTTCACCTTTGATGACCGTACCTCATCATTTATTTCAAATCTCCAGAGAGTCTTATAGCTTTACCTGATGGCCATCCCCATCATAATCTCATCTTCCCCATCTTGTCGGCCGTTGTCGCTCCCGATAAGTGGGACCGGCCCAAATAAAGGTACAGACGCGAACGGTCGGCGAGAGGGACAATGAGAACACACAGCCGTGAACTCACTGGAGAAGAAAAGAGTCGCCAGCTAGGCATTTTTATCCCGGAGGAAAGGCAATGCTGCATAGACCTAGAAAAAAATGGATAAGACGGTTTGCGAACCAGAGAGACTGAGAAAGGGGGTTGGTTACAACCTGGGAAGGTATTAGCACCCAGATTGTCCGCCGTACTCGACGGGATCCACGCTTAAAAGATTTGTGTTTTAAAGGGGTAGTGTCAGTGCAATCTGTGTATAAAATAGCTGGAAAAGGATGTACAGGTGTCAGTGTAAAGTGTATAAGTGATGTGAAGTATGAAAGTGTCAGTGTAAGAACAGGAGTGAAATGCTCAAGATCATGAGGCTAAGAGAATAAAGCTGGAAAGAGGGGGAATATACAGAGACTTTTGTTCGATAACCGTTAAGTTATGCCTACGTATCCTCTCGTGCAATGAGGAAGTCAGAACACCGTAGTTCGACCCAAAGAGACTGAAAGATGAATTGATTTGTGAACTGCTTACTTGTCTATGCTCAAGTGTATGACCTGTCTGGCACAGATGCAAACTGTCTTGCATTAGACGGAAGAAGCAAGTTCCCGTTTATGAGTGAAGATTATGAGAAAAGAATCCCGAAGGAGACGATTATTGTTTGTTTTTTTGTGTTTTCAGTCTTTTATTGCTTTTTGGAGTTTGTCATAAGAAAATGAGCTTAAGTCTAAACCAATGGGTTAGCAAACTCATCACATCTTCCCTCTGATTAGGGGTAATGAGAATACCTTAAGTGTGAAGTCAGATTCTCACACTTAAACACCTTTGGTGTAGGATTAAGATCATTAACCTACTTGTGATTATTTAGATGTTTTCGTTGTTTTTGTTTAGTGTTAAGTAATGAGGTTAAGCCATAATCAAGGATTAAACAGACTCATTACACCATCCTAATAGAAGGATAATAGATGAGAATGTTTAAGCTGAGGAAGGCTCCTCAATTTAATCCATGATTAGGGATTAAACTCATGACAAAACAAGCCTTTATTAGATGGATTTTACTTAATGATATGATGATGAAGTGATTTTTAGGGTTTATAAGACAACTTGAGGGGGACTTGTCCATTAACACTAGGGTTAGTCCTTCTTAACCAATTAAGGAAGAATTAGAACCCTAATGCAAGGCCCAAGTTACAAGCTTGATGTCTTGGTGATTATTAGATGGATTGATTAAAGGATTTAAACACATTAAGGGTTTAACACTTAGGATTAAATTTATACACTCCATCCTAAGAGAAGGATGCAGGCATAAGCTTAATCACAAAGCCTTAAAGCCTTTAGGGTTTAATCCCTGATTATGAGATGAGAAGAGAAGACTCAAAAGAGACACAAAGGTAAAACTAAGAGGGGGACTAATCAAAACCCTAATCATTGTCATGCTTGGTTGTTCTTAAGGTTTGTGAGGTTTACAAGAGCAATCTTCAATGGAACCACCAGGAAGCAGATGAAAGGATCAAGAGAAGCAAAGCAACTTGCTTCATTCAAGAAGTCAAGTCACTTGAAGAAAGAAAGTAAGGAGAAAAAGAATGAGCAAGCTCAAACTCAAACACATACAAAATTCAGCATGGATGCAAGAGAGAGATGAGAAGAAAGTATGAGAAGTGAAGGCAAATTCACTTTTCAAAATCACTTACCACCTGAAAGGTTAGAAAAGAAATGCAATGCAATGAAAAATGGGATGGAATGACATGATGCAAACCAAAACCAGAAGCATATATGAGATGATAATGATGTTATGGGATGATGCAAACATGTGACAACACATGAGAATGATCATACAAGCTTATGAATGTAAATGGAGCAAGCTAAGAACCAAGAACATACATGAAAAGTTATGAGATGCATATGGCATACAACATGGCAAATGAGAGATGCAATGATCAAGCATGCTTTCAATATGTCTTATGATGTTCAATGAATCAAATGGAGGCATGGAATGTCATGGCAAGTCATGTTATGCAAGAAAATGCAAGATGGATGCATATGGAAGCCCAAATTAGGGTTTATGAACAATACATCAAACACAAACCAAAATCAGAAGCAAACATTAAGATAAAAAATTGAAAATGCACTCAAAGGATCCCTAATCCCATACCAACTCACTGCCTAAAGGAGAAGTCTCAACTCTTAACCTAACTCAAGATATGATTTTTCTAAGTTTTTTAGGGTTTTAGGGTTCCTTAACAAGAAAATTACCAAACAAATTGAAAATGAAAGATCAAATCATGGCCATTTAATCTCACAAACTACATGCTAAACACAATGCAATGCAAAAAGAATCAAGGTCCAACTCTTTAGGGCTAGGCAGAAATGATTTTTGGAAATTTGGATCAAAATAATGCATCAAAATGATTTTAATTCAATGAAAAATTCTCAAAATGCATCAAGATCAAAAAATAAATTTGGTTTGAAGATTGGACAATGTTTCTAAATGTCTTAAAACATTTCATGAATTTTTTGGTGATTTTTAAATACCTAAAAGTATTTTTAATAAATTAATTTTCATTAATCAATTAAAAATAAACTTTTAAATATTTAAAAATACTTTTTTAATGCTAAAAATGAAAATAAAAATATTTTTGGGTTTTAAAAATTAATGAAACTCTTGACAAAAAATTTCATAATTTTTAAATGGTTTTTACTATTTTAAATAAATTGTACAAATTAAATGAGAAAAAATGAAATAAAAATCAAAATAAATGGAAGTATGCAGGATGGAAGGCTGAGATGCAATCTGGGCAGGGAAGGCTTGACTGCGCGCGCAATCGGATGGCCCAAATTCAAACTTCCTAATTTCTGATTTATAAATTAATTAATGTGATTAGGGTTTCTAATGATGAATCTCAGCCACACACACGCGCGCCAAGTCAAATAAGTCAACTGATCCAACGCACGAAATTCAAACTGCCTTAATTACAAGATTAAAACCCTAATCATTTTCAGGTGGCCGGAGAAGACCTCCGGTCGTCTTCTCCGGTGGGAACTCCACCTGAAAATTTCAAAAACTCTCAAAACATAACTAAAATGAAATCTAAAAACACAGAAATGATTCCCACAACCCACTGAATCAAAACCCTAACACAAACATCATTTACATTTCATCAATCTCATGAATCGAAACAAACAAAATTTTAGGGCAAGACTTTCAGAACACGATTACATCCTTATTTTTCCACCATTTTTAAAACCAGTGACATCAGAATGATCAGGAGAACATATAGAATCTATTTAGAACTTAAAAAAAGATTTATGGAAAAAATGTTCTTGAGCTACCTGAGTTTTGAAGCTTTCAGTTCACAGCTTTCTGGCTTCTCCTCTTTGTGCAATCTACTCCCTTTGATCCCCTGATGATGTCTGGATGCTTAGAAGGAGTTTTTGTTGGCTAGTTTGGGAGATTGAACAAGTTCTGTTCAGTGAAGTGAAGGAATCGTGTTTTGGATTCAGGCTGTTTCAGGCAATGGTGAGGGGTTCTTTGTGATCAGGGTGATGATTTGAGAAGGTTTTGTGAAGTTTGTTCAAGTGTTTGTGGCCTGTATGAAGAGTTTCGAATGTTCTTGCAAGTGAGAGTGAAAATGTGAATGTGTTGCTATGGCTTGCTTCAGGCTTGCTTGTTGTATGAAAATGGCTGGCATTTGATCCACATAAACAAATCTTATTGGTCAGGTGATGTGACTTGCCCTTTTTTGATTGGTATGGTGCTTTTTGCAAATTGTCAACTTTGTGTAAGGAGGGGCATGGGTCATGTTTCAGCCAAGTACAAAAGGTGTGGGCTGCGCAGCAAGGTGAGGGGAAAGGCTAGGGCTGGCTCAGCAACATAGGCAGCAAGTGGGTGAGATGTTATCATGGTTTTTGCAAGTTGGTTCCCTTTGGTTCTCATGAAATGATCTTGCTTTACAAACCATGAAACATGTGATCTTTTGGTTCAAATATGATTTTTAGAACTTGTATGATGCTTGCATATTGGTTTGATATCAACTAGAAGTCACAAATGCCTTTGGTACAAGATTTTGCAAATTTCTCATTTGGTGCATATTTTGAAAATTAGTGATTTTTGCCAACTTTGACACACCATAACTTTTGATCCAAAATGAATTAGGTCATGTTCTTGTACTTTTTTAAAAGGGAAAGATCTAATCTACAACTTTCATGACCAAAGTTTTTCCATTTGAAGCATTTTTGGATCAAAAAGCAAGGGTTGAAAAAGTTGCATAAAATGACATTTCATTAAAAGTCAACCATGCCCTAAAAAGTCAACTTTGCAAAAACTTGTAATTCTTGAATTTTGTGAACTTCAACCTTCTTCCATGATCAAATAAAGATCAAATACACTCAAAATGATGAAGATCACCCCTTAGTTGGGTCATTGGGGGCCTCAGATGCCCTGATTTTACACTGACTTGCTTGAAAAGTCAACTCTTGATCAGATGACTTCCCCATGGAATTTCTTCATGAAAATTGATATTCATACTCCCTATACCATATAGAGACCAATAGAAACAAGAATGACCAAAAAATTTGGAGTTATGGCCTCTGAAACCAAAACCCTAATTTTAGGTCAACTGTGTAGTTAAACCTGGCTCTGCATCCATACCAATCCCAGTTCTTGTGATTCTTTGGCATTCTTGACTTTGAGAAGACATGATATGATACTTGAACACACCTAGACCCCTTTGAAGTGATTGATGACTTTTGGAGTGGCTCAAGAGGCTCTTGGATTGCTCAGATCACAAACCCTAGATGCAGATGACTTAGAACCTATGCAGAGACTCAAAATTGAGGTATGAGATGTTATGATTGTGTTTATGCATATGAAATGATCACAAGCCATGGTGTGAATGGGTGAGGGAAAATTTGGGGTGTTTACAGCCGTCCCCGTCATTGTTTTGTTTCCCTCATCTTCCTCAGCATGTCGGCCTTCCCCTTCATTGCTTCATCCCCAGTAGTCGTCCTCTGCTCGGTGGTCGTCCTCCTTCGCCCTCACTTTATAGATATACTTTATTTTCTTTTACAATCTATATCCCTTTTCTTCTTCATTTTGTGAGTGCAAATTTTGGACTTTCTTTGGTATTCAACCACAAGTTATCTTGTTTGCTTGTTAAGCCGTTGCTTACATCCTACACAGCTAACTCATGTTTGAATAGGGGCAGCTGTAAACACCCCAAATTTTCCCTCACCCATTCACACCGTGGCTTGTGATCTTCACATGTGCACAAATTCAATCATAGCATCTCATACCACATTTTTTATTCACTGCATTAATTCTAAGTCATCTGCATCTAGGGTTTGTGATCTGAGCCTTTCCTGAGCCATTTGAGCCACTCCAAAGGTCATCAATCATCTCAAAGGGGTCCATGTATGTTCAAGCATCATATTATATCCCCACAAGGTCAAGGAAATCAAAGAATCACAAGAACTGAGAAAGGTATGGAAGTAGAGCTAGGTTTAACTGCACAGATGACCTAGAATTAGGGTTTTGGTTTCAAAGGCCATAACTCCAAATTTTTTGGTCATTATTGTTTCTATTGGTCTCTATATGGTATGATGATCATGCATATCAATTTTCATGAAGAAATTCCATGGGGAAGGCATCTGATCAAGGGATGACTTCTTGAGCAAGTCAGTGTAAAATCAGGGCATCTGAGGCCCCCAATGACCCAACCAAAGGGTGTTCTTCATCATTTTGAATGTATATGATCTTTATTTGATCATAGAAAATGTTGGAAGTTCACAAAATTGGAAAATTTCAAGCCATTTGCAAAATTGCCTTTTTGGGAAAGTGACTTGTAATGTAAACTTGCTATTTTGGGAAAGTTTTTCAACCTCCTCAAATTGATTAAAAAATGCTTCAAATGAGAAAACTTTGGTCATGAAAGTTGTAGAATGGATCTTCCCATTTTCAAAAAGTACAAGAACTCATTCTAATTCATTTTGGATCAAAAGTTATGGCTTGTCAAAGTTGGACAAAATCACATAATTTCAAGTTTTACACCAAAGAGGCAAAGTTGCAAAACCTCATGCCAAGGAAAAATGTGACTTCAAATGGACTTCTATGCATTACACAAACATGAACCATGACCTAAAAATCATAATGCACCAAAGAATTGGTCATTTTCATGCCTTGATCTTTAAGAAACTTCAAAAGGGCCAAAACTTTGTGAAATTGCAAAAACTCACATAAACCCTAATCCACTTGCTGCATTGCCTCAAATTCATTTCCATGGACAACCTTGATTCAAGCTGCAGCAGACATGCCCTTGTACCTTAACTGAAATAGCCCATACCTTCTCTTACACAAAAAGTTGACTTTATGCAAAATGGCCCATACCAATCAAGCTAGGCCAGCAACAACTCTCTGACCTATCCAACCTTGATACATGTACCAAAAGGAACTCAACACAACACACCACACAACCTAATCTCTCCCACAAGTCAACATCCTCAAAACTCACCTCTTATGCATTTTCATTCGAATCTCTCCATACAAGCCACAAACATCAAAACAAACTTCATAGAACCACTCAATATGATTCTCTGATCATTTCCCAACCATCAATTTGCCCTGAAAAGCCCACAAACAGAAACACGATTTTTCATTTCCCTTCAACAGAACTTCATCAAACTCTTAAACCAGCCACATTAAACTCCAACCAAGCATTGTAAGCTTCTCAGGGGGTTCACTAAAGGCATCTTGGACCAAAGAAGCAGCCAGAAAGTTCCAAAGATCAAAGCTCCAGTTCAGGTGAGCTCAAGAATAATTTTTCCAGAAACTTGTTTTTAAGTTACTAAATGATTCTTTATGCTTCACTGATCATGTTGATGTGTTTTGTTTTGAAAATGGTTGAGAAATGAGTATGTATTCATGTTCTGAAATTTTTTTGACCTAAAACTGTTTTGATTCGATTCTCACTTTTGATGTGTTTTAAATGTTGTTTGTTTATTGATTCTTAATGTATGATGTATGGGGATCATTTCTGGGCAAAGAGTTTGGATTTTAGAGGCCTAGGGAAGAAGATAACAATTTTCAGGGAGAGGTGTGGCCGGAGAAGATGACCGGAGGTCATTTCCGGCCACTTGAGAGTCATTAGCGCATTAATGATGTTTAGGGCTCAGTTTGAATTTGGACCATGGATCTGTTTGACTTGCGTTGACTCCCGCGCGTTTGAATGGACCAGATCTTTCATTAAAACCCTAATCATAATTTATTAAATTAATTAATTAAGTTTAATTTAATCCATCCAGTTTGAATCTGGGCCACAGGATCTGGCGCCAGTCAATTCCCTCCATTTTCATTTAAATGCCAGCCATTGGATCTGCATACTTTCTCTTTAATTCAATTTTTATTTCATTTTATTTGTTTTATCTTTCACGAATTATTTAAAATAGTAAAAAACATTTAAAAATTCTGAAAATTTTTGTCAAGCATTTCATTAATTTTCAGAACCCAAAAATATTTTTATTTTTATTTTTTGCATTAAAAATTATTTTTAAATCATTTAAATGTTTATTTTTAATTAGTTAATGGAAATTAATTAATTAAAAATGCATTTAGGTATTTAAAAATCAAAAAAAAAATTCACATTGCATTTCAAAACATTTAGAAACATTATCAAACTCTCAAAACAAATTTCTTTTTGGTTCTTGATGCATTTTGACAATTTTAATTGGAATTAAATTCTTTTAAAGGCAATATTTTTGTTCAAATTTGAAAAAATCCATTCTGCCTAACCATTGAGAGTTTGATGATGGTTCTTCTTGCATTAAATTCCTAATATCATGTAGTTTCTAGGATAAAATTGGTTTGAATTTATATTTCATTTTCAATTCGTTTTGCATTTTTCATTGTGAGGGATCCCAAAACCCTAATTGGCTGGAGAAATTCATAACTTTCACTAGGTTAAGAGTTGGGTCCCCTCCTTTGGGAAGTTAACTTGTGTAGGGTTAGGGTTACTTTGATCCCATTTTCAATTTTTTATCATGCTTTTTGCTTCTGATTTTGAATTTTGTGTTGCATGTTGTTCATAAACCCTAATTTGTGCCTTCTCTTGTATCCATTTTCCATTTGCTTGCATTCAAGAACTTGCTGTAAACACCCCAAATTTGCCCTCACCTATTCACACCATGGCTTGTGATCATCTCATATGCATAAACACAATCATATCATCTCATATCACATTTTTGAGTCACTGCATTGTTTCTAAGTCATCTGCATCTAGGGTTTGTGATCTGAGCAATCAAAGGGGTTCTTGAGCCACTCCAAAGGTCATTAATCACTTCAAAGGGATCCATGTATGTTATTATATCATATTACATCCTCTCAAAGTCAATAATGTCAAAGAATCACAAGAACTGGAAATGGTATGGATGCAGAGCCAAGTTTGACTGCACAGATGACCTAAAATTAGGGTTTTGGTTTCAGAGGCCATAACTCCAAATTTTTTGGTCATTCTTGTTTCTATTGGTCTCTATATGGTATAGGGAGTATGCATATCAATTTTCATGAAGAAATTCCATGGGGAAGTCATCTGATCAAGGGTTGACTTTTCAGACAAGTCAGTGCAAAATCAGGGCATCTGAGGCCCCCAATGACCCAAACAAGGGGTGATCTTCATCATTTTGAGTGTATATGATCTTTATTTGATCATGGAAGAAGGTTGAAGTTCACAAAATTCAAGAATTACAAGTTTTTGCAAAGTTGACTTTTTAGGGCATGGTTGACTTTTAAAGAATATGTCATTTTATGCCACTTTTCAAGCCTTGCTTTTTGATCCAAAAATGCTTCAAATGGGAAAACTTTGGTCATGAAAGTTGTAGATTAGATCTTTCCCTTTTCAAAAAGTACAAGAACATGATCTAATTCATCTTGGATCAAAAGTTATGATGTGTTAAAGTTGGCAAAAATCACTAATTTTCAAGATATGCACCAATTGGAAAATTTGCAAAATCATGTATCAAGGCCATTTGTGACTTCTAGTTCACATCAAACCAATGCACAAACATTACATATGGCCTAAAAATCAGATTTGAACCAAAGTTTCTCATGTTTCATGGCTTGTATGGCAAGATAGTTTCATATGAACCAAAGTTGATCAAGTTGCAAAACCATCATGACACCTCCTACCACTTGCTGCATTGGCCATTGAACCAGCCTTAGCCTTTCCCCTCACCTTGCTGCGCAGCCCATGCCTCTTGTACCAAGCTAGAACTTAGCCCATGCCCTCCTTACACCAAAGTTGACAATTTGCAAAAGTGAACATCCCAATCACAGCAGGCCAGGTCACATCATCTGACCAATTGGAGTTGTTTATACTATCCATTTGCTAGCCATTTCACAAAAGGAGCCAGCCTGAAACAAGCCCTAGCAACACATTCACAAACTAACTCCCTCAAGCATTTCTCTTCGAATTTCTCTACACAGCCCACAAACACAAAAACCAATTTCACTGATCAACTCATCTTGCTTCATTGAGCCAAAACCATCAAGACCTAAGCCTGAAACCAGCAAGAACATTGCTTCTCCATTTTTCACCCCCAAAGCAAAAGTTTTCGAATCTCATTCCACAGCTCACAAACACCTGAACAAACTTCATAAACCTCCTCCATTCATCATCCTGGTCATGAAGAACCTTTCACCTTTGCCTGAAACAGCCTAAATCACCAACACCATTTTCAACTGAGCTTGAGCAGAAGCTGTTCAAACTCCTTAACCAGCCAACATAAATTTCTTCCAAGCATCCAAGCATCAT
The DNA here is from genome assembly GCA_963966055.1 of Lathyrus aphaca. Classification (NCBI taxonomy): domain Eukaryota; kingdom Viridiplantae; phylum Streptophyta; class Magnoliopsida; order Fabales; family Fabaceae; genus Lathyrus; species Lathyrus aphaca. The sequence goes on from OZ014523.1 coordinate 467,179,293, forward strand.
CTAGGGGTCACAAGGAGTGGTTTGCATCAAAGGAAAGGGTCAGAAAGTTACAAGAGTGAAAGCTTCGAAACTCAGGTAGCTCAAGAACTTTCTTTCCATGAATCATTTTTTAAGTTCTTAAGTTATTCTATATGCTTTCCTGATCATAACTGTGTCATTGGTTTTGAAAATGGTTGGAAAATGAGGATGTAATCGTGTTCTGAAACTCTGTGACCTAAAAATTTCTTGATTCGATTCATGAGTTTGAGGAAATATAAATGGTTTCTAGCTTAGGGTTTTGATTCAGGGGAGTGTGGGAATCATTTCTGCGTGCTTAGATTTCATTTTGGTTGCGTTTTGTGGATTTTGGGGATTTTCAGGTGGGGTTCCCACCGGAGAAGACGACCGGAGGTCTTCTCCGGCCACCTGAAAATCATTAGGGTTTAATCAGGTCATTAATGAGCATTTGAATCTGGAGCGTTGGATGCTTGGACTTCGTTGACTTCGCGCGCGTGTGTATGGCTGAGATGCAGTCATTAAACCCTAATCACCATTATTTATTTAATTAAATTAAATTAATTCAGTTTGAATATGGGCCATCAGATGGCGCGCGCAGTCAACCATTTTAAATCCAGAGTGAATCCTGGCCTTCCATCCTGCATACTTCAGTCTTTTTATTATTTTTATTTCATTTTCTTTCATTTAACTTCCATGATTTATTTAAAATAGTAAAAATTGTTTAAAAATTATGAAACTTTTTCTCAAGGGTTTCATTAATTTTTAAGACACAAAAATATTTTTATTTTTATTTTTAGCATTAAAAAAGTATTTTTAAATATTTAAAAGTTTATTTTTAATTGATTAATGGAAATTAATTTATTAAAAATACTTTTAGGTATTTAAAAATCACCAAAAAATTCATGAAATGTTCTAAGACATTTAGAAACATTGTCCAACCTTCAAACCAAATTTATTTTTTGATCTTGATGAATTTTGAGAATTTTTCATTGAATTAAAATCATTTTTATACATTAATTTGATCCAAAGTTCCAAAAATCATTTCTGCCTATCCATGAAGAATTGGACATTGATTCTTTTTGCATTGCATTGTGTTTAGCATGTAGTTTGTGAGATTAAATGGCCATGATTTGATCTTTCATTTTCCCTTTGTTTGATAATTTTCTTGTTTAGGAACCCTAAAACCCTAGAAATCTTAAGAAAACCATAACTTGAATTTGGTTAAGAGTTGAAACCTCTCCTTTGGGCATTGGTTTAGTATAGGGTTAGGGGTCCTTTGAGTGGCATTTTCAATTTTTTATCTTAGGGTTTGCTTCTGATTTTGGTTTTTGTTTGATATATTGTTCATAAACCCTAATTTGGGCTTTCATATGCATCCATCTTGCATTCTCTTGCATAACATGACTTGCCATGACATTTCAAGCATCCATTTGATTCATTTGACATCATAAGACATATTGAAAGCATGCTTGATCATTGCATCATGTATTTGCCATGTTGTATGTCATGTGCACTTCATAACTTTTCATGTATGTCCATGGTTCCTAACTTGCTTCATTTGCATTCATGAACTTGTATGATCATTTCCATGTGCTGCCTCATGTCTGTAGCATCTCATAGCATCATTAGCATCATGTATATGCTTATGGTTTTGTTTCTCATCATGTCATCTCATCCCATTTTGCATTGCATTGCATTCCTTTTCTAACCTTTCAGGTGGTAAGTGACTTTGAGAAGTGAATTTGCCTTCACTTCTCATACTTTCTTCTCATCCCTCTCTTGCATCCTTGCTGCATTTTTGTATGTGTTTGAGTTTGAGCTTGCTCATCCTTCTTCCTCTTACTTTCTTTCTTCAAGTGACTTGACTTCTTGAATGAAGCAAGTTACTTTGCTTCTCCTGATCCTTTCATCTGCTTCCTGGTGGTTCCTCTGAAGACTTCTCTTGAAAACCTCACAAACCTTAGGAACAACCAAGCATGACAATGATTAGGGTTTTGATTAGTCTCCCCTCTTAGTTTTACCTTTGTGTCTCCTTGAGTCTCCTCTTCTCACCTCATAATCAGGGACTAAACCCTAAAGGTTTTAAGGCTTTGTGATTAAGCTTATGCCTGCATCCTTCTCTTAGGATGGAGTGTATAACCCTAATCCTAAGTGTTAAACCCTTAATGTGTTTAAATCTCTTAATCAATTCACTTAATAAGTATCAAGACATCACACTTGTAAATTGGGCCTTGCATTAGGGTTCTAATTCTTCCTTAAGTGGTTAAGAAGGACTAACCCTAATGTTAATGGACAAGTCCCCCTCAAGTTGTCTTACAAACCCTAAAAATCATTTCATCATCTTACCATTAATCTAAAATCCACTTAATCAAAGGCTTGTTTTGTCATGAGTTTAATCCCTAATCATGGATTAAGTTGAGGAGTTTTCCTCAGCTTAAACATTCTCATCTATTATCCTTCTCTTAGGATGGTGTAATGAGCCTGTTTAATCCCTGATTATGGCTTAACCTCATTACTTAACACTAAACAAAAACAACAAAAACATCTAATTAATCACAAGTAGGTTAATGATCTTAATCCTACATCAAAGGTGATTAAGTGTGAGAATCTGACTTCACACTTAAGGTATTCTCATTACCCCTAATTAGAGGGAAGATGTGATGAGTTTACTAAACCCATTGGTTTAGGCTTAAGCTCATTAACTTATGACAAACTTTCAAAAGCAATAAAAGACTGAAAACTCAAAAACAAACAATAATCGTCTCCTCCGGGATTCTTTTCTCATCTCATTCACTCATAAACGAGAACTTGCTTCTTCCGTCTAATGCAAGACAGTTCGCACCTGAGCCAGACAGGTCATACACTTGAGCATAGACAAGTAAGCAGTTCACAAGTCAATTCATCTTTCAGTCTCTTTGGGTCGAACTACGGTGTTCTGACTTCCTCATTGCACGAGAGGATACGTAGGCATAACTTAACAGTTATCGAACAAAAGTTTCTGTATATTCCCCCTCTTTCTAGCATCATCTTTTAGCCTCATGATCTTGGGCAGTTCATTCTTATTCCTACACTGACACTGTATATATCACACTTCACTTCTTTTACACTGACACCTGTACATCCTTTTCCAGCTCATTTACACACAGATTGCACTGACACTACCCCTTTAAAACACAAATCTTTTAAGCGTGGATCCCGTCGAGTACGGCGGACAATCTGGGTGCTAATACCTTCCCAGGTTGTAACCAACCCCCTTTCTCAGTCTCTCTGGTTCGCAACCGTCTTATCCATCTTTTTCTAGGTCTATGCAGCATTACCTTTCCTCCGGGATAAAAATGCATAGCTGGCGACTCTATTCATCTCCAGTGAGTTCACGGCTGTGTGTTCTCACTGTTCCTCTCGCCGACCGTTCACGTCTGTACCCTATCTGACCTAGCTTCATCTATCGGGAGCGACAGCTTGGCGACTCTGCTGGGGAACCTTATACTGTAACCAGGGCTTCTGGTTCTTTTTGTGGGTTCCTCCTAGCGCTTGTTTGATTTGTGTTTACTGGGGTGTTATGTATTATTTGTGTTGTATATTTATTTTGTTTATGTACAGTTGTTTATCTGCTTTCTTTACAGCTTTACATATATCATATTGTCATGCTGTCTGGCTGGATCTGGTTTTGCTTTGGTGGGTGGGTGTTCCATTGAGAGTTAAGGTCCTATACCTGGGACCTGAGTGACACCTAGGCTAGAGTGAATCATATTCTTTCCCATTCCATCTCGGTCTGGTGCGGGAATATGAAACACGGTTCAGATATGGGTTTCTTCTTGAGAACTCTGTGTTGTAGATTTCCTGCAACGCTAGGGCTATCTGGGAAGCCTGCTAAGTCTGGATGACCTTTAGTATTGACCTTCAGAAACTGAGGTGAATTAGAGGAGGAACTTTTATGGTTATTGTAAACACTGTACCTCCGGGTTAGAAGTGTTTACACTTCTCATAACTGATCCAAGTCTGAGGATCCTTGTTTTAGAACACCACCTGTGAGGGGGTTGGGTTGTTTACAGGTTTGCAGGTACCCTTGGCCTCAACATACCCTGTTACTTGGATGTGATTAAGAATACTCCATGTTGGAACAGTTCTTGTGATTCTAAACCCTGGACATGTGGCTCTTTATTTGAGCCCCCCACCTTGGTTACTGGACCTATAGACCTCCATCTGGATTTCTTGAACATACTTGGACCTATACCAGAGCATCTGATCAGATCCAGCTCAGTCACAAACCCTTGCATATCATTTGCATACATCATCATTGCATCATTTTGACATTTGCTTATTTGTGTTTCAGGGTATCCATCTTCATTTGGTTTTGGTTTTGACCCCATCTTCAGTACTGACCTATCTTCATCAGCATCTGTTTCAGCTATCAGCTATTTGCTTCAGTCACCTGCACCAGCCAGTCAGTGGCCCATTCTGCAGTGTCATCATCAGCACTTGTCTCTACTCATCCTCAACATCATGGCACCTAAAAAGAGCAACATCACCTACCACTTCTTCCAGCCAGAGCTAGCTGACATCAGGAGGATTCAGATCCTGATCACTCCAGACCATATACCACTGTTCAGGGAACACTATGGAGATATACTTGATGTGGTTATGGATCTGGACCCTTCACAGAGAAGCCTGATCCACACTTGCCTTCAATTTTATGATCCCCCACTGAGGTGTTTCACTTTTCAGGACTTTCAGTTGGGCCCTTTATTGGAAGAATACTCATCACTAGTTGGTATACCTATCAGGGGTGGAATCCCTTTCAACCCTGAGATGGTCTTTCCTGGTAATGAAGAAGTAGCAAAGGCATTACATCTGGAGCCAATTCTGGTTGGGCAGCATATGACTTCTAAGGCTGGAATCCTTGGCCTGCATCTGGATTTCTTGATCTCTCAAGCTACCCTGAAAGTTTCTTTAGGAGAGTGGAAAGCAGTCTGTGCTTTATTGGCCCTGAGCATATATGGGATCATCTTGTTTGCAGATGAGCCCAGATTCATTAGCAAGAATGCAATCCATTTGTTCATTCTAAGGAACCCAGTGCCCACTTTATTGGGGGATCTCTATTATTCAGTGCATCAGAGGAATGAAAAGCAGAGGGGAAGATTAGTGAGGTGTTGTGCTCCATTGTTTCATACTTGGCTTCTCAGGCATCTACCCAGGACAGATGCATTTTTGAATCCTCATCAGCAGAGAAACTGGGCTAAGAGACTCACTGCTCTAACTTCAGCCGATATCAGATGGTGTACTCAAAGCACCAAAGGCAGGGATATCATCACCAGCTGTGGGCATTTTCCTAATGTGCCCCTAATAGGAGTTAAGGGTAGTATTAATTACAATCCTCTGCTGTTCAGAAGGCAACTGGGCTATGCACTGGTCCACACTCCTAAGGCACAAGACTTGGTTGAGACTCTTTATTGTGAGAACAAGCCTAATCTGGCTATTGTTAGGCAGGCAGCCTGGGCCTGGGATAATGTTCAAACCAAGGGAGTAACCATTCTGGGAAAGTGCAATAATGTGGCATCAGCACAATATTATGATTGGTCCCATGCCAGGGCTCAATTCTCTGGGATGCCCTTTACTATAGAAGATATGCCTGGGCCTTCCACAACACCACCTCCAGCAACTGTCAGCATAGAGGAGTTTGAGAGCTTGAAAGAGAGAAATGAGAAGTTGACTCAGGCTTTGCAGAAGACCCTCCGGGAGAGGAGTGATGGTAGAATGGATGTTGAGAGGTTAGAGAAGTTGAGAGTGGAGCATCTGGCTAAAATTGAGAAGTCTGAGGATTACATCAAGAAGTCTAGGGCTGGAGAACAAATTCTGAAAAATGCTTGCAAGGAAGCCCAGTTCCAGAAAGCCAGGACAGACTTGTATCTGAAGGAGAGTCAGGCTAGGTGGGTCCGGATCACCGAGGCTCGTACTCTGGAGGACAAGAGGGTCCAAGGCAAGATAGAGCAACTTGAAGCTAGTGCAAAAGAGCAACAAGAAGCCCTGGCAGCAGCCCAGAGGGAGATATCAGAGCTGAAGATCAGAGCAGGAGTGAAGAGGTCAAAGGACCAAAGTCAGCACAAGAAGTTAACTGCAGCTGTTGCTACCCGGAACCTCCTTATTAGGAATCTCACGGAGCGTCCGGCTGATCCCGTGACCGAAGCACTTCTCAAGGAAGTTCGGGAGGATGAGTTTGGTCTTGTTGTTTGACCACTTGCTTGTTGTTGCTTTCATTCCATGTACTTTTATTTTCTTATAATGTATTTTGACCCCTTAGAGGGCTTGTGTTGTAAAAAGAACAAGTTGTATTATTTTACTTCCTGTAATATACATTTGTGTTGGTTTGTTTCATCCGAGTTTACTCCGAAAGCAACATCAACAGCATCTTCAAGGGTCTGGAAGGGGCAAAACTGAATACCAAGCCGGATACCTTGAAAACAAATAAGCATACTGCATTGCATGCTAACCCTTTGTTTGTTTTGTAGGTGTTTGTTTTATTGATTGCTAACTCTGTTGTGATGATCAGGAATTATTGCTCGACGACGAGGGCTTCCACTCAACCGACCACACAGGTACCCCACCCGCAGTAACCTTTCGGGCATACAGATGGATCAGATGCAGCAGGACCTTACAGAGGTCAGGAACCAAATGACCAACGAGAGGTTGGAAATGAGGAACCAAATGACACAGTTTATGGAGGTAATGAACAACATGGCTCAAAGCCAGGAGAGGCTCAGAGCACTGGTGGAAGGGAGAAATCAAGAGGACCCACATATAGGGACTGCCGGCACCAGCAACAATGAAAGGGTTCAACCTCATGTCAACCCCCCTGTGTTTGGCCCCCACCTTCATCCAGAGGTTAATATCCCTGCAAATGTTCAAGGGACTGCTACTGCAGCCAGGGTACTGCAAGAAGACCCCCAAGAGGACCAATTCACAGTAATGGGTGCTGGGGAAGAAGCTTATGACAAAAGGTTGGATGAGATAGCTGAGAAATTAAGGTCCTTGGAGTCTCAAAACTCTTTGGGCTTTGATGTTATGGACATGGGCTTGGTGGACGGGGTCAGGATTCCCCATAAGTTTAAGCCTCCTTGTTTTGAAAAGTACGACGGGACTTCATGCCCCCGGACCCATCTACAATCTTTTCTCGGGAGGCTAAAAGCCTATACCATGGACGAGAAGCTGTGGATGTTCTATTTTGAGGATAGCTTGACTGGAGCTTCGAGGGAATGGTATTCCCATCTGACAAGAGCAACTATTAGATGCTGGAAGGACCTGGCAGAGGCCTTCATCAGACAGTATCAGTATAATCTGGATATGGCACCCAACAGGACCCTCCTAATGGGAATGTCACAGTCGTCAAGAGAAAGTTTCCGAGAATATGCCCAGAGATGGAGAAAATTGGCTGCTGCTGTTCAGCCACCTATGTCTGAGAGGGAAATGGAAGATATGTTTATGAATACCCTCCAAGGAACATATATTGACAGGCTGGCTGCTTTCTCTTCCACTAGCTTTGCGGATGTTGTCATAGCTGGGGAGAGAATTGAAAGCCTGTTAAAAATGGGCAAGATTTCTGACAATGGTGCCAGCTCGTCCAGTAGTACAAGGAAGCCTTTTGCAGGCCCAAGAAGAACTGGCGAGACCAATGCCATCCACACCAACAGGGGCAGACCCCAATATGTTCACAGGTCAGTGGCAGCAGTCACCATTCCCTCTCAGCCTCAACCAGCTTATCAACCTCTGCAGCAAAACTATCAGCAACAACCTCAGTACCATCAATAGAATCAGTATCCTCCGAGAAATTACAACAACAACAACACCAACAACAACAACCAGCAAAGGCCATTTCAGCAGAGGCCATCTCAAGCCAATAGGGTGATCGATCCGATCCCTATGCCATATGCCACATTGCTGCCACAACTCCTGAAACTCAACCTGGTTGAGCTAAGGACGCTGGCACCTCCAGATCCCAACAGTCTACCCATGAATTATGACTCCAACGCCAGATGTGCTTTTCATTCAAATGCGCCTGGCCACAGTACAGAAAAGTGCAGGGCCTTGCACATGAAGGTACAAGACCTGGTAGACTCGAAAGCTCTGAATTTCGCACCACCACCTAATGTCAACAAAAATCCTATGCCAAACCACGGGGGTCCCAGAATTAACGCTATTGAAGAAGACAAGTCGTCTTATTTAATAACCAGTGTGGGTCAGATCTGGACACCGTTGGTGGAAATTAAGGCTCAGCTCCTCGAATGTCAAATGTTCCCGGGGTGTGAGTTGGGGTGTGCTTACTGCAATATCTCAGTAAATGGGTGCGATAACCTGAGGAATGGCATAGATGGTCTCATTCAGAGCGGCCAGCTTCAAATCACCACATCATTTCCTACAAATCCAGCAATCTCATCAGCAACAATTTCGGTATCTCCTACAACTGCAACAACCATCGTTCCTAACAATTCTTCGGCTTCATCAACAAGTGCTTCATCTGTCATTTCAACTGACCAGATATCAACAAATGTTCCTTCTACAACTCCAGCACCACTCCATTTTGAAACTCCTACAACAACAACATCCATCCTCCCAACAATGTCTCCTACAACATCAGCAACAAATCATGAAGACGTCTCAACTGTCACAATATTTTATGATCCTGAAAACAACTCCGCATACGACTCACAAAGTGCTGCTCCCATCAGAGCACCAGTCACGATATATTACGATCCACAGACTATCACAATTCCTTCCGCAGCTGCAATCAGTCCAGTCACTATCATGGTGCCTGGACCAGTACCTTATGAAAGCAGTAACGCCATCCCCTGGCATTACGGCTCTGACCTGTACTGTGAAGGACAAAGAATCACTTTCGAATCATCAACCCCTGCACCACAAGTAGATAATGTGGGAGGAGGCGGAGGCTTCACTCGAAGCGGACGTCTCTTTGCTCCACAAATTCAGAGACCCACTGCCGAAGCAGAAGCTGCTGCCAAGGCAAAAGGGAAAAGCTTGGTGCAGGAAGAGCAGACTGTTAAGGAAGCTTTGAAAACACCCTTTGATCAAGAGGTTGATGAGTTCATGAGAATCATCAAGAAGAGTGATTACAAAATAGTGGATCAGCTTCATCAGACGCCTTCCAAGATCTCTATCCTATCATTGCTCATGTGCTCCGAAGCCCATCGGAACGCACTACTCAAAGTCTTGCATGCAGCTTATGTGCCAGAAGAGATCACCGTCAATCAATTGGAAGCTGTGGTTGGAAATGTTAATGCTAGCAATGGACTAGGGTTTACCAACACTGATTTGACGACGGAAGGCCGCAATCACAACAAGGCTTTGCATATTACCATGGAGTGTAAAGGTGCAGTTCTTTACCATGTACTGGTAGACACAGGGTCATCCCTCAATGTCTTACCTAAAAAAGCCCTTGTGAAGCTGGAGTATGAAGGATTGGCATTACGGCCCAGCAACCTGGTAGTGAGAGCCTTTGACGGTTCTAAGAGATCAGTTCTGGGGGAAATTGAGTTACCTATAACGATTGGCCCACAAACTTTCAAAACGACCTTCTACGTGATGGACATTCAGCCTGCCTACAGCTGTTTGTTGGGAAGACCATGGATTCATGCCACTGGCGCAGTTACGTCTACCCTTCACCAGAAGTTAAAATTCGAGTGGGAGGGCCAAGTCGTTACTATTTGTGGAGAGGAAGATATTTTTGTTAGCCATCTGGCTACCTACAAATACATTGAGATGGATGGGGAGATCTATGAAACAATGAGTCAGGGGTTCGAGGCCTTGAACGTCAATGAGACATCTGCTGTACCTGGTACTTCAATATCATCATACCAACAAGCCCGAAAGGTTGTTGAGGAAGGAACCGCCCAAGGCTGGGGCAAACTGTTATCGGTGGAGAAGAAAGAGGATAGATTTGGGTTGGGTTACAAACCAACTCAACAAGATCAAGCAGAGGCTGCTAAGGAGCCCAACTTTGTTAGTAGGGGGATGCTCACCCCTGATGCTGTCAACTGTTTGGAAGACGAGCTGGAAGAAGAATGCAACCTGGAAAGCTGGATTCGTCCAAAGATCCCGGGGAGCAGTATCTCGAACTGGTCTTCCCAGGAAATTATAAGAGTTACTCATGCAGAGTAATTATTATTTCCTGTATTTTTTATAGCATGCATCAAAGTCTTGCATCTTGCCCAAGGTGACAAGACTCATTTTGTAATCGGGCCATCTGTACTTTTTCTGCAACAAGATTAATCAATGAAGTATCAGACATCTTTTGCAAACGAGTCTTTTTCTTTTCCGCTCACTGTTTTTTCTATTTTTCTTTTTGTACAAAAAATAAATGGCAGTGTTTTCAAAATGACAACTTTATTTCACTTTTCTAAAACAAGATTAAAATCAAATCACTAAAATGAACAAACTGAACCCTTGCAGAGTGTGCCTTCCAGACAGCACCGACAACAGCACGGCTATGACTTCGTATGACTTTGACAATCCGATCAATCAAGCTGATGAAGGGGTTGAAGAAGAATATGAGCTTCCTGAAGAGCTAGCCAGATTGTTGAGACAAGAGGAAAAGGTTATTACTCCTCACCAGGAGGAGGTCGAAACGATCAATCTTGGTACAGATGAGGACGTGAAAGAGGTTAAAATCGGGGCCTGCCTGCAAGACTCAGTAAAGAGACAACTGATTGACCTGCTTCGAGAGTATGTGGATGTGTTTGCTTGGTCTTACCAAGATATGCCAGGGTTGGATACCGACATTGTTATGCACAAGCTGCCTTTAAAAGAAGAATGCCCGCCGGTTAAACAGAAGCTACGCCGCACTCTCCCGGACATGGCAATGAAAATCAAAGAAGAGGTACAAAAGCAGTGGGACGCCGGGTTCCTTGCCGTGACTAGCTATCCACCGTGGGTTGCTAACATAGTACCTGTGCCCTAGAAAGACGGCAAAGTAAGGATGTGTGTGGACTACCGGGATCTGAACAGAGCCAGCCCGAAAGATGATTTCCCATTACCTCACATTGATGTATTGGTGGATAATACGGCTCAGTTCTCGGTATTCTCCTTCATGGATGGATTTTATGGATACAATCAGATTAAGATGTCACCTGAAGACATGGAGAAGACAACCTTCATCACACCCTGGGGCACGTTCTGCTACAAGGTAATGCCATTTGGGCTCAAGAATGCCGGTGCAACATACCAACGGGCTATGGTAACATTATTCCATGATATGATTCATAAAGAGATAGAATGTTATGTGGATGATATGATCGCCAAGTCCCTCACCGAAGAAGACCATCTGGTAAATCTGCTAAAGTTGTTCAAGCGTCTGAGGAGGTACCAACTGAAGTTGAACCCCAACAAATGCACATTCGGGGTGAGATCTGGTAAGCTGCTGGGATTTATTGTAAGTGAGAAAGGGATTGAAGTTGACCCTGATAAAGTCAAAGCCATCCAAGAGATGCCTGCACCGAAAACTGAAAAAGAAGTTCGAGGGTTCTTGGGTCGATTGAACTACATCTCAAGGTTCATATCACACCTTACAGCGACCTGTGAACCCTTGTTCAAGCTGCTGAGAAAAGAACAGACGGTCAGGTGGAATGAAGACTGCCAGAAGGCATTTGACAAGATCAAAGAATACCTGCAAGAGCCTCCAATACTTATGCCTCCAGTTGAAGGAAGACCTCTGATAATGTACTTGACAGTATTAGAAGAGTCAATGGGGTGTGTGCTGGGCCAGCATGACGAGTCTGGTCGAAAAGAGTATGCAATATACTACCTAAGCAAAAAGTTTACCGACTGTGAACAACGTTATTCACTGCTCGAGAAAACTTGCTGTGCTTTAGCGTGGGCTGCTCGCCGACTAAGACAGTATATGTTGACCCACACTACTTTGTTGATCTCAAAGATGGACCCAGTTAAATACATATTCGAGAAGCCAGCTCTTACCGGACGGGTTGCAAGATGGCAAATGATCCTCACAGAATATGACATCCAATACACATCTCAAAAAGCCATCAAGGGCAGTGTATTGTCTGAATATCTTGCTGAGCAACCCATTGATGATTACCAGCCTATGAGATTTGACTTCCCTGATGAAGACATCATGTTCATAAAAGCAAAAGATCATGAAGAGCCCATTCACACTGAAGGGCCTGACCCGGAAGAAGAATGGACTATGATGTTTGATGGGGCTGTTAACATGAATGGTCGTGGTGTTGGTGCAGTACTCATTACACCTAAAGGAGTTCACATGCCTTTCTCGGCAAAACTCACTTTCAACTGCACTAACAACGAAGCTGAATACGAAGCTTGCATTATGGGTCTTGAGGAAGCCATTGACCTCAGGATCAAGACATTGACCGTATTCGGAGATTCAGCTTTGGTAATCAATCAAACCAACGGCAAGTGGTACACACACCAGGATCATCTGATACCTTACAGGGATTATACAAGGAGGTTATTGACTTTCTTTACAACAGTCAAGCTTGAGTATATCCCTCGGGACGAGAATCAGTTTGCAGATGCTCTGGCTACCATTTCGTCCATGATCAAAGTTCAGGCTGCCAACTTTGTACCTCAAATTTCAGTGTCCAGACTTGACAGACCAGCATATGTGTTCGCAGCAGATGGTGTCAAGGATGATAAGCCTTGGTTCCATGATATTAAGTGCTTCTTGGAGGATCAAACATACCCACCCGGGGCATCTTCCAATGATAAGAAGACTTTGAGAAGGCTGGCTGGTAGTTTCTTTCTGAACACTGATGGGTCTTTATACAAAAGGAACTTTGATATGGTACTCCTCAGGTGCGTCGACAAGACGGAAGCAGATTTGTTGATGCATGAAGTGCACGAAGGATCCTTTGGTACCCATGCAGGAGGGCATGCCATGGCCAAGAAGTTGTTGAGATCAGGCTATTACTGGATCACAATGGATGCCGATTGTTGTGCCTACGCCAGAAAATGCCATAAATGCCAGATTTATGCGGATAAGGTGCATGTGCCTCCCAATCCTTTGAATGTGATGTCTTCACCCTGGCCCTTTGCTATGTGGGGCATTGATATGATTGGCAAGATCGAGCCAACTGCTTCAAGTGGCCACAGATTCATCCTGGTCGCCATTGACTATTTCACCAAGTGGGTTGAAGCAGCATCATATGCAAATGTTACAAGACAAGTGGTAGCCAGGTTTCTGAAACGAGACATCATATGTCGGTATGGAGTGCCCGAGCGAATCATTACTGATAATGGTTCCAATCTAAACAACAAAATGATGGAAGAACTGTGCCGGGACTTCAAGATCCAACATCACAATTCTTCTCCTTACAGGCCAAAGATGAATGGCGCTGTTGAGGCACCTACAAGGACTGGCATGAGATGCTACCGTTTGCCTTGCATGGGTACCGCACGTCAATCAGAACATCCACTGGGGCAACGCCGTATCAGCTCGTGTATGGTATGGAGGCAGTCCTACCGGTTGAAGTTGAATTACCCTCCCTACGGGTACTGATGGATGTTAAGCTGAACGAAGCAGAGTGGGTCCGATCCCGATTCGAACAACTGAGTCTGATTGAAGAGAAAAGATTGGCTGCAATCTGTCATGGGCAGTTGTATCAGAAAAGAATGAAGAGAGCCTTCGATCAGAAAGTCAGGCACCGAGAGTACCAAGTAGGAGATCTTGTGCTGAAAAGAATCCTCCCTCCTCATACAGACCACATGGGCAAGTGGACTCCAAATTATGAAGGACCATTCGTGGTGAAGAAAGTTTTCTCTGGAGGAGCACTGATGCTCAGCACCATGGATGGTGAAGACTTCCCGTCCCCTGCGAATTCAGATGCAGTTAAAAAATACTTCGCATAAAATGACCCGCTGGACATAAAAACAGAATGTAAGTCCAGGCAAAAATAGGGCATCCCGGCGAGTCAAAAACAGAATAAAAGACTCGGGCAAAAATAAGGGAAAATAAACAAAAGAATGTACACCCGCTGAGTTGAAAAGCCACATCGGACAACTCAGGCAAAAATGGGTATCCCGATGGATTGAAAACCCGAAAGGGCGATCCATGCAAAATAAGGGAATGAGCGAATGACTGCATTTTGAATTCGTCTGTATCATCTACAACCCGGTATGTTTCGGAAAGATCAAGCTTCAATCAGAATCAACATTCTTCAGAAAGCAAGACGAGAAGAACGTCAAAAGTCATACGGGTCATAGTAAAGAGGAAGCTCCTCAAGGCGTCATCAACATTGCCAGCATTTTGTTTCTCAATTTGTAACGATCTCCTCATTTCAGGGGATTTGTTTCTTTGACTGTATCTCGCCAATTCAGGGCATATGAATTAATAAAATCAGATTTTCAGTCATGTCTCGTCTTATACATTCCCATTTATTTGCAAAAAATGTCTGATGTCTTAAAAAAAAAAAAACTGATTGCATGAAACACAGATGTTTTTTTTCAAAGGAAAAACGTGCTTACAGGAAATATGCTTACTCTCGGAAGTATCTAATTCCTATGACGGAATCCAGTAAGGGATACCTCGGGATTACTTGTGCGTTTCTATCTTTGTAGGATTGCAGGTATCCAAAGCGCAACATGGGGCATGAGAGCTCCACCTTAGCAAGCTGACAAATCAACACTTGATCTTAGCACCCGAAGTGCTATCTCCCCAGCTGAGTTGCCTCTCATGACTTCCCCCAGCTGAGCTGCCACTTGCTACTGCCACCAGCCGAGTTGCCGTTTCATCCTCAGCCAAGTCAAGGAGCTCTCCCCACAGAGTTGCAGCCTCTACCCAGAAGAGCAGTGCATGAAGAATCACAACAGAGTGAAGAAAGCTTCTACAAACCCCAGCTGGGTCTCTCATTTATAAGGATAGGTCTATCAATGACCCATATCCCCAAGCAGATAGCATCTCGTCAGATCTACCAATGATCTCATCCCCAGCTGGGATGTCCATTTCAAACGGATCGATCAAAGATCTTCGCAGCGACGGGACCCGGATCCCGGTTTGGTATCTTTGCACAATCATAGCATTCGCATCATATTCACCCACAAGGCGTAGCATTCCGTTTTAACACGGAGCATTACGGCAAAAATCAACACATAGCATAATCATAAGCCATGTTTTAAACCAATACTTGTGAATAATGACAGTTCACCAACGCACAGAAAAATCCCCACCAGAGTCCCCAGCAAAAGCAGCTGCCTCACAATCCACAAACACCAGTATATATACTCTCTTTGGCACCCGCCCGTATCGTCATTCCCCAGTAAAGTCGCCTGAACACTCTTTACGAACAAAATCACCCGTATTACAGATACGTCTTGACACCCGTCCGTGTCATACCCCAGCGGAAGGCCAAAGACATCCTCTTTGCACTCACATATACCTATATACACTTTCTTGACACCCGTCCGTGTCATATCCCCAGCACAGTCATCTACACTTTTACAACCCATATACTTGTTGTTATTATTATACTTTTCTCTCTTGACACTCGTCCGTGTCACTCTCCCCAGCAGATAAACACTCATCTATACAATACTCATACTCTCTACTCATGTTACACTCATACAGATACTCGTCCGTATCTTGTATATACCATTCATATCCCCGCAGATTCGACTTTGGTTCATGTCCTTTGTTAACCAGTTGGTACTCGTCCGTACCATCATCTCAGAATGTGCGTCAAGTGTTTGTTTCTACATGATACTCGTCCGTATCATAATCCTAAGGGTGCTCGTCCGCATCTTTAATCCATACACCGTGTCAAACACTTTTGTCCTCTTGAATATAGATACTCGTCTGTGTCTATTATTCCCCAGAAGAGTCCCTTCAGATTCAACACTCGTCCGTGTTCTCTGTTAACCAGTTTATACTCGTCCGTATCATCATCTTTGAACACGCGTCAGTATTTGTTTCTATCCGATACTCGTCCGTATCATAGTCTTAAGGATGCTCGTCCGCATCTTTAATCTATACACAAATACCAAACACTTGTACCTTTTGTTTCTTGGATGTAAACACTCGTCCGTGTTTACTATTCCCCAGTAGATCGCCAACAAAGCAAATTTTCCTTCTTATCTGACACTCGTCCTGTGTCATGATAAACCCTGAGAGCAGCCGTACCCTGCTAGGTGGTCGTCCTCCACCTCTTGATGGTCGTCCTCCATCATGCTCATCCGATGGCCGTCCCCATCGTTGATATTTTCAGCAGCCGTCCCCTGCTAGGTGGTCGTCCTCCACCCCTTTGGTGATCGTCCTTCATCATTTTATCCAATGGCCGTCCCCATTGTTGATTTTGGTTATCTGGCATTCGTCCTATGTCATGGTAAACCCTGAGAGCAGCCGTCCCCTGCTAGGTGGTCGTCCTCCACCTCTTGATGGTCGTCCTCCATCATGCTCATCCGATGGCCGTCCCCATCGTTGATCTCTTATCCGGCATTCGTCCTATGTCGCGATATTTTCGGCAGCCGTACCCTGCCAGGTGGTCGTCCTCCACCTTAGATGACCGTCCCTCGTCTTACCCCCAACAGAGCAGCCGTCCCCTGCTAGGTGATCGTCCTTCACCTTTGATGACCGTACCTCATCGTCTGTTTATTTCATTTATTCTTTAACCCGATGGCCGTCCCCGTCGTGGTCCCTTTTCCTTTTCTTTTTAACCTGATGGCCGTCCCCGTCGTTGGTTACTTTACTTTGTGAACTTGATGGCCGTCCCCGTCATGTTTCATTAATCCCCCAGAGAATTTTACAGCTTTATCTTGATGGCCGTCCCCATCATGATTCTTTTATCCCCAGCATGTCGGCCGTCCCCGTCACTGCTTTATTTTCCGCACTTCTCCCAGCATGTCGGCCGTCCCCGTCATTGCTCTTCGCCCAGCAGTCGTCCTCTGCTCGACGGTCGTCCTCCGTCGCCCACACTTTACAATATACTTTATTTTCCTTTACAATCTATATCCCTTTTCTTCTTCATTCTGTGAGTGCAAATTTTGGACTGTCTTTGGTATTCAACCACAAGTTATCTTGTTTATCTGATAAGCCGTCGCTTACAACCTGCACAGTTAACTCATGTTTGAATAGGGGCAGCTGTAAACACCCCAAATTTGCCCTCACCTATTCACACCATGGATTGTGATCATCTCATATGCATAAACACAATCATATCATCTCATATCACATTTTTGAGTCACTGCATTGTTTCTAAGTCATCTGCATCTAGGGTTTGTGATCTGAGCAATCAAAGGGGTTCTTGAGCCACTCCAAAGGTCATCAATCACTTCAAAGGGATACATGTATGTTCTTATATCATATTACATCCTCTCAAATTCAAGAATGTCAAAGAATCACAAGAACTGGAAATGGTATGGATGCAGAGCCAAGTTTGACTGCACAGATGACCTAAAATTAGGGTTTTGGTTTCAAAGGCCATAACTCCAAATTTTTTGGTCATTCTTGTTTCTATTGGTCTCTATATGCTATAGGGAGTATGCATATCAATTTTCATGAAGAAATTCCATGGGGAAGTCATTTGATCAAGGGTTGACTTTTCAGACAAGTCAGTGCAAAATCAGGGCATCTGAGGCCCCCAATGACCCAACCAAGGGGTGGTCTTCATCATTTTGAGTGTATATGATCTTTATTTGATCATGGAAGAAGGTTGAAGTTCACAAAATTCAAGAATTACAAGTTTTTGCAAAGTTGACTTTTTAGGGCATGGTTGACTTTTAAAGAATATGTCATTTTATGCCACTTTTCAAGCCTTGCTTTTTGATCCAAAAATGCTTCAAATGGGAAAACTTTGGTCATGAAAGTTGTAGATTAGATCTTTCCCTTTTCAAAAAGTACAAGAACATGATCTAATTCATCTTGGATCAAAAGTTATGATGTGTTAAAGTTGGCAAAAATCACTAATTTTCAAGATATGCACCAATTGGAAAATTTGCAAAATCATGTATCAAGGCCATTTGTGACTTCTAGTTCACATCAAACCAATGCACAAACATTACATATGGCCTAAAAATCAGATTTGAACCAAAGTTTCTCATTTTTCATGGCTTGTATGGCAAGATAGTTTCATATGAACCAAAGTTGATCAAGTTGCAAAACCATCATGACACCTCCTACCACTTGCTGCATTGGCCATTGAACCAGCCTTAGCCTTTCCCCTCACCTTGCTGCGCAGCCCATGCCTCTTGTACCAAGCTAGAACTTAGCCCATGCCCTCCTTACACCAAAGTTGACAATTTGCAAAAGTGAACATCCCAATCACAGCAGGCCAGGTCACATCATCTGACCAATTGGAGTTGTTTATACTATCCATTTGCTAGCCATTTCACAAAAGGAGCCAGCCTGAAACAAGCCCTAGCAACACATTCACAAACTCACTCCCTCAAGCATTTCTCTTCGAATTTCTCTACACAGCCCACAAACACAAAAACCAATTTCACTGATCAACTCATCTTGCTTCATTGAGCCAAAACCATCAAGACCTAAGCCTGAAACCAGCAAGAACATTGCTTCTCCATTTTTCACCCCCAAAGCAAAAGTTTTCGAATCTCATTCCACAGCTAACAAACACCTGAACAAACTTCATAAACCTCCTCCATTCATCATCCTGGTCATGAAGAACCTTTCACCTTTGCCTGAAACAGCCTAAATCACCAACACCATTTTCAACTGAGCTTGAGCAGAAGCTGTTCAAACTCCTTAACCAGCCAACATAAATTTCTTCCAAGCATCCAAGCATCATCTAGGGGTCACAAGGAGTGGTTTGCATCAAAGGAAAGGGTCAGAAAGTTACAAGAGTGAAAGCTTCGAAACTCAGGTAGCTCAAGAACTTTCTTTCCAGAAATCATTTTTTAAGTTCTTAAGTTATTCTATATGCTTTCCTGATCATAACTGTGTCATTGGTTTTGAAAATGGTTGGAAAATGAGGATGTAATCGTGTTCTGAAACTCTGTGACCTAAAAAATGTCTTGATTCGATTCATGAGTTTGAGGAAATATAAATGGTTTCTATCTTAGGGTTTTGATTCAGGGGAGTGTGGGAATCATTTCTGTGTGCTTAGATTTCATTTTGGTTGCGTTTTGTGGATTTTGGGGATTTTCAGGTGGGGTTCCCACCGGAGAAGACGACCGGAGGTCTTCTCCGGCCACCTGAAAATCATTAGGGTTTAATCAGGTCATTAATGAGCATTTGAATCTGGAGCGTTGGATGCTTGGACTTCGTTGACTTCGCGCGCGTGTGTATGGCTGAGATGCAGTCATTAAACCCTAATCACCATTATTTATTTAATTAAATGAGATTAATTCAGTTTGAATATGGGCCATCAGATGGCGCGCACAGTCAACCATTTTAAATCCAGAGTGAATCCTGGCCTTCCATCCTGCATACTTCAGTCTTTTTATTATTTTTATTTCATTTTCTTTCATTTAACTTCCATGATTTATTTAAAATAGTAAAAATTGTTTAAAAATTATGAAACTTTTTCTCAAGGGTTTCATTAATTTTTAAGACACAAAAATATTTTTATTTTTATTTTTAGCATTAAAAAAGTATTTTTAAATATTTAAAAGTTTATTTTTAATTGATTAATGGAAATTAATTTATTAAAAATACTTTTAGGTATTTAAAAATCACCAAAAAATTCACGAAATGTTCTAAGACATTTAGAAACATTGTCCAACCTTCAAACCAAATTTATTTTTTGATCTTGATGCATTTTGAGAATTTTTCATTGAATTAAAATCATTTTTATACATTAATTTGATCCAAAGTTCCAAAAATCATTTCTGCCTATCCATGAAGAATTGGACATTGATTCTTTTTGCATTGCATTGTGTTTAGCATGTAGTTTGTGAGATTAAATGGCCATGATTTGATCTTTCATTTTCCCTTTGTTTGATAATTTTCTTGTTTAGGAACCCTAAAACCCTAGAAATCTTAAGAAAACCATAACTTGAATTTGGTTAAGAGTTGAAACCTCTCCTTTGGGCATTGGTTTAGTATAGGGTTAGGGGTCCTTTGAGTGGCATTTTCAATTTTTTATCTTAGGGTTTGCTTCTGATTTTGGTTTTTGTTTGATATATTGTTCATAAACCCTAATTTGGGCTTTCATATGCATCCATCTTGCATTCTCTTGCATAACATGACTTGCCATGACATTTCAAGCATCCATTTGATTCATTTGACATCATAAGACATATTTAAAGCATGCTTGATCATCGCATCATGTATTTGCCATGTTGTATGTCATGTGCACCTTTTCATGTATGTCCATGGTTCCTAACTTGCTTCATTTGCATTCATGAACTTGTATGATCATTTCCATGTGCTGCCTCATGTCTGTAGCATCTCATAGCATCATTAGCATCATGTATATGCTTCTGGTTTTATTTCTCATCATGTCATCTCATCCCATTTTGCATTGCATTGCATTCCTTTTCTAACCTTTCAGGTGGTAAGTGACTTTGAGAAGTGAATTTGCCTTCACTTCTCATACTTTCTTCTCATCCCTCTCTTGCATCCTTCCTGCATTTTTGTATGTGTTTGAGTTTGAGCTTTCTCATCCTTCTTCCTCTTACTTTCTTTCTTCAAGTGACTTGACTTCTTGAATGAAGCAAGTTACTTTGCTTCTCCTGATCCTTTCATCTGCTTCCTGGTGGTTCCTCTGAAGACTTCTCTTGAAAACCTCACAAACCTTAGGAACAACCAAGCATGACAATGATTAGGGTTTTGATTAGTCTCCCCTCTTAGTTTTACCTTTGTGTCTCCTTGAGTCTCCTCTTCTCACATCATAATCAGGGACTAAACCCTAAAGGTTTTAAGGCTTTGTGATTAAGCTTATGCCTGCATCCTTCTCTTAGGATGGAGTGTATAACCCTAATCCTAAGTGTTAAACCCTTAATGTGTTTAAATCTCTTAATCAATTCACTTAATAAGTATCAAGACATCACACTTGTAACTTGGGCCTTGCATTAGGGTTCTAATTCTTCCTTAAGTGGTTAAGAAGGACTAACCCTAATGTTAATGGACAAGTCCCCCTCAAGTTGTCTTACAAACCCTAAAAATCATTTCATCATCTTACCATTAATCTAAAATCCACTTAATCAAAGGCTTGTTTTGTCATGAGTTTAATCCCTAATCATGGATTAAGTTGAGGAGTTTTCCTCATCTTAAACATTCTCATCTATTATCCTTCTCTTAGGATGGTGTAATGAGCCTGTTTAATCCCTGATTATGGCTTAACCTCATTACTTAACACTAAACAAAAACAACAAAAACATCTAATTAATCACAAGTAGGTTAATGATCTTAATCCTACATCAAAGGTGATTAAGTGTGAGAATCTGACTTCACACTTAAGGTATTCTCATTACCCCTAATCAGAGGGAAGATGTGATGAGTTTACTAAACCCATTGGTTTAGGCTTAAGCTCATTAACTTATGACAAACTTTCAAAAGAAATAAAAGACTGAAAACTCAAAAACAAACAATAATCGTCTCCTCCGGGATTCTTTTCTCATCTCATTCACTCATAAACGAGAACTTGCTTCTTCCGTCTAATGCAAGACAGTTCGCACCTGAGCCAGACAGGTCATACACTTGAGCATAGACAAGTAAGCAGTTCACAAGTCAATTCATCTTTCAGTCTCTTTGGGTCGAACTACGGTGTTCTGACTTCCTCATTGCATGAGAGGATACGTAGGCATAACTTAACAGTTATCGAACAAAAGTTTCTGTATATTCCCCCTCTTTCTAGCATCATCTTTTAGCCTCATGATCTTGGGCAGTTCATTCTTATTCCTACACTGACACTGTATATATCACACTTCACTTCTTTTACACTGACACCTGTACATCCTTTTCCAGCTCATTTACACACAGATTGCACTGACACTACCCCTTTAAAACACAAATCTTTTAAGCGTGGATCCCGTCGAGTACGGAGGACAATCTGGGTGCTAATACCTTCCCAGGTTGTAACCAACCCCCTTTCTCAGTCTCTCTGGTTCGCAACCGTCTTATCCATCTTTTTCTAGGTCTATGCAGCATTACCTTTCCTCCGGGATAAAAATGCATAGCTGGCGACTCTATTCATCTCCAGTGAGTTCACGGCTGTGTGTTCTCACTGTTCCTCTCGCCGACCGTTCGCGTCTGTACCCTATCTGACCTAGCTTCATCTATCGGGAGCGACACTTGCCATGACATTTTGTGCATCCACATGATTCATAAGACATCTTAGGACACATTAGAATCATGTTTGATCATTGCATCTTTCATTTGCCATGTTATGCATTCATATCATTTCATAAACTTTCATGAACTTTCATGGTTCAAAGCATGCCTCATTTGCATCCTTATGCTTTTATGATCACTCTCATCTCTTGTCATGTGTTTGCATCATCTCTTAGCATAATTAACATCATGTTTATGCTTCTGACTTTGGTTTGCATCATGGTATTTCATCCTTCTTGCATTGCATTCCATGTCTTTTGCTAACTTTTCAGGTGGTAAGTTGTTTTGAGAAGTGAATTTGCCTTCACTTATCACAATCTCTTTTCATCCCTCCTATGCATCATTGCTGCATTTTATCTTGTGTATTAGAGTGAGCTTGCTCATTCATGCTCCCCCCTTTTTTCTTTCTTCAAGCAACTTGTCTTCTTAAGTGAAGCAAGTTGTTTTGCTTCTCTCTGCTTCTTGCTCTTCTCATTTGCTTCTCTCCTTGGTGGCTCTTTGAAGATCTTTCTCCCTTAAGCCTCATTAACCCTAGGAACAACCAAGCATGATCACAATTAGGGTTTAATTAGTCCCCATTTAGTTTTGCCTTTGTGTCATCTTTGAGTCTTCTCTGCTCATCTCATAATCAAGGGCTAAACCTTAAAGGTTTTAAGGCTTTATGATTAAGGTTATGCCTGCATCCTTCTATTAGGATGGAGTGTATAACTTTAATCCTAAGTGTTAAACCCTTAATGTGTTTAAATCCTTTAATCAATCCATCTCAATAATCACTAAGACATCAAGCTTGTAACTTGGGCCTTGCATTAGGGTTCTAATTCTTCCTTAATTGGTTAAGAAGGACTAACCCTAGTGTTAATGGACAAGTCCTCCTCAAGTTGTCTTACAAACCATAAAATTCACTTCTTCATCTTATCATTAATTAAAATCCACTTTAATAAAGGCTTTGTTTTGTCATGAGTTTAATCCCTAATCATGGATTAAGTTGAGAAGCCTTCCTCAGCTTAAATGCTCTCATTTATTATCCTTCTATTAGGATGGTGTAATGGGTCCATTAAATCCCTGATTATGGCTTAATCTCATTACTCAACACTAAACAAAAATACCAAAAACATCTAAATAAATTAAAGTAGGTTAATGATCTTAATCCTACATCATGGTGATTAAGTATGAGGTGCTTACTTCATACTTAAGGTATTCTCATTACCCCTAATCAGAGGGAGGATGTGATGAGTTTACTAACCCATTGGTTTAGGCTTAAGCTCATTAACTTATGACAAATCCAAAAGCAATAAAAGATTGAAAACACAAAAACAAACAATAATCGTCTCCTCCGGGATTCTTTTCTCATCATCTTCACTCACAAACGAGAACTCGCTTCTTCCGTCTAATGCAAGACAGTTTGCACCTGAGCCAGACAGGTCATACACTTGAGCATAGACAAGCAAGCAGTTCACAAGTCAATTTATCTTTCAGTCTCTTTGAGTCGAACTACGGTGTTCTGACTTCCTCATTGCACGAGAGGATACGTAGGCATAACTTAACAGTTATCGAACAAAAGTCTCTGTGTATTCCCCTTCTTTCCAGCATTATTCTTTAAGCCTCATAGTCCTGAGCTTTGCACTCCTATTCCTACACTGACACTCCATATATTTCACTTCACATTCCTTTTACACTGACACTTGCATTCTTTTCCCGCTTTTTCACACAAAATAGCACTGACACTACCCCTTTAAACACAAACTTTCAAGCGTGGATCCCGTCGAGTACGACGGACAATCTGGGTGTTAATACCTTCCCAGGTTATAACCGACCCCCTTTCTCAGTTTCTCTAGTTCGCAACCGTCTTATCCATATCTTTTCTTAGTTTTATGCAGCATTACCTTTCCTTCGGGATAAAAATGCCTAGCTGGCGACTCTTTTCATTCTTTCTCTTTTCGCCGACCGTTCGCATCTGTACCCCTTTTGGCCTGGGTGTCATTTGGTGGGAGCGATAGCTGCTTGTGTACCTCATCGAGAAAATGAGGATCAGAGTCGACGTAGTCCGCTTAATTAAGGCGGGAACTTTTTATTTGTGTTTTTTATGGCTTGAACTGCGTATGTCTATGCTCAGGTGTTGCAGGCTCGTCTGGTACGAGTGCGTTTACTGTCTTGCATGCGAGACAAGTCGTCGCAAGTTCGCGTTGAAAGTGAATGAGATGAGAAAAGAAGTTCTTGCAGGATAGTCGCTTATTGTTTGTTTTTGTCTTTTATGAGAAATGTTTTTTTTGAATTTGTTTGTGAACATTCTCATACTAAGACCTATCAATCGCGATAGGTACTTACACCTCGCCCCGAAACAGGACGCGTATAAGCACTCCGCAACAAAGTCTCGTGTCGTACAAGAAATTTCGGTTTTTATTAGGTATTTTATTATTTTTATGTGTGAGGTGAGAAAGAAAGACTCAAGTTGCAAAAGGACAAACTAAGGGGGACTAAGACACAACCCTAATTTTGTTTATTTATTTACAAGTGGTCCTAATGGTTTGTGGGGTTTTCTAATCCTAAGGAAGAAAAGAATAAAATGCAACTTACTTCCTAGAGAAGTTAAGTTGATTCAACAAAAGAGGGGGAAATCCTACCAAACACAAGTATGAAAAGAAGGAAATGAATTAAATGCATAAAGAAAATGCATAAAAATAAAATAAAGGATAAGGTAAGGAAACTTACCTCAATCTTCCCCTCTACAAAACAAAGGTTAATGTGCATTTTTTTATTTAAAATAACAAGGCAAACATACCCTAATTAAATCCTAATAACTTTAGGACTCAATCAAAATTCTATTTTAATTCTAAAGAAACTAAAAAAATGCTAGGACAAAAATACAGCACCTATTACAGCCCCTAAAATACAAACAACTATGAAAATAATGCATAATACAAAGCAGCTTTTTACAGCCAGCATGCAGCATGAAAAGATAGGTGTAGAAAGTCACATACAACATACAAACATAATAAACCACATGTATTTTACAGCACCTATATTAACAAACAACTACAAAAACATGGGACAGATTTGATCATTTTTATTTATGTGCACAAAGTGAATGATAAACAACACATCAATGTCAATTAACATGCATCACAAAATGAACTCAAACATGTGAATTTATTTACATCATTTATTTGATTAAAAATGACAATGATCAATCAAGAACAAACATACTTTTTCATGTTACACAAATGAGCATTTTATCATGAGATTGAACAAGTATCACTACAAGCATCAATTGTTACACATGCATGGCATAAAAATCAGAATTGAACTCATGTTAAGATATTATCAATTAAGCACAAGAAACTTGCATGAACATGTGAAGTATTTAATCACTTTTAACAAAAAAATCAACATGGCCTTTAATCACTTTATCAATCAAGCAAGCAATGACAATAATCATGAAGCATATGTTGAATTTAAGCAAGCAATTAACATGTGAAACAAATGATTAAAGTGTAGCAAAACAACATCAAGAATCACTTATATCATATTTGCACATTTAACACAAAACATAGAAAAGTGAACGAAATCATGTCGAAACGACTCGAAACAAATGAATTGGCTACTGGAAATAGACCCAAAAATTCCCTAAAATCAATACCTAAACATACATGAACCATAGAAGAACTAGGAAGCAAGATTGAGCAAGAAAATAAGCTAAAAATCAAAAAATGAACAGCGTTAACCGGTTAACCAAATTGGTTAACCCGTTAACGGACAAAAAAATACAGTATTTTGGCCAAAAAAGCATGCGTTAACCGGTTAACCAAATGCGTTAACCGGTTAACGCTGAACAAAAAGTGAAAAATGCTTTTGAAATAAGTGCTTTTGGCCACAACCTTCCTTCTAAACAACCCTAACCCCCACCTAATCATGCTAACACGAATTTCTACTCAATTAGGGCTTATTAACACATGCTAAAATCTATAACAAGCTACAATCCTAACTTCTAATCCATCAAAACCACAAATCGCAAGCAAAACTTAACGAACACGTAATCAAACATAAGCAATACGAAAAGCACTTAAAGAATGCCGAAATGGCGAGATGAAGTGAATAAATTAAAGGAAAAGTGATTTAAATCACCAACCTACTAAGCGGAGAAGTGCTTCGGTGAATGTTGCAAGAATCGGAGCTTGCTCGAAGAGAAAACCAAGAAAACCGCGAAACTGCAAAATAAATGCGTTCTTGATGCTTGAACCTTCGTGTGCTTCCGATAAGTCGAAACCTTCACCAAAATTCAGTAGCTTCTTCTTCCACAATCCACAAAATCAATGGAGGTTGAGGCTAAGCTTCAAGATCTTCAAGTTTCAATGTGAAACTTGAAGAGCTTATTCAAAAAGCTTTAGTGAAAGGAGGGAAAAAGGAGGAAAAATGAGAGAGAAAAAGTGATTGTGAGAGAATGAAAAATTTGGAAATGAAAATTGTGTGTGTTTCCCCTTTGGTTTGGATGAAAATGGATTAAATATGGCTTAGGTTTGGGGCCCAAATATTAGGCTTGGGATCCAAAATTATGGTTTAGTAATGAGGTTAAGATTTAGCAATGGAGCTAGGTTAGGAGAAGGAACATTCTAGAAGATGGTAGAACATGGTAGAAGTTTCCAAGGGAAATGGAGTGGAATTGAAATGGAAAAACAAGAGGGAAAGAATGAAAGGAAGTGTGGAAAGAAAGTGTAAGGAAAAGTGGAGGGAAATGTAAAACCAACCACTTTTCAAATGATTTTTCTTTTGATTTTTTTTATGATTCCTCCATCGTTTCTTGACCAAATTTGAACCATTGGATCATTGTAACCCTAATTTCATGATATCGATCTTAAAAGTCAAGAATTGACCCTTTTACCTAGCTCGGTTATTTTCTCCCCGATTCCTCGAGTTTCAGTCCTCTGGCCAATTGAACCCCTTCCAAAATGAATTTGTGGACGAAGTTTGAACCTTAGGCACTTGACATCATATATGAGACAAAGGAATCCTCTTGGAATCGCAACTTCATGCAGAAGCCTCGTGTCGTTCCCCAGATTTCCATCCTGGTACAAACGCGAAAGTGGCGCGGAAAAGAAGGTAGAGTCGCCAGCCAGGCATTTTTATCCCGAAGGAACGGGAATGGTAATGCTGCACAAACCAGAAGAAAAGAAAAGGAGGGACATGGGTCCTGCGAACCAAAGAGACTGAGTTCGGGAGTCGTTTATGACCTGGGAAGATATTAGCACCCCAGATCGTCCGTTGTACCCGACGGGATCCACGCTTGCAAAGAAATCTGTTTCAAAGGCTGGAGAAATGAAAGTTGTTGCAAAGAAAATGAACTGAATTGGATAAAAGAAACGAAAAGGGAACTGAAAAGAAAACAAAGGAAAAATGTAGGGAAAATAAAGATTGTGCTCGAACGGGACCTACCCCGCTGCCTACGTACCTCATCTGGACAATGAGGATCAGAGTCGCCGTAGTTCCCCTAACTAGGGGTGGAAAGGATTGCTTGTGTCTTAAGGCTTGAACTGCCTATGTCAATGCTCAGGTGTTGCAGGCTCGGACGACGAGTGCGTTACCGTCTTGCAAAATGACAAGTAGGAGCAAGTTCGCGGACGGAGCGAAGGAGATGAGAAAAGAATTCCCGAAGGAAAGACGCTTATTGTTTGTATTTGTTTTTAGAAGCTTTTATGAGTGTGGCACAAGGAAGTGAACTCAAGCTCTTTTCCATAGAATGTGTACTTGTCACTACATTCCAAGATGGAATAATAGAACAAGCACACCAAAGTAAGGAGAATATCCCCAAAACTTAAATCCAAAGATTAGGGTTTAGGCTCACTAACTCATTGAATTTATTAAGTGTTTTTGTATTTTTTGATGAATAAGTGTTTTTTATGATTTTCTTGGTGAAAATGATATCCTGGTCAGACTTGTGCATCACAAAACAAGCTTGTACTATCCCAAGATGGGAAGACTACAAGTGTTTCATGGAATAAGGCTATTGCTCAAGATATCACTTCAATCCTTATTAAGTGTCTTTTTATGGTTTTGAGATGAGAAGAGAAGAGAAACAAAATGATCTCAAAGGTAAAAGTCTAATGGGGGACTAATGAATCCTAATTGTTATCATGCATAGGAAAACCTAAGTTAGTGAGGTTTACTATCCTAAAGAAGAAAGAAAGAAGAAGAGAAAGAGAAGAAAGAAGAATAGAAGAAGGAGGAAGTAAGGCCTAAGCCCCAACAATCACAAGAATAATATCAATGAAGAAAGCCCCTGAAATGGTTAGTGACACAAGAATAAATGCAACAAACAATAAACATAATATCAAATCAAAGTCACACAACCAGAAGTGAAGTCTTAATTACAAATGCCAAATGCAAATACAAAGCATAAGAATGAGAAGAGGACTATACAACTCAACATGAAGCATTATGAATCACCATGACAAAACAAAGTGAACATAAGAGAATACAAAGCAAACTAGTCAAAGCAACACCACAAAGTTCAAGACCAGAACCATAACATGTTAAGAAAGGGCCTAAGGATCACATGAGATGAAGAGAAGAAGCACACAAATTCATGTATTTACATCATGAGAAGTAAAGAAGCAAAGGAAGTAAAGTGAGCATGCATAAGAGTGAATGAACTTCAAAAGCAAACAAACACAAACTTTCTCAAGGCACAATCATCAACTCAAGACCAGAGGGGTATCAACATCCTAAGAAAGCTCTAAACAACTTAAATAAGTTGGCACAAGTTTCCTTCTAACCTAAGGAGTGACCATATGACCCAAAAGAAGCAAAAGGGAACAAGTAAGGAACAACAATTCAAATCAATTCAAGTATACATCCAAAAATTCCACAAACTTGCACAAATAATATTCAATCATTCAATATCAACATGCCAAAAGGAGGGAATCAAAATCAGAATCTTAGAAATTCAAATAAGGGCTCAAACATGGATTAGGGTTAGAAGGCTTCATGCACAAGTTAGAGACAAACATCAATTAAGAAAATGTCTAAAAATCAGAATAAAAATCATCAACAAACTACATCTCATCATGAATCCAGAGCAAAAAGAATCATCTTAAAATTCAAATTAAAGACCAAGATAGAAAATGAACAAGCCAGCATGCTTCAAAATGAAATAAAAACAATTAATTAAAAGAAACAATTAATTCCAGCGTGGCAATTAAAAATAAATGAAAATAAAAATACCAAAAATTAGAGAAAACTAAAAGAATCACTCATGACTTGTTTTATAATTTTTGATGACCTAAATCTATTTTTAAAAATTGAAAACCAAACTGAAAAAACAAAATAAAAATAAAAAGAAATAAAATATGAGAAACCAAGCCAGGGGTGCATTCAACAATCAAATTCAGTTCATTTTAAATGGGCCTTCAACGTAGGGGGGTGGGGATAGCAAGAAAAGCCCACTGGCTTCAGCACAGCTCACCACAATTATTATGGAAATTCAAATTAATCAGGAAAAACAATGGACCATCAGATCAAACGCACGCATGAGATTAAGTCAAATAATAATCCAGGTCATCACATTCATTGGCCCTAGGTGTGAGTGCACGCTATTATGGTGAGGTGAGAAGCAAAATGCATTATTCAGATTTAAAAACAAAACATAAAATCACGTGAGGGAGAGTGTGGGAAATTAATGTGCTATCACATTGATAGTCGTCCAGATGAAGGATCCAAGGGCTTGCATTCATCTTTTTCATTGCAACAAAGTCCAGAATCCGGTGACCGGAGCCCTAGCTTCGGCACCGGAAAATTCAACAGTATGAACAAAACACCACAGAAATGATTCAAAACCTCCAGATCAAACAATCAAAACATGCTGAATCCAAATATATCCATGAAATTTCCAATGGATCAAAGACTAAACCGGATCAAAGACAAACAGATTTACATGTCAAACTTCAAATCATCATAAAATACTTAATACTCATCCATTTTTCAAACAAATTATCACAGAATCATCAGCACAACAAGTAGATCACAATGCATACATTTAATTTCAAGTTTAGATCCACGAATTTCAGAGCATACCTGAACTTGCAACTCCTTCAAAACACCAAGATAATGCTCCTACAGCTGCAGATCTGCTCACTTTGACCTCCTCTTGCAAAATAAATGCAAGATGGAGCTTGAGGGAAGCTGGATCTTGGAATCTGAAAGCTCTTGCTCTTGAATGGCACCTTTATGATTCTTCACTCTCAGCTTGAATGAGTGTGTGCAAAGTGATCCTTAGGGTTCAAGGGAGCAGAATATGTGAAGAGATTGTGAAGAGAGTGCTTGAGGAGAGAAATTCGAAGAGAAATGCAAGTGAGCAAGAGAATGTGAATCTGAGAAATGAGAGAGCCTCCACACGAATTTAGGGCATGCTTTTCTTTTATATGCTTTGTATTTTCACTTGACTAGGGTTTTTTAATCAAAAGTGGCATGAGGAGTGTGATTGAGGTGTATTTGCCAAATTGCATGAAAAGTGTGACTGCCTCATACACCCGTGCAAACCTTCCCTCAAGTGTGCATTCTGACTTCAATCCATCCCTTGATTTCTTTTGAATCAATCCTGACCTTTGGATGTGAGTGTAACATGCTTTTTGAATGATTATGCAATTTTGCCTCTTGTGTAGTATACTTCACTCCATGCACGAATTTGATGATGTCTTTGGAGCAAAATAATAATTATGCAATGCCTTGTAACATTATGATCTTATTTAGTCCATGAAACAACTTAAAAATGACTTTCACAAGTTCTTGCATTTGGATGAAGCTTGAAATTCAAGATATGCCCTAAAACTCAAGCAATTTTTGAAGGCCCTATCTCACAATCCATGAGGGCTATGAAAATGTACTTATACTTTTTAAAAATGGAAGAACATAATCTTCAACTTTCATGTTTAATGGCAACTCATTTGAAGCTTTTTTCACTAAGTTATGTGTCTTTGAAAATTAGGGCAAAAAGTTGCTAAAAATGGCAAATTCCATGACCAACCACATGCCAAAAATGGAAAACTCCTCAAAACCTTTTGATTCTTGATATTTGACTTTGCCAAACCTCTTCTAAGGTTATAAGAACATCCCTTGACTTGAAAAATAGGGTTGGACCCTTTGAACTCTCACAGTTGACTTCTAGAATGCACAGTTTACCAATTTCTTCTTTTACAAGCAACTGATGAAATACCTGACTTCCACAAGGAGTTTTCTCACCAAATTTCATCCCTAGGATCCTCTTATCATATGAAAGACTTTTCCCAGATGAAATGGCCAAAGTCACAAGGTTTTCATGCTTGGAAGTGAAACCCTAATTTGGGATCATTGTGTAGGAGCTTGCCCTAGCTTGAATTCCCTGATGATCTCCCAACCTCTTGGGCTTTTGTGACTGATCTTGAGCTTGTGAATACCATGTAGACTCCTCATAAGACTTGGAAAAATCCACTGGGCCTCTTTTTATAGCTTGAAATGCCTCAAATCCCTCCACAGATGATCATATGCTTAATGCTAGGTCATGAGAATGTTATGCCTCATCTTTCTATGCAAAGATGCCAAGGACATGATATGCTTATGATGATTATGATATGATGATGATGCTTAAAAAGAAGAGGGAAAATTTGGGGTGTTACACCTCGTAGAAGTGAAACCCTAATTTGGCCCTTTTCATCAGGAGATACTGCATTGCTTGCTTCCTGTGATCAACTCCAAATATTTCCATGGCTCGTGGCTTCAAGTGAAGACTTGTGAGATGTTGCGAACCCTTTACACCAGGATGACAAGCTTTGTGGCCCTTTGATTGCCTTTGTAATGCCTTCGGCTTCTCCAATCATTGATCACATACCCATGCCTCAACTATGCAATGCATGATGCAATGTTTTTGGTTATTTTATGAATTTATGAATGCAAAATGCTATGCAAAATGTTAAGGAAATGAGAGGGAAAATTTTGAGGTATTACACACGGGAAGCTCAATATCTCCTAGAACCGATCTCTTAGAGCCATCGAAAGCTCTGACAAGTAGGTTGCTCGGACGGAGTGCAAGACCATCATACTCCAGCTTGACTAAAGCTTTCTTTGGTAGCACATTGAGTGATGATCCGGTATCAACAAGAACATGAGACAGTACAACACCTTTACATTCCAAAGTGACATGCAAAGCCTTATTATGATTACGCCCCTCCGTAGTCAAGTCAGTATCGGTGAAACCTAGTCCATGACTAGTATTGACATTTGCGACCACCGTTTCTAGCTGATTGACTGTGATCTCCTCAGGAACATAAGCTGCGTGCAAGACTTTGAGTAGTGCATTCCGGTGAGCCTCGGAACACATAAGCAGTGATAATATAGAGATCTTGGAGGGTGTTTGATGGATCAGATCTACCACTTTATAGTCACTTCTTTTGATAATCCTCATAAACTCTTCTACATCCTGATCAAAGTGTGTCTTCTGAGTTTCTTTTGCAGCTGGTTCTTTTGGCACCACACCTTTGCCTTTTGCTTTAGCGGAAGTTTCTACTTCAACATTAACTCTGGGAAACTGTGAAGCGAAGAGACGTCCGCTTCGAGTGAAGCCTCCGCCTCCCCCAACATTGTCAACTTGTGGTACAAGTATTGAGGAGTCAATAGTGATCTTCTTTCCATGGCAGTAAAGATCCGAACCATAATTCCAAGGCATAACACTCTTGTTATCATAAGGAACTGGTCCAAGCACCATGATGGTCACCAGACTAATTGTAGTAGAAGAAGGAGTTGTGATAGTCTGTGGATCATAGTATATGGTGACAGGAGGTCTGATTAAAGATGGTGCAGGTGCAGGAAGTTGTTGATGTGGGTGTTGTTGAAAGTCGTTGTTGAGGGATTTCGGAACATGAATGGTTGCTGGATCATAATAAAAGGTAACTATTGAGATGTCGTCACAGGTGTTTGTTGTTGTTGTAGCCGTTTCAGTTGAAATGACTTTTGCTAGCGTTGTAGAAGATTTTGTTGGGATAATGTTTTCTGGAGTTGTATAAGATATTTTTTTTGCAGTTGTAGAAGATGGAATTGTTGATGTGATTTGCAGGATGCCTTCTCTGATAAGACTGCTGATACCATTCTTCAGTTTTGCACAACCATTGATAGAAACTTTGCAAGCTTCACAATAGGCCTCACAACCCGGAAACACTTGGAACTTCTGTAGTTGAGCTTTTACTTCGGCCAGTGGTGTTTGAATACTTGCAATGTCCTCAATCAGAATTGCTGGTTGGTCCTCCTCAATAGCATTAATCCTCGGCCCACCGTGATTCAGTATTGGATTCTTTGTGACATTTGGTGGAGGTGCAAAATTCAAAGCTTTGGAGTCAATCAGATCTTGGACTTTCATGTGTAGGGCCCTTCACTTCTCTATTGAATGACCAGGTGTATTGGAGTGAAAAGCACATCTGGCGTTGACATCATAATTCCTTGGAAGATTTAGAGGATCTGGTGGAGCCAAAGTCCTCAGTTCAGTCAGGTTAAGCTTCAATAGCTGTGGGAGTAAGGCTGCATAGGGCATCGGGATGGGATTGATCACCCTATTAACCTGAGAAGGTCTTTGTTGGAAAGGACGTTGTTGTTGGTTATTTCTGTTGTAAGGTCTTTGTTGTTGTTGTGGGAACTGTTGTTGTTGAGGATATTGTTGTTGCTGAGGTGCTGGAGTAGGGATGGTCACTGCAGCTACTGATCTTTGCAAGTATTGGGGTCTACCTCTATGAACATGTACTGCATTGGTCTCCCCTGTCCTTCGAGGTCCTGACAAGGGCTTCTTTGCATTGCTGGAGCTAGCACCATTATCAGAAATCTTACCCATTTTCAATAAACTTTCAACTCTCTCACCCGCTATGACCACGTCAGCAAAGCTAGTGGAAGAGAAAGCAGCAAGCCTATCAATATAAGTTTCTTGCAGGGTATTCATGAACATGTCGTCCATCTCCCTTTCAGACATAGGTGGCTGGACAGCAGCAACGAGTTGTCTCCATCTCTGATCGTACTCACGAAAACTTTCCCTCGAAGATTGAGACATACCCATCAAGAGGGTCCTGTTAGGTGCCATATCCAAGTTGTATTGATACTGGCGTATAAAGGCCTCAGCTAAATCTTTCCAGTTCCTGACAGTAGCCCTTGACAAGTGTGAATACCACTCTCTGGATGCCCCGGTTAAATTGTCTTCAAAGTAAAACATCCACAGTTTCTCATCCATGGTATATGCTTTCAATCTTCCCAGAAACGATTGCAAATGGGTACGAGGACAGGAGGTACCATTATACTTTTCAAAGCATGGAGGTTTGAACTTATGAGGAATCCTTACTCCCTTGACTAGGCCCATATCCATCACAACAAATCCCAAAGATTTTTGGGATTCCAAGGATCTTAGCTTCTCTGATATCTCGTCCAGACGACGGTCATAAGCTTCATCTGCC
Source organism: Lathyrus aphaca (assembly GCA_963966055.1). Taxonomy (NCBI): domain Eukaryota; kingdom Viridiplantae; phylum Streptophyta; class Magnoliopsida; order Fabales; family Fabaceae; genus Lathyrus; species Lathyrus aphaca. The sequence goes on from OZ014523.1 coordinate 467,214,003, forward strand.
CCAACACCCAACACTGTAAACTGCTCATCTTGAGGGTCTTCTTGCAGAATACGGTCTTCAGTGTTCCTTTGGCCATCCCCAAGGATATTAACTTCAGGATTGTTGTGAGTTCCAAACACTACCAGAGTCGTTCGCGGTTGATCACGTGCATTGTTACTTGTACCCCCAGTACCAACGTGGTTATCTTCAGGGGTTTGCCACTCGACTAACTCCCTCAATCTTTCCTGGGTCTGTGCCAGTTCAGTCATCACAGTCATGAATTGATTCATCTGAGTCTTCACTTCTATCCTTACATCAGTCATCTGAGTCCTCACATCTGTCAGTTCCTGCTGTAGCTGATCCATTTGTAGACTCGGAAGGTTGTGTCGAGTTGGATATCTGTGGATGCGATTGACGGGAAAGACCCTCCTGCAAGCAATATTTCCTGAAACAATCAACAAAGTGAGAAGACAATCAACAAAACACCTGCAAAACAAAGGATATGAGATTAGCATGCAATGCAATATGTCTATTTGCCTTTCGAGGGTATCCGGTTTGGTTCTTGGTTTTGACCTTCCAGACCTCTCTTGAGAAGATGAAGATGTTGAAGCAAAAGAAAAATCCAATACATAACCATAAAAATACAAGTGGCAATGCCAAAGTACAAATAGTTCATGAATTATAACCAAACAAACTCACATGGTGAATACAATAAATTTAAGAATACAACAAACAAAATCACCATGGTGAATTAAAGTACAGGTACAAATATAAAATCAAACATCTAATCCATATGCATACTCCCTGACTTCCTTCAGGAGAGCATCAGTCACCGGTCCAACTGGGTGCTCTGTGATGGTTCGGATGAGAAGGTTTCTAGTTGCAATGGCATTTGTCATCTTCTGATACTTGTCTTGTTCTTTGGATCTCTTTAACCCTGCCCGAAGTTTCAATTCTGAGATCTCCTTCTGAGCTGCTAGCAGTGCTTCTTGGTTTCTTTTCTCATTGGCTTCCAACTGCTCTATCTTGGCTTGCATCTTCTGGTATTCTTTCAGATGGGCCTCAGTTATCCTGACCCATCTATCCTGACTCTCTTCCAGATAATGCTCAGCTCTTTCCCATTGAATCTTTGCTTCTTTACATGCATTCTTCAACACAAGCTCCCCTGCTCGGGCTTTCCTGATGAAGTCTTCAGTCTTCTCAATTTTGGTCACATGCTTGATGCGCAGCTTCTCTAACCTCTCAATGTCCAGACGACCATCATTCCTTTCCCAAAGGGTCTTCTTCAAAGCTTCAGCTAGCTGGGTGTTTCTTTCCTTCATCTTCTCAAATTCTTCCAGGCTTACTGTAGTTGTGGGCTCAACTGCTGATGGACCTGGTACATCTTCTAGGGTGAATGGCATATGAGTAATTTGTCCTCTGATACGTGACCATTCAGTGTACTGAGTGGAGGCTATGTTGTTGAATTTCCCCAAAATAGCAGTCCATTTAGTCTGTATGTTGTCCCAAGCCCAGGCTGCTTGTCGGACAATGAAATGATTGTTCTGAAAAGCACAATAAAGAGACTCTGCTAAGTCCTGCTCTTTAGGTGGATGTATCAAGGCATACCCCAGTTGTCTCTTGAAAAGTAAAGGATTGTAATTAATGCAACCCTTTACTCAAATAAGTGGCACATTTGGGTATTGCCCACAACTTGTTATTATGTCTCGACCCTTGGTGTTCTGAGGACACCATCTGATATCCTCTGAAGTAAGGGAAATCATCCTCTTAGCCCAATTCCCTGACTGATGTGGATTCAGGAAAGCTTCCGTCTTCGGCATGTGCTTCATCAACCAACTGTAGAAAAGAGGTGCACAACATCTCACCAGTCTTCCTCTTTGTTTCTCATTCCTCTGATGAACTGAGTAGTAGAAGTCTCCCAATAAGGTAGGAACCGGGTTCTTTAGCATGAAGATGTGGATAGCATTCTTGCTTACAAACTTAGGCTCGTCTGCAAACAAGATGATACCATAAATGCTGAGGGCTAAGAGAGCACAGACAATTTCCCAATTCCCTACTGCAGCATGCTTTGTAGCCTGAGTAACCAAGAACTCCAGATGGAGGCCTGGGATTCCATCCTTGGATGTCATGTGCTCATCAATGGTGGTAACTTCCAGATGTAATGCCTTGGCTATGTCTTCATTCCTTGGAGGAGTCATTTCAGGATTAAAAGGGATTCCTCTTCTGATAGGGACACCCAATAACATAGAGTATTCTTCCAGTAAAGTACCAATCTAAAAATCTGGGAAAGTGAAGCAACGGAGAGGAGGGTCATAGAACTGAAGACAAGTATGAATCATGCTCCTCTACAATGTGTCCAAATCCATGACCATGTCTAGGATCCCACCATAATGCTCTCTGAATAAGGGAACATGATCAGGGGTGATAAGGGCATGTATCTGCCTGATGCTTGCTAGAGGATACTCAAATAAGTGGTAGGTGATGTTGCTTTTCCTGGTTGAATCCATGTTGAAGATGTGTGCTGAAGGAAATAACTGAAGAAGATAACTGAGGAGGAAAGCTGAAGAAGTGTCGAAGCAGATAAGCTGAGCAGAAGAACGGTCAAAACCAAACCAAGTGAAGATGGATACCCTGTAAAAAAAATAGACAAATGTTAAATGATGCAATATGATGTATGCTTATGATATGCAAGGGTTTGTGAACATGTGTTGGATTATCATTTGCTCTTGGTAGGATCCATGAGTGTCTAGAGTTTCGGATGGAAGTATGAGAACCAGTAACCAGGTGGGGGACTCAAATAAAGAGTCAGTAATCCAGGGTTTCAAAGAACTCGTCCAAAATAGTATAACCTTAAAACAAATTCCAGTAGCAAGGTATGTTGAGGTCAAGGGTTCCTACAAAACTGTAAAAAAAACCAAACCACTCACATGTATTGTTCTAGAACAAGGATCCTCAGGTTCAGATCTATTATGATAAGTGTAAACACTTCTAACCCGGAGGTACAATGTTTACCCTAATCATAAAGGATCCTCCTCTAATTCACCTCAGATGCTGAAGGTCATCTAAAAAGGTCATCTAGACTTAGCAGACTTCCCAGATAGCCCTAGCACTACAGGAAATCCGTAGCATAGAGTTCTCAAAAGGAAACCCATGTCTGAACCGTGTTTTCATATTCCCGCACCAGACCGAAACGGAATGGGAAAGAATACAAAACCACTTTAATCCTATGTGTCACTCAGGCCTTTGTGTTGAGCCTTTCTCATTGGAATACCCCACCCACCAAGGTAACAATAATCTAGCAGAGTGATATGATAATAATAAATGAAATGTAGAAAAGCAGTAAATGAAAGCGATAAAGTAAATGCAATAAATAAAGCAAAAACATAAACACAAATAGCACATAACACCCCTAATAAACATAAACAAAAAAGCGCTAGAAGAAACCCACAAGAGAACCAGAAGCCCTGGTTGCAAAGTTCCCCAGCAGAGTCGCCAAGCTGTCGCTCCCCGGACTTTCATCCCGCTGCAAATGCGAACCGTCGGTGATGTTGGAGGTTAAGGTTGAATAGAGTCGCCAGCTAGGAATTTTTATCCTGAAGGAAAGGTAATGCTGCATAAACCTAGAAAGAGGTGGATAAGACGGTTGCGGACCAAAGAAATTGAGAAAGGGGGGTTGGTTACGACCTAGGAAGGTATTAGCACCCAAATCGTTCTTTGTACTCGACGGGATCCACGCTTACTTGATTTTGTTTAAAAGGGGATAGTGTATGTGTTAAACTGTGCATAAAAGAGATGGAGGAATGGATGTACAGAGTGTTAGTGCAAAAAGGAAGTGAGTGCTCAAAACTGAGGCTAGGGAAAGAGAAACTAGAAGGAGGAGATGGGGGAGACAAAGAAACTTTTGTTTGATAACTGTTAAGTTATGCCTACGTATCCTATTGTGCAATGAGGAAGTCAGAACACCGTAGTTCGACTCAAAGAGACTTAGTGTTTTTGCTGTGAACTGCTTGCTTGTCTATGCTCAAGTGTATGACTCCTCTGGCTCGAGTGCTAACTGTCTTGCATTAGACGGAAGAAGCGAGTTCTCGTTTTCAGAGTGAATGTGATGAGAAAAGAATCCCGGAGGAGACGTTTATTGTTTGTTTTTTTGTGTTTTCAGTTTTTTGTTGTTTGGTGTTTTGCATAAGATAATGAGCTTAAGCCTTAATCAAGGGTCGTAAACTCATTATATCACCCCTGATTAGGGATAATGAGTCGACTTAAGCATGGGATGAAAACCCAACTTAATTACCCTAATGATGCAGGATTAAGGTCATTAACCTACTTTTGATTATTAAGTGTTTTTGGATTTTTTTTTGTGTTAAGTAATGAGTTTAATCTCTAATCAGGGATTAGTGAACTCATTACACCATCCTAAGAGAAGGATGATAGATGAGGACACTTAAGATGAGAAAGACGCCTCAACTTAATTCATGGTTAGAGATTAAAATCATTATATAACAAGCCTTTATTAAAGTGGATTTTAATTAAAGGTGGGATTAAGAAATGTATTTTATGTTTGTAAGACTAAACCTGAGGGGGACTTGTCCATTAAACACTAGGGTTAGTCCCTCTGAACCAATAGGCAGAGATGTAACCCTAATATAAGGCCCAAGTTACAAGCTTAAGTCTTAATGATTATTAGGTGTTTTGATTAGGAGGTGTAAACAACTTAAAGGTTTAACACTAAGTATTAAAATTATACACTCCATCCTAAGATAATGATACATGCATAACCCTAATTCAGAGTCTTAAAACTTTAACTATTTAGCCTTGATTATGAGATGAGAAGCAGAGACTCAAGGAGACTCAAAAGGTAAAAAACTAAGGGGGACTATGTACAACCCTAAAGTTATCATGCTTGGTTGTTCCTATGGTTTGTGAGGCTTAAGAAAGATCTCCAGAAAGTCTTCAGATGGCCACAAAGGAAGAAGAAGCAGATGAAAAGAGAAGAGAAAGGAGAATAGGTTACTTACTTCCTGAAGAAGTTAAGTAACCTAAGAGAAAGAGAAGGAGAAAGAGAGATCATAAGTGAGTCAAACTCACTTCAAAGACAAATAAAGATGAATATGAAAGATAAGAAGATGTTGGATGTGGAGGCAAATCCACATTCTGATCAACTTACCAGAAGCCCCTGAAATGGTTAGCATGAATGCATAAGGTGAAACAAGATGCAATGAAGAAAAGATGAAGATGCAATGATGTCAACCATAAGTGAATACATAATGCAAATGTGTCATGGAGAGATGCAAAGACATGTACAATGCATATGTGTGATCATACAAGTGATGGATGCAAAAACAAGCATGTTAGAAGCTTAAGAATACATGAACATACATAAGATGTAATGGATGAAAAACATGCCAAATGAATGCAACAATGATCAACCAATGTTCACATATGTCCTAAGGTATCTAAGATGACATACAAATGCATGAGATGTCATGAAAAATTCATATGATGATGGTATGCAAAGATGAATGCAAATGAACATGAAAAATTAGGGTTTTAGGAAAGTATGAGATGCATATGATCAAAACAGAAGCAAAACACATGATAAAAAATTGGAATTGCAACCAAATGAACCCTAACCCCACATAAGATCACACCCCAAATATGGAAGTCAGAAGCTATACCAAAGTCAAGTTATGGTTTTTCTAAGTTAGGCTAGGGTTTTGGGTACTTCTTCATAAAAAATGCCAAACAAATAGGAAATGAAATGCAAATATATGAGTTAAATACTAATGCAACATGTGAAAGAATGCAAAAAGAGCCAAGTACAAACTCATCTTGGTTGATCATAAATGAATTTTTGAAGTTAGGGTTAGAAAAATAGGAAATTTGGAAACCCTAATTCATGTTTAATTGTTAAAATGTGATCAAACCCTAAAAGAAATTTGTAATATGAGTTTGTAAATTGTTCTAAATATGTGAGAATGCTTCATGATTTTTTTTTTGTGATTTTTAAAGACCTAAAAGTATTTTAATTAATTAAAATGAATTAATTAATTAAATAATAAAATTAAATGATTTAAAAATATATTTTTAATGAAAAAATTAAAAATAAAATGTTTTTGGTTTCTGAAAATTATTTAAAGTAAAAATGCAAAAAATTGGAATTTTATAAAATGTTTTACTATTTTAAATAATTAAAGGAAACAAATGCAAAAATAAATAAAAGAAAATGAAAAGTAATTACAAAGAAAGGCCAGGATTGCGTGAGAGAGAGAGAGAGAGAGAGATCAAGGGCCAGGATGGGAGGTCAGCTTGACCAGGAGTATGAAGATCCTAAGGCTGTGGTTTTATTTTATGTTTCGCGCGTGATCTAGTGGTCAGGATTTAACCTGAGTTAATTAATTAGGTTTTAGTTAATTAATAAGGATTAGGGTTTAATGAATTATATGAGCCGTCCATATGCTAATCTAATCAACATCCAAGGGTCCTCATTCAATTTGGCAACAAAACCCTAACTAATCTCAAGCGACCGGAGATAAGCTCCGGTCGTCTTCTCCGCCAGCCCCTCAACCTATCTTCTTCCCCATGCCACCCCAAGCCAAAATAACTGCCTAGAAACACTCCCCATGCATCATACAATCAAAATCAATCTTCAAACATAATTTATATCACAAGAATCATGCAAATCGAATCAAAAACATTTTCACGGACAAACTTTCAGAACAACAATACATGCTCATTTCCCAACCATTTTCAATTCTAAATACATCAGAGTGATCAGCTAAGCATATAGAATCATTTTATAACAAGAAAAAGAAGTTCTGGAAAAATTGTTCTTGATGAATACCTGAACTGAGCTTCTTCAAAATGGAGCTTTCAGGACCTCCCTCTTGTGCAAAAGGACTTCTTTGGACCTCCTGAAGTTAGTTGAGTGCTTAGAATGCTTTGAAAGTGGCTGGTTTTTGAGGTCCAGTTCTGATGAAGCAGAAATCGTGTTTTTGATATGTTATGTTTTAGACCATGGTGATGGGTGGGAAATGTTCCTTGTGTTATGTGTGATTGAATGGTGAAAGAATTTTGTATGTTTGATGGCTGAGTAGTGAGAATCGAAGAAAGGAAGTTTTTGACAATTTTTGTGCAATCTGAGTGTTGGCTTCCTTCAAGGCTTGAATTGATATGTTTTATGATCCTTAGGCAATGCATAAAATATTGAGATAGGTCAGAGGAGTGGTTGTGCACTGTGGGAATGGTATGGCTCCATTGGCCAAAAAGTCAAAAATGGTGTACTTGAAGCATGGGCCATGGCAGAAGTGATTTGAGGTCTTGGGCTGCCTCAGCTGAGTTCAAGGAGCACCATTGGATTGAAAATTGTGAGCTGTATGGCTTGATTCAAGAGTTTGAATGGTTTTTGCAACTTCACAACTTTGTGATTTCTTGAGAAACAAGGCATGAAAACCCTATGTCCTTGGCCCAATTATGATCTTTAGAAGTTGTTTGATCATGGCATGATGTATTTGAGTGGATTAGAGGTCACACAAAGGCCTGAAATACCATTTTGCAAATTTCCCTCTTTGGCATGAACTTGAAAATTACAAGAAATTTCCCAACTTTGACTTGCCATATCTTGAGTTCTAGGATGAATCAAGAGGAGTTCTTGTAATTTTTGGAAATGGGAAGATCAAATCTACAACTTTCATGTTTGAGGAAAATTCATTTGAAGCCTTTTTTATCAAGAAAGAGGGGGTTGAAGATCTTTCCCAAAATGGAAAGTTTTCATTACAAGTCATGCCCAAAAATAGAAACTTTTGCAGTGGCTCATAGTTCTTCAATCTTGTGAAATTCCAAGCATTCCTAAGATCAAATAAAGATCATAGGATCTCAAATTGATGATGATGACCTTTTGGAACCCTTGTTGGTGGCCTCAGATGCCCTGATTTTGACTTTTCTTGCACAACAAGTCACCACTTGACCAGATGACTTCCACATGGAAGTTTTGCTTCAAATTTGATACACATGCTCCTCATATCATATATAGACCAATAGAATCAAGAATGACCAAAAAATTTGAGTGTAATGGCCTCAAACCCAAAACCCTAATTTCTGGTCATCTGTGCAGGAGCTCTGAGCTTTCCTGGGCAACTGTGCAATCCTCTGTGATTTCTTGACTTCAAAGAACCCTTGGAGACATAATATGATCATAGAACACTCATGGACCCTCTTGGCATGCTTCATGGCCTCTGAGATAGCTCAAACCACTTCTAAGATTCATCTGATCACAAACCCTAGCCATGCAACTTATGCAGTGTAATAACTATGCAGTGTGATATGGTATGCTTATGCAATGCAATATGGAGGATCACAAGCCAAGGTGTGAGAAAAAGAGAGGGAAAATTTGGGATGTTTATAACTTATTTTTCAGTTCACGGTGCAGGCATATCTTGTATTGCTTTGACTTTTGCAGGATCTACCTCAATCCCTCTTTGACTTATAATGAAACCCAACGGTTTTCCAGAACGCACCCCAAAGGTGCACTTGTTAGGATTTAACCTCAGACGATACTTTCTCAGTTGTTCAAACAGTTTTTTGACGTTAACCAAATGCCCTTCTCCGTCTCGGGACTTTGCGATCATGTTGTCCACATAACATTGAATTTCTTTATGGATCATATCATGAAATAGAGTCACCATTGACCGCTGATAGGTTGCCCCAACGTTCTTCAAACCAAAAGGCATGACCTTGTAGCAAAACGTACCCCAAGGGGGTAATGAACATTGTCTTTTCCATGTCTTCTGGGGCCATTTTAATCTGATTATAACCGAAGAAGCCATCCATGAAGGAGAATACCGAGAATTGAGCCGTATTATCAACCAATACGTCAATGTGAGGTAATGGGAAATCATCTTTTAGGCTCCCTCTGTTCAAATCCCGGTAATCAACGCACATCCGGAACTTTCTGTCCTTCTTTGGTACTGGCACAATATTAGCTACCCATGGTGGATAACTATTTACGACCAGGAACCTGGCGTCCCACTGCTTCTAAACCTCTTCTTTAATCTTCATCGCCATGTCAAGACAGATTCTTCAAAGCTTTTTCTTAACAGGAGGGAAGTTTTCCCTCAGTGGCAGCTTATGCATAACAATGTATGTATCTAAACCTGGTATATCTTGATATGACCAAGCAAAGATGTCCACATATTCTCGAAGTATGCCAATTAACTCTTCTTTTACTCTGGCCTGCAGACTGGCCCCAATCTTAATCTCCTTCTTTGCGTCTTCCGTTCCGATGTTGATGACCTCAATCTCTTCTTGGTGAGGCCGAATCATTCTTTCCTCCTGTCTCAATAACCTGGTCAATTCTTCAGGGAGTTCACAGTCTTCCTCAACCCCTTCATCATCTTGGTAGATTGGATTATCGAAATCATACTTGATCATAGCAGAAGAGTTGTCAAAGAAATCTGAATGATTGGTTCTGCACAAGTGATGTGCTTATTTCAGAATATGCTTTTATGAAAAGAAAAAAAAACAACAAAAAAGAAACATTGCCACTTTTATTGTTTTTGTGTGAAATTTTTAAAAAAAGAAAGAAATGGAACACAATTTGAATGAAAAGTGTCTTTTATTTATGATAAAATAAATTGCATAACATGCAAGGTGGCCCTACAATGGATCCATACACATTGGGAATAATGCAGGTCTTAACATGCGTATGATAATGAGAAAACAAAGAAAACTACTCTGGCAGGCAAGTTACTTGGACGAAGTCTTCTGCGAACCAGTTCTTTAGCTCTTCCCCTGGGACACATGGGCATGCCCAGTTGGCGATATCACAATTACTATCAGCCTTATCTTTGATAGCACAGACTTGATTTGGGTCAATCACCACCCACTTGAGAAACTAAATGCTCTGCTTTGAGATCCTGTTGCTTGCCCCGGGATGTAGCCTATCCCAAACTTGTCTTCCTTCTTATCAACCTAGACCAGCTTGCCCCAGCCTTGGGCATTTCCAGCTTCAACCACTTCCCTGGCTTGCTTGTAGGAAGATATAAAAGTTCCCACTCTCTCATTGCTCCTGGTGGAAGAGTTGGGAGCAACTGCATTGACATTCACAGCACCAAAGGCTTGGCATGAAGGTTCATGGATCTCCCCACCCATTTTAACATATTTGAATGTAGACAAATGGCTGACGAAGATATCCTCTTCCCCGCATACAGTAACCACTTTTCCATCAACAACATATTTCAACTTTTGATGTAAGGTTCAAGTCACTGTGCCTGCAGCATGGATCCACGGATGTCCCAAAAGGCAGTTGTAAGTTGGCTGGATATCCATGACATAAAATATGCTCTTGAATACCTGCGATCCTATCTTCACTGGAAACTCAACCTCACCAAAGACTGACCTTCTAGAACCATCAAAGGCTTTCACCACTAGGTCACTTGGTCTCAGGATCAACCCATCTACTTCTAACTTCATCAAAGCCTTCTTCGGAAGTAAATTCAAAGAAGAACCAGTATCGACCAAAACATGAGATAACACAACACCCTTGCACTCCATAGTGATATGCAAGGTATTGTTATGCTTTCTCCCCTTTAATGTCAAGTCTTTGTCTGTAAAACCCAGTCCATGACTGGCATTGACATTTGCAACCACTACTTCAAGTTGGTTCACAGTTATTTCTTGTGGAACATAAGCCATCTGTAAAACCTTCAACAATGCTTCCTTGTGTGCTGGAGAGCACATAAGCAGAGACAGCATTGAAATCTTTGACGGTGTTTAATTCAACTGCTCAACCACTTTGTAATCACTCTATTTGATGATCTACATAAATTCTTCGACCTCCTTCTCGAAGGTACTCTCCTCTTTTGACGGCATCACCACTTCTTCTATAACTACCTACTTCCCCTTAGCATGTGCTGCAACTTCAGCTTCATTGTTTATTCGGAGAGTTTGTGGAGCAAAATTTCGTCCACTACGAGTAAACCCACCTACTCCTCCAACATTTACAACAATTGGATAGATAACAATTGGAGACTTGTCTTCAGCCTTCTGCCCCTGAACATACATATCCATGCCATAGTTCTAAGAGAACCCTCTTTCACTTTCATAGGGTATGGGTCCAGGAACCGTGATGGTTACAGTGCTTACTGTAACAGGCCTTGTCTCTTGTGGTACGTAGATAGTGATTGGTGTTGGTCGATAGGGCATTTCCTCTGGAGTAAAATATATAGTGACAGTAGACACCTCGTCGCTTTGATTGTTTACCTTATCAAACTGCAACGAGCCTTCATCAATCAAAGCTTGGATACCCATTCTCAACTCATTACATCCGTTCTCAGAAATATTACAACCTACATAATCTTCGTCACATCCAGGAAACACTTGGCCTTTCAACAATCTCTCTTTCACAATAAACAAAGGAGTCTTAACTTCATTAACATTCAGGATCAAATTCAGGGCTCTTCCTTCTTCAATAACATTGATGCTTGCCCTCCGTGATTGGGTATAGGATTGGTATTAATATTTGGTGGTGGTGCAAAGTTAATGGCTTTTGAATCTATAAAATCTTGGACTTTCAGTTGTAAGGCTCTGCATTTTTTAGTTGTGTTCCCCAAGGCACCTGAATGAAAAGCACATCTGGAATTGGCATCGTAACCCAGAGGTAGGGAATCCCCGATGATGGGTTGTAAAGTCCTTAACTGAATCACGTTCATATCCAATCACCTCTGAAGCAATGCATTATATCTCATCGGAATGGGCTCAATGACACTGTCAGATTGGCGTGAACACTGTTGATAAGGTCTTTGTTGACATTGATTATGTTGTTGTGGTTGTTGTTGCTGATATTGAGGAGTAGACCCTGATGGGAGAGTGACCGCAGCCACCTGACCATAGTAATTCTGACGACCCCGACCACGGCCTCTACTGTAAACGACATTAGTCTCACCTTCCCTCCTCCTATGGGGACCAGCAAAAGGCTTTTTTCCTCCAGCTGAACTACTGGCACCAACATCTTGAATCTTCCCCATCTTCAACAAATTCTCCACTCTTTCACCAGCAATGACAAGATCAGTAAATTTGGTGGCCGAACAGGAAGCCAGACGATCGATAAACACTCCTTGTAGAGTACCCATGAACATATCAGCCATTTCATTCTCTAGCAACGGAGGTTGCACTCTTGCAGCTAATTGGCGCCACCTTTGGGCTTACTCTTTGAAGCTTTCCTTAGAATTCTACGACATTCTCTAAAGCTGTGTACGGTTGGGAGCCATATCCAAATTATACTGATAATGCTTGACAAATGCTTCAGCCAAATCCTTCAATCTCCTGATAGAGGTCCTACTTAACTTCATGTACCATTCTTGGGATGCCCCAACGAGACTATCCTGAAAATAGTACATCCACAACATTTCATCATCGGTATGAGTAGCAATTCTACCGACAAAATCTTGAAGATAAGTCCTTAGGAATGAAGTACCATTGTACTTGTCAAAGGTCGGAGCTTTGAACTTGTGGGGAATTCTTACCCCAGGAACAAGACCCAAGTCTGTGATATCGAATCCCAAAGAGTTCTGAGATTGAATAGAACGAATTTTCTCTGCCATTTCCTCGAAACAATGATTCACCTCTGCACCCTATCCTTCCATATCTTCCAGTATAGTGAACTGATCATCTTGATTATCCCTTTGAGGAATACGAACATGTTCAGGACCACCACTAGCATTAACTATAACCTCAGGTTGAGGGCCACCACCACCATGAGCACCAGTACCTCTTGGACCTCAATTGTTGTGTCGCTCCCAGGATTTTCATCCTAGTACAAACGCAAAAGTGGCGCGGAAAAGGTAGAGTCGCCAGCCAGACATTTTTATCCCGAAGGAATGGGAAAGTTAATGTTGCACAAACTTGAGGAAGAAGGAAAAGGACGAGGCCTTGCGAACCAAAGATCTGGGTCCGGAAGTCGGTTACGAATTGAGAAGGTATTAGCACCCAAATCCATCCGTCGTACCCGACGGGATCCACACTTGTTAGTCTATTTCAAAGGGTGAGAAATAAGATGATGTTTGAACTAAAGAATGGCTATCTGGGATGGTAGTAAAATGAGGAATGTAATTGGGAAAGAAAATGGAACAAATGGGGAAAATGTAGGGAAAATAGAGAATTGTGCTCGAATGGGCCATACCCCACTGCCTACGTACCTCATCAGGAAAATAAGGATCAGATTCGCCGTAGTTCGTCTAACTAAGGAGGGAACTTGTTTATGATTTTTAGGATGACGTTGTCATAGCTCTAACTCAGGTGTTACCGGCTTTGACTCGAGGGTGTTTACCATATCGCTGTTTGAACTGTCGAGGCAAGTCGCATTCATCCGCAAAGAGTATGAGATGAGAAGAGAAGACATGATGTCTTGGTTTATTGTCTTTTAGCAGAAGTGTTTTGACTTTGTGTTTATTGTATGTACAACACTAAAGACTATGATACATGAGCGAATACTTTCCAAGGTCGCCCCAATGGAACGTTCATAAAGTATTCTAGAAGAGTGGAGGAGACCTCCACTAGTCATATCCCGTATAGCTTAAGGCTCGTGGCGCATTGTACACATTTTCCTTTATTAAGTATTTTGATTTTTTCTTTAAGATGAGAAGTGAGACTCAAATTGAGAAAGGACAAACTCTAAGGGAAACTAGACTTTACCCTAAGTTAGTTGAGTTTAATGGTGACCTATGGTTAGTGGAGCTTGAGAGATTAAAGCTACGCAAGGATATAAATCATAAAGGAAAAAAAAACGAGTATGAACAAAGTAATGGAACGAGGTCCTCCTAGGTCATGGTTGGTGATAACGTGCCTAAATCATAAATGGGATGAAGCTACGGATCGGGTGGGTCGGTTGCGTGGTGCTAAGACACACGACTTATGGTGTGTAACATACAAGGCTTGCTTTTGGTGTAATGGAGTGGAGCGATGGTAATCGTGGAACCCTAAAGTCACATGAAACTTTATTTATTTATTTGAAAATTTACTCGACGTTGGATCGAGTGTTTTTTTATTTCATTTTTGAGATTTGGTTTTCTATCGATTCATTTTATCTTTTCTATCCTAATTATAGGAACTATACAAGCATAAGAGTTCTAAGCTATTACATCACAAAGTACAAAACACAAAAATATAATCGAGGCATAATAAAAATAATCCAAGTCCATAAGCGAATCCTCGAAAAATACCTTGCACAAGAAGAAGATGTTAGTAAATGAAATGAAGATGCATATGCAAAAGTATGGACAAATGAATTAAGATAACAAAAAGTTGCAAGAATTTCTAAAGCATATAAGGCATAAAACCGAAATAATGGCTAATCGCTTCATGGAAACGCACTTGAACGGTTTCTAAGCCTAAGTCCTAAAACTAAAGGATTTTGCATGATATCAACATTCTAAAATCAGTAGCTAACCCACACTAAGACTTTCTAATATCCTAAAATCAAGCCTAATTAATCTATGTCCTAATGCACCATAAAATCCTAAGCTAACCTGGTGAATTTACAATGGAAAAGTTGAATGAGATCAAGGCACTAAAAAAATAGCAAAAGTCCTGGAAAATGTGAAATTAATTCTCTAGAGTCTCTAACCTGACTATAACATTGTGTTAAAAAATATCCTAAAAATTCATAACCTAACTATATCAAATGGTCACTTAAATCTACCTAAGATTCAACCACAAATTTTCACAAACAACACTATCAAAACAGTGGATAAAATGGCCTAAAAATATACCAAAAGTTATTCCAGGTTCTATTATAAGTCCTCTAATCACAGCAAAAAGAATGAGACCAAAATCATACAGGAGGTAGGAGAAATAAAATGTACAAAATTATGTGTTCATGTGAGAATTCAATATAAGACTAATTAAATGGAAAATAGAAATTAAATTAAAAAATACCAAAATTCAAAAAGTAAAAATATAGAAAATTTCTAAAATGAGTTAAAAGGCTACTATAATTTTTGTGGAATTTTATTATTTGTTTTAGTATATTTTACAGATTTAAATTGAAATGGTACAAAATAGAAATTTAAAAATAATTAGAAATAGGAAAGGGGTGGAAGAAAGTAATTTTTTAGTTAAAATAATATATGGGCCTGCGCATGGGGGATGTGAAAAGCAAGCCGAAAAGCCCACCAGCGCAGCTGGCCTGAAAGAGTATGGTGTTCTATAGTCAACTTTTTGACTTGATCCTGGACCGTTGATCTTGAATCCCCTTATAATATTTTTATCACACGGACCGTACAGCGCAAGAACATAATAGTTATGACGAACAACACACGCACAATTAGCCGCGGGGGGGGGGGGGGGGGAGCCAATCGGACGGTGACAAGTGTCACCGCCGGTGTGGCTAGGGAATCCCAAAAGCTCTCCTAATCCTATCCTCTTCCTGATTTGGGCGGTGGAATTAATTGTTTTTATGAATATTAAAAGAAAAAATGGTGCATTAAGGATCTTTTATGAGTTTTATTATTTTTTTATTCTTCATGAATTTAAACTAATAAATAAAAGACTCAGATCAAACTCTCCTCTGTCATAACGTTCTTCTTCTTCCTAGGCAAAACCTAGTTGCCGCAAGATGACATCACTACCGGATCTCCTCACCAACGGCGGCGGCGTACCATCCACCCCCAAACTCCTAACACTTCAATCCCTCTTCTTGATTACACTCTACTTAAACGAATCGTCGGAAACCCTAAAGAACCACCTCATGAATTAACCCAATCACGAAGAAATCAAAACCTCTACCTCATAGGATCTCAGTTCCTAAACCTTGTGTCTACACAGCTGTGCTACACTTGTATGCATTGGTGAAGGGAATAAGAATTTTACCTGTGAAGTAGAAGACGGAATCCGGCGTTGTTGAAGAGGATGAAAAATCACGAAGAACGATCTTCGCTCAGGTAAACTCGCAATCTACGAAAAAAACTCTTCCTTTCTCCTTCATCCACTTCTATCCTTTCCGAGTTTCTATGAATCAAGGTCTTCGACTTGATGTGAGAAGTGTTCTTGACATTGCAGGTTCGGTGAAGGCGAAATGTATTCTTGATTACAGCGTTGTTCTATTCTTGATTATTGGATTCAAAATTTTCCCTGCGTGTTGTTGTGGATTCTACAAGTGTGGAGGAATTGAATCGAGGCGTATTCTTGATGAGAATTGATGGTAATGGAGATTGAAAGTGATACGAATTAATTGAAGGTCAACTATGGAGTGTGCGGTTTCGAAAACTCAGGTATGTGATTCTGTTTTCGTCTTCTTCTATCTTCTTATTTCGGATTCGCCTCTTCTTGATTACACTCTATATTGTTGCGATTTTATTAGCATTATCATCTGACACACGTTCTTGTGTTGATTATTGATGACCTTCTTCAGGTTTCGATGACATTTGATGGTATTGGAGTGTTGCTGAAAGTTCAGATGATGATTGAGGATTGAAGAGATTCAGTTATGGTGAGATTGATGATCGAAGAAGAAGGATGAAGAATAAGGTTGAGATGGGAAAATGGTGAAGAATGAATCCAGAATGAAGGAAAAATGGTGGAGAATTGAGGAACCATGGAGAAAGATGAAGGTGGAGTGAATGAATCCGAAGAAGAAGTTTCTGAATGGGGTTTTTAGAATCCAGCCCCCAATCAATGGTGAGTGTGGCCTGATATATAGAGAGAGGTGAACCTGAAGCTTCTGGAACTCTTCTGTTAGAACTTGTAGGAATTTCTAACTGATTCAGTTAAATATTTTGTAAATGTTTCTTCTTCTGAGTTTTCAGGATTTTGCTATTCTTTTTAATGATTTTCTGTTGTATTTCTTCTTTTGGTATTAGGTTTCTGATGTTCTGAGAACTGAATTTTACAATTCTCCTTTTTATGTTGTAACCTTTCCGTCTTTTTATTGAGATGAAAATTGTGGCAGGAATAGAAAGAGGGATTAGAGTATGTTGGAGTGATGCAGAAGGTTAATAATGATGATCCACGAAGTTGCCGGAGATCCGATATAAGGAATAACGCCGAGCTGATGAAGTTTTACCATTTTTGTTATTCTTCTGTTTAAAAGTACTCCAACTGAACCGAGAAATAGGAAGCTCCTTATAATTTTTTATTCTGATTGTAAATCTATTATGAGTTCATTAAAGAAATGCTTTTGCGATATTTTATTGTTACTGTTCTTGTTCTACATTTTTTTTCTGAATTTCTCTCTGAAAGTTTGGATGTAACGCAGGCTTTTCTGTTTAATGAGGAATAGAAGTGTAATATGTAATGTTTTGTGCAGATTTTCCAAGCACTTTATCAATCCATAAGCTTTCTAGCAACTGTAACGGCACATAAATCACCTGAATTTCTAAACATAAAAATGCTCATAAATACTTATATGGCAAACAAATGCCAACAATAATCTGAAAATAGCTGCCCAACATTTCTACTTTAATTCCTGCAACTCAGGATATAGTCCTTCGCTAAAAACGAATAGGCATAAAAACTATTGCACAAGAGTACACATTGACTTCCTCTTCATACTCTGGTGTTTATAAGCTTCTGGAACCATATAGCGATAGCTCCTAGTTTCAGCAATCATCTGGTATATATCATGAGAACTCCGGACAATGATAAGCTTAATCAATCCAAAATCTCCAAATTTTAAATGATCGACACTAGAGTTGACTAAAAGAACATTTCTTGGCTTTAGGTCTCTATGAATAATAACACTTGGTCCATTGAGAAGATAGGACATTCCTCTGGCAATATCCATGGAAACATTGATAGCGGTTGCAGGATCGAATGAACATTTATCTTTGTTGTTTCCTGAATTCATCCATTAATTCGTTTCACAAAAGATTCAAGATTTTTAGAGAAATGGTTTCAAATGCCAGTCATTCTCTTTAACGAAATGCGAGTGTTGAGCGCTCTGTATTTACTATTATTATTTTTCCTTTTCACTTGGGTGTGTGTTATGATGGACGCATGGATAAACGAATAGTCAGATAATCAGATGCACCAATGAATTTTAACATGACTTGTAGGTAGGGACTTGTATGGATATTTTGAATAAACATGGATGATGCCAAAACCATGAATTCTCCATGCTTAATTTAAATCACATTTTTCCGTGTACTCCTAGAATAACTGCTCCATTTGAAGATGAATCCAATCACTTCCATGTCTCAGGAACTCAAAGAAATACATGATTATGAATGTTGTGACCTGATGGAAATGCAGATGAATATATATTAATTATGAGGGAAACTTTTGGGGTGTTACATGTTGTTGCCATTTCCATCATGATTTCTATCAATCATCTCTCACATACGCTCTTGGTTATGATTGATGCCAGTTACTAGGGTCATGAACTGGTCCATTCGATTACGCAACTCTGCCAGCTCAGTTTGCTTTTGATCCATGATCCTGACTCTGTTTTCTTTAGTAGGATACTTATGCACTCTTCGTGCAACAAAAATGCCTGAAACAGAATAGACGTTAGAAATCTGGGAATTGTTCCTGCAACATAAAGAAAAAAATGTTACATGCATTCAATGCAACTAGTTGTGTTCCCATTGTCAGGCATTTGGTGCCCCAATTCCGGTATTTGGCTGAAAATAACCCAGATGGCTTTTGGAGATTGGCTTTTCAACACATGATTCTTTGTGAGGTATTCAAATTCTGATAACTTTGAACAACCAGTTTCAGTGATTCAAAACAGTAAATGAAAAACCAAACAAAGATGCATAATATGAACAACCTCCAAGGCAAGAGTCATAAAAAAACATCCCCGAAGGGTTACAGGTCTTACAAAACAAAGAGAAAAAATGAAAGCAATAAACAAAGATTCTTACAACAAGTCTGTAGGTAATCCAAATACAAAAGCTAAAAAACAAGACTGCAAGAGGATTTTGATCCTTCCCCACTAGATCCTGGCCCAGATCTAGCTCTCTTAACATCTTCCATCAGCTTGAGGTCTTCAATCTCCTTGAGTGCTTCTTCTAAGGTTTGCTGACTCTGCACCAGCTGTTGAGACTTCTCCCAACGGATCTTGTGAGCGTTTTCCAACTCTTCTTTCTGGTCTTGAATCTGCATCTTGTAAGCTTCCTCTTTTTCTTTGTACATCTTATGATATTTGTCTCTCATCTCTTGCAACCAGGTAATGGATTGTCTGGCTTCTCTGAGAGTCTTCATGGTCTTCTTATACTCTGCTTCTCTCTTTGTGTCCATCAAGCCTCTTCTTTAGAAATAAGCTTCTCTACCATCCAACTCCTTTTCTCTAGCTTCTTGAGCTACTTGCATTCTGCGCAGCTTTTCTTCTACCTCTTCCTTAGAATGAACTGTACGATGGTACAAACTGGTCATCTCTGTATTTTCAACCCTTAACTCTTGTATCAACACTTCCATCTTCTTATAACTTTCAACAGAAACAGTGGCCTGAGCAAGTACTTCCCTTGGGTACAATGGAGCTTCTGATGATAAAGGAAGAATAAATTCTTCTACACGAGCTTGTAACCATGTAGCAAAAGGAGGATATGTCTTCGGATCTACCTTTCCAAATTATTTATTTCCTTTCTTTGTCTTCACCTCCCAAGCTTGAAATGCCCGAGCAACCAACTTCTCATTTCCTTCCAATGGGGAATACAATGATTCAGACATTTCCTCAATAGATGGGGGATTCTTCAAAGGGTAGCCAAACTATTTTCTAACCAGCACCGAGTTGTAGCCAAACTATTCTTCAAAGGGTAGCCAAACCATCCATTTTCTACCAAGCAAAGGTACACTAGAAAAGTCACCACAAATAATAATCACTTCTTTCCCTAACAGGTCCCTGTCTCGTCCCCATGCTATATCATTTGATCTTAAACCCATCAATCTTCTGGACCACTTCCATTCTTGCTTCAGATATTTGAATGGTCCGGACTTTGGAAGTTGCCTAGCAAACCAATCAGCGAATAAGGGAGCGCAACAGTTCACATATCCCTTATTTCTCTCATTCTTGTAATGGACATTATAGTAAAAATCCCCCAATAGGGTAGGTACTAGATTCCTCTGAGCAAAAATAGAAATGGCCTCCATCCCTACAAGCCCTTTCTCTCCAGGGAACAAACTAATTCCATACACTATTATAGCTAACAATGCACTGAAACTCCCCCCACTTGTTTTCTGAAGCGTATGCACGAGCCTCTGAAACAAGAAATCCTAAATTAAACCCTTTTCCTTTTCTATCTTCCAAACCCAATGTAACCTTAGCCAAGGCCAAATGACAAACACCAGCTATGTCCTTTTTTGGAAGATCCTTCCCTGAAGCCTAGTAAGGAACACCATCTTTGATAGGAATCTTCATAATACTGGAAATCACTTCTAAAGTTGGATCCAAAACAAAGTATGGAAATAAGAAACCCTGCAATTGAGGGTCATAGAACTGTAGCATAGAATGAAGACGGTCTCTCTGATCTGTTATAGGCTTGTTCACAAAGCTCGGAATCTTCCCATACTCTTTCCTGAAGTCGTATAAAACTTTGTCGTCCATCAGACCAATCAGTCCCTGAATACTCTCGGTCTCCGGTTGTGGAAAGATGTAATGAACATTCCTTTTTCTAGGATCTTCTCTATATTCTGCCATCTGGGAAAAGGATACAATACCAGAATTGGATGAAAGATGATAACCTGAAATGGAAACACAATCAGTTAATGCTAATATGATGCTTATACAATACAATGCAAGGCACATGCTCAGCATCTGGAGGTTGTATGGATACAGAATAACAAGAGCCAAGAGCCAAATGATCAACCCAAAAAGTCCTTTAAATAGTAACTCCCAGATAACAACCCAGATAGTCAGATAATCTCAGATCAGGAAAAGTAGAAACATATAATCTTGAGAACTTAGGGATCAAAGTGACCGAACCAGAACAAATGATCACACTGAAGACACCAGGTATGATGAGGTCAAGGGTTCCTGCAAACTTGTAAACCCCTCCCAATCTCACAGGTATTCTCCGGTTCAAACATCACAGACTCTCAAAGCCAAATAACAATAATACATTCACCATTTTCGAGAAATGGCTCATGACCAGATCAGGGAATCACTTTGGCATTATGTACTACTCAGGGAGGTCTCAGCGTGAGTCCGGGAAAAATAAGCATCCCTTATAAGTCCCTAGCTTCGAGCGCTGAAATCGAGGTACAATAACATTCATCCCGTAGGATACAATACTATCGGCATACGACCAGATGCTTTGACTGAGTTCCTATAAGAGAACCAGTCCATCATATGCGAGTTCTTAGTGGGCCCTCGGGTGCGAATGGGTTTGCCACAGATTGTGGTTTGCCACTGTCACCACTAGAGAGGGATGTTTCCACAAAGGTCCTTAATGATCGGTCCCCAGCTGCACATAACTATCAAGGTTGTGTATTAAACCAGAAAGATTCTGATATCAATACATTTCCAAGACGGTCGCAAGTCTGGGCGTGGAACTCACTAATACCAACATAGCAAGATTCCATGAAGCCAAAGTGAAACCACTCTAAGTCATATGGTGCCCTCAAGCTGGGTACTTGGCTTATCTCACAATAATAGTAACCCCCAAGTCCCACAAAGCAGAAAATACAGTCCAGACAATCCAATATAATATATGGTGCATGAAAATAAGTACTGAAAACTGTAAATGAAGCTGCAAATATAACTGTAAATAAACAACAATAAGATAAACACACAACAACAAACAATCAAACACACAACAACAAACAATCAAACACCCAATGAAATAGAAACACACAAGCGCTAGGAGATAATCTCAAGGGGAAACCATAGATTTTAGGTTTGATCCCCAGTAGAGTCGCCAGTTGTCGCTCCCTAGATTTCCATCCTGGTACAAACGTGAAAGTGACGCGGAAAAAGGTAGAGTCGCCAGTCAGACATTTTTATCCTGAAGGAACGGGAATGGTAATGTTGCACAAACCAAAGAAAAGAAAGGAAGGACAAAGGTCATGCGAACCAAAGAATCTGGGTTTGGGAGTCGGTTGCGACCTGGGAAGGTATTAGCACCCCAGATCATCCTCCGTACCCGACGAGATCCATGCTTGCAAAGAAACTGTTTCAAAGGGTGAAGAAATGAAGTTGCTGCAAAAGAATGACTGGAACTGGATAAGAAAAGAAAAGAAAGGGGAAAATGTAGGGAAAATAAAAGAGTGCTCGAACGGGCCCTACTCCGCTGCTTATGTACCTCATATGGAAATGAGGATTAGAGACGTCGTAGTTCCCCTAACTAGGGGTGGAAAGATTGCCTGTGTTTTAAAGCTTGAATTGCTTATGTCAATGCTCAGGTGTTGCAGGCTTGTCTAGCACGAGCGCATTACCGTCTTGCAAAGTGACAAGTAGGAGCAAGTTCTCACGAAAGGAGTGAAGGTGATGAGAAAAGAAGTCCCGAAGGAGAGACGCTTATTCTTTGTTCAGTGTTTTTTTATGAGTTTTTTATGAGTGTGACAGAAGAAACTGAACTCAAACTCTTTTCATGGAATGTGTACTTGCTACTACATTACAAGATGGAATAATAGAACAAGCACACCAAGTAAGGAGAATTTTTCCAAGACTCATTTCCAAGGGTTAGGGCCTAAGCTCACTAACTTGTTAAACTTATTAGATGTTTTAGTGATTAAGTGAAGAAATGTTTTTTATGGTTTTCTTGATGAAGATAGTCTCATGATCAGACTTGTACATCATGCTGGACAAGCCTATACTATTCCAAGATGGAATGAATATTAGTGCCTCATGGAATAAGGCTATACACAAGAGACTACTTCAACCATTTATTAAGTGTTTTCTTTTTGTGAGAAGATGAGAAAGAGAAAGAACCAAAAGGAGAAAAGGTTAAAAAAACTAATGGGACTAAACAAGACCTAATTTTCTCATGCAAAGGATGATCCTAGGTTAGTGAGGTTTCAACTATCCTAAAGAAGAGAAGGAAAGAAGAAAAGAATAAGAAGAGAGGTGGTAGAGAATCAACTTACTTCTCTTAAAGAAGTTAAGTTGTTCTCTAAGGGGGATGGAAAAGAGGTGTACAATAGAGGGCGTAAGCACATCCCAAAGACAAATATGAAAGCATAAATAAGAAGAGAAAAGAGTTGGAGATGTGGAAGTCTCATCCACACCTCTCATTTACAAAATCCCCTGAAAGTGTTAGAAGAATTCACAAGTGATCAAAGAAATTCAAACAAAAGTGAGACATGAAAGAAACAAACTCAAAGCATAACAAACTATCAAAGTCAGAACTTAAAGGTCAAGAAAGAACTCTAAGGTTATTCATGAAATGTTAATTAAAGAGATGTAGGAGAATTCCCAAAACCAACAAGTGAAACACCAAAAAAGAAAAGAGAAGAAGATATGATATTAAAAACATCACATAGGATAAACATGAACCAAAGATCTCAAAGTCAGAACCTACACATGGTAAATAAGTGCCTAAGAACAAGATTCCAACATCATTTAAAGTACCCAAGAGAAACAAGATCCAATAGGAGAAGCATGGAGAAGTGGGAAGATATGTGAAGCATACATGTGCATGTGAAACTTAATGGACAAGTAAAACAAAGAAAACCAAGGTAAAGCTTATATACAAAGACCAGGGACATTTAATCATGTTAAGAAACCCTAAAACAAACTCTAGGAGTTAGCACAAGTGCCCTCCTACCCTTACAAGCAAACATTGGTCAAGTAAACATCAAACTAGGTCATGTTAAACACAAAATTCAAATAAAAATGAGAACAAGTATTTAAAATTCTATAATTAAGGTCAAAGACACCTTGATCAAGTTATATCACCATATTAAGACCTCATGGCAAAAATCAGAAGCAAACTATCTCAACTAAGAGCTCAAAGACATCCCAGGGTTTCACTTACTTCTACCTAAAGCAACAAGTCAAAAGAAATACAAACAAAGCCTAAAAATCAAGGAAAAATTCTCTAACATACCTCAACATGTCAAGAATACACATAAAAAAGAAACAGGTTCGTATCTATCACCAATCTCAAAATAAAAATTGAACAAGCTAAGGTGTGCAAATAAGAAAGTCAAATAAAAGAAAATAGTTCCAAAATTAATTCAGAAAAGGAAAAATAGTGAAAAATAAAAAATAAAAGTATGCAAAACTCAAAACTGTGTTCATGAATATTTTGAGAATTTTTTGATGTATTTTACTATTTCTTAACAATTAAATATGCAAACAAGAGAAATAAAAGAAATAAAATAAACAAAAACCAAGAAGGTGTAAATATGAATCCAATACAATTCAAAGTAACAAAGCCCAATGCATGGGGTTACTAATAGTAAACAAGGCCCAACGTAAAAAAAACTCAGTCAACCGTTTAGTCAAAGTATGTCCTATCTATGGTCCATATCACACCTCACAAAGTATGATAATCCTAAGGCCACACGTACAAGTCAACATTATCAGAGGTCAAAGAAACCAATGGACATGAATAAGTCAAATGGAAAAGGTATGCAGATCCAACCGTTCACGAAGGCTGGCACAAGTAAAACACATCAACGTATCATAATGAATGCCAATAATTCAGGTCAAAGCAATGCATGTACAAGATCCGAAGGCTCACACCATTATCATGTACTGGCAGTCAACAATTATAAAAATGAAATAGAACCCACACATGCCTATCACGTGAAAAAATAAAGCGCTGGCAAGGTAACAATCGCAGGATGAAACAGATCTAACGACTGACATTTAAATTGGCTAAATTGACAAAGTCACCGGCCGGAGAAGCACCGGTTGTCTTCTCCGGCCATCCTCCGGTAACAGAACAATGAAAATTTCCAGAAATGGTCGAATCATACATCAAATTGAAGCTAACATTATGTAGATCATAGATATGCCATCCAATTTCACAAACAGTCACCATGTAAAGTAAATCGAATGAAACAAGATCTAGCATCAAAACTGAAATTCAAGATTTAATGCAATACAATGCTCCTAATCACTTTAGTCATTTTATATCAATCATTAGCAAGCCAAAACAAACAATATTGAAGCCAAAACAAAGCAAGTTAGATCTGAAGTTCAAACCTGAAGTGCAGCTTTCTTGATGAATTTGAGAAAGCCGGAGGTCCTATGTGATTCTTTAAGCCTCCTTGAGCCAAATAAAGGCTTGGTGCTTGATGATAAGTGCATAAACTGAGGAATCTGAGTGGTTGTTGAATCTTCAAATGTTCACAAAACTAAACTCCACCAAACTCAGAGTACTGATGATGATGATTTGAATGGAAATGGTGTTGATGATGATCTGAAATCGTTGATGGGTTTGGTGAGGTGAGAAACTCAGATTTTAGTTTGTTATGGAAGTGAAAAATGAGAGCAAAACGGAGAGGAAAAGAGTGACTGGTGAGTGATGAAAATGTGTCTCTCCTCCAAAATTCTCAATTCAACCTTATATGTGTGAGGTATATGGATGGAATATTGAGGTGTTTGGCAAAAGTTGTTATACTCACACTAACAGAGCTCATCCGTGCATAAACCTTACTCTCTTTATGATTTTGAAAAATAATCATGTACTAATGATGTACACTTGTTATAATGCATCTCATGTGTGTTGTTTGCTTGATGTATGATGATGAGAAGCGAAGGAAGATCAAGGGTGGAGGTTTATTGATAATGGATATGCATGGAAAGCTTTTCCACGTGATACCTCTTCCACTTTGGTGAATGAGATGTGTGATTTTAAATGGTAAAATCGTGACTCAATGCACTACAAAGAGAGAGGGAATGGCGTGTAATAGGTGTACATGTTGATCACTCTTGTACCATCACCTTTTACCCTTTGTACCATATATTTCCACTTTTCCATTTAAAATGAAAACAACATAAAAATGATCAACTCACCTCACAATAGGTCACGTGAAAGTGTGTATTGGACATCAAAAAAAGTGTATCAAACTATTATGGAATGTGACACAAAAATAAAAAGAAGGTGGACCAAGGATAATTTGACAAGTGTCCCCATAAAACCCTAAAATGCATTCAAACTTCCAAAATTAATATCTTGAGTTCTACAAATGCTATGAAGGTTTTCTAGGAATTTTTGGAAAGGGAAAATCATGCTTTACAACTTTCATGTTCAAGGAAAAGTCATTTGAAGCTTTTTTGCACATGAAATAATTGCTTGAAGATTATGGCAAATACTTCCAAAAATAGAAACTTTCCACTTGAGAAATTCTAACTTAGCAACTTTTGCACATTCTTGATTTTTGACATTAGAGATCACCTAAGCTATTATTTGATAAAATATGGCTTCATAAGATTGATGAACATGAGAAAAACCCTAAATATCTCATGTTGACTTCTATTTGACACAATTGACCTTCTTTCTTCATTCTCAAGTAACTGGATCATAACCTGACTTCCTCAATGAATTTTTGTCTCAAACTTCATCCATAGGCCATATACCTCATATGAGAGCCTTTGACAACTAGATTTGGTCAAATATATGAGAAACCCTTGATCTGGAACAAACCCCTAATTAGGGTTTGTTTGTGAAGGAGAATGTTGCACTATTGAGCTACTGGTGATGTTTCACTCTTCTAGAAATTTACGGATGACTTTGAGCTTGTATAGGATATGAGAATACCTTGTGAGCTTCTTGCACTATCACTTGTCTCTTGGCTTGACTTTGAAGATCATGATTTCCAGATGGTTGATCATGTGTGTTGTACCCCAAAATTTTCACTCCCACAATCAAAGCAAGGTGTCCCTAGAGTTCTCTCAAGGATCATAAAGTTCACAATTGGTCAGAAAGTTTGAGAGTTACCTCAGACAAAGCATCCTCCTGAGAAATGGATCCACAACTAGGGTTTTGAGTTTATTTGAGGTAAACGGACTTCCAAGGACTCAAATGAGCTTCATAACATCCCACATGTATTATGGAATCCTCATGTCAAGTTTCAAGGCTTTCCCAAAAAGTTTGACTAGTCAAATGATCAGATATGCAAAAATCAGTCAAAGCAGTTAAACAGTCAAACTGAGGTCAAGTGTAATCAAATTAAAGTCAAACTTCAAGATTTTTTGCCAAAATCAAGTTTATGAAGTAAAATTCATAATTTGATTAAGGGTTGATCATGATTCATCAAGGAAGTCTCAAATCATCAAGAATCGTAAAGTTTCTAAATTAGGGTTTCCTAGGAAAGGTCAACTGAACTTTGACCAGCCATAACTTTCACATGCTTCATCAAAAATTTCCAATCCAAAGCTCATTTTGAAGGAAATTGAATTCTCTACAACTTTGTGCCTCACAAGCCAAGCCTAAAAAAATTTCATTTGGAAGGTATGAGCTAAGACATTATAGGTCCTTTTAAAAGTCAACAAAAAGTCAACTTTTTCAAAAGAGCATAATTTGAAAATGGTAAAAGATATGAACATGAGACAAAAGAGGTTTGTTAGAGGACTCTTTAAGCTTTCCAAAATGTCCAAGAAAACTTTCATAGCCTTAAAATTGTGGGATTTATGCCTTGTCAAAGTTGGGATATTTTTAAGGGGTGTATGAAGAAAATAAGGTCTTAAATCCATTTTTTTCCAAATGGGCCTATCATTTTGCAATCCAATCTCCATGATAACATAAAGCACGACCCAATTCCATTTATTTCTTATTTTTATAATTTGTTTATTATTTATTTGAATTTTAATTGTTAAAATTCAATTTAAATATATATATATATATATATATATATATATATATATATATAAAATATAAAAAATCAAATAATGGATAAAATCTTTGATTGGAAATCATTGAGATCACATTTAGAAAGATTGGAAACCACTTGAAATCAGATTGAATCAAAATAGCAAGGTTTGGTGTGATTTTTCTAACATTTATGGTGATTGATTTCTTCATGATCAAGTTATCTCATAAGCCCACAAATCCATCAAATTTTCTGACCTAATTCATTCAATATAAGTACATGAAGGTAACCAATGCATAAAAAATGAAAATTTTGCAGCAAAGAGGCATATCCATATTCAAAAAAAGTCAAGAAAACTCAAACTTGGATTTTCACATAGAGGCCTTTTCAAAGCAAAACAAAGGTGACAATCTCTTCTTGGACGATCACTGAATGTTTCCCATCATCATCATCATCATCATCTAAAACATGACATAACCCATAAACCGAATTGGTGTTTTGTGTTGTTTTTGATTTTTTTTCGAATCACATATTTGATGCATATTTACTTGATTTTGATTACTGATTCTTATTTGTAGCAATGTGTTGATCGTTTATGGACACTTTAATTGGATTTCTAATGCAAGAAAAGCCAAACACCATAGTTAGGGTTTTGACCTTCGATTTAGGGTCTTTTGATTTAAACAATATAAACTCTGTTTGATGTTGGATTAATACTCTACAGGTCATGGGTAATTAATCTCCACAATTATTGCCAACTAATTTTGCGTATTTTGAAGGATTGTGAAACAGAGGCCATTTAGCTACGAATTTTTTCGTAGCAAAACCGTAGCTAAAACACTTGGCTAGAGGTTGAGGATGACTGGCGCGAAAACAGAATTTTAAATTTTAAATTTATTTTATTATGTTTTCTTTGTGTTAATATTTCAGAATGAATGCTTGGCTCAGATGGTAGGCGTGCGCATTGTGAACCTCAAAGACAAGTGATCGAATCCTAGTCCCAGCAATTTTTTTATAACTCAGTTATTTGGTTGGTTTTATTTTATACAGGTTTTGTTTCAGATTGTAAACCAGGCGTGTGTATAGCTTAGCTGGTTTGAGGGCGTGTGTTGGGAGTATGGAGACCTGGGTTCGACCCCAGGCTCCTGCAGGTAAGTATTTTTTTGACATTTTTCCAATTATAATTATTTTAAATCATTTTCTTTTATTATAATTATTAGTATATATAAATTAGTTTACTAACATAACTCTTTTTCTAAATAAAACTAAAAACCAAATAAATATATTTTCTATGTTTCCTAAAAAAAATCAGATTTATTTATTTGTTTTGTATATAATTTCTATTATAATCGTATTTGTTGTAAAAAAAAATCTAATTAACTCTTTTTATAATTATAATTCTAAAACTATTGTATATAATTTATAAATAACCTACTAACTTAATAATTTGACATTTTTTTCTATAATCTTTATAATTTTTGTAAATAAATACCATTTTTTTATAAACTTATTTTATTACTTATTTATAACAATAAATCTTTATTTTATAAATACTAACTCTTTTATTATATTAAATTAATTTTTTTTTCTCTAAAAATTTTTCAATAACATTTTGTTAATAATATTTTATATATTAATAGTATTGAATTATAATAATAAAAAATCATATCATGTAAATAATTAAAAGTTTTCTTAATGATCTTTAATTGTTTTTTTTTCTCTAAACTTAATTCTCTCTTTTCACTAATTCTAATAACTTAGAAAAATATAACTTGTCTAAAATTTTTTTTTTCTTTTTAATTAAATTTTGATTATTATTTCTTTAATTTATCTTAACTTTATTATTATTATTGCTTTATCATTATTATTGCTTTATTATTTTTGCTTCATTATTATTATTATTATTGCTTATTTATTATTTTATTATATCTATTATTTTTGCTTTATAATTTATTCTTATCCGACTATTATGTATCTGCAAAAGCCTTGTAATAATTTGTAGATTTATTTTTCCGTCTTTATTTTCTTTGTAAATATTTAACTGCGTGGTTAGTAATTTAGGGAGTGCAAAACTAATTGTAATCAATTGAACTTAGAAAATTAAATTCAAGACAAATATCTGAATAAAAACACTCACACACGTAAGTTGATCTATGATCGTCATCTGCATTTCCTAGGGTATCCCTCTTGGTTGCCTTCTTTAAATGGTCAAGTCCTTCGAATATAGGGGTGTCTTAAGCAAAGTTCCTTCACGTATAAATCATCAAGTCCCTACAGATTCAAAAGATCAAGTCCCTTCGAGGTTGCCTACATAATAATGATCTTGTCCCTTCGAATAAATGATGATAGTCCCTACGAATTGCTAAAGACACCCCTTAAGTTGCCTTCATTGACCATGCGATGACCCTACGCCCGTCCCTCAAACAAATCCAAGGTAATGACTACCTATTCCTTAATAATAGGGATAGTCTTACCCTTGAAAGGACATATAAGAACATGAATGACTTAGTCTAGGTTAGGTACCTCATAGTTACTTGCTCACTCTTCAAAAATACTTTTCACACTTCACTATTTTCAAACATTTTCAAACAAGACTTTGTATACATCCATATGAGGATCATTATAAAGTACTTAGAAAAATTTATAATCACACACTCCATCTTTTAAAAAAAACATTTAAGTGAGCTAAGTAACTAAGAGCTCATGGATAACCATGGATATAAAGGGTGCTAACACCTTCCCTTTATATAACCTACCCCCGAACTCAAGTGTTTTAAAAATAGGTCTTTCCTGTTCTTTTATGTCCTTTCCACTTGGATAAAATAAAATTCGGTGGTGACTCTTGCTATCCGCAACATTTATAGAAAGTCAGTTCTCCCACCGTGTTACAGAACTGGCGACTCTGCTGGGGAATTACTAAGTAAATGAGGGGTACCCTTAGGAATTAGATCACTTAAATTATTTGCTTTGTTTGCTTTATATTACTTGTTGGGATTTTTGTGTGAAAGATCCTAACCCGGATCTAGTGTACCCTAGGTAAATGGCAATAGACCAAGGAAACTGTACGGCGTACACCGATATGGTTGATCTGGTGGCCATAATTAGTGTGACTTCTTGGTTGGTGCTTATGTTCCTTAAGTAAGTTGAGGATAATATGGGGATGTCATATGTTGTCAATACACTAACTAACTTTTAGAACCCTAGTTATCCCATCTTGGCCTTTAGAAAGTAGTGAGATAGTCGGCTTCGGTGAAGACTGAAGTTGGTTGATACTCGATGCTACGCTCATTGAGATCCTAAACTTGGAGGGTTTTGGTTGGCAAGTAAGTTGCCTACTGAACAACCACCCTTGGGAAGGATCGGTGATTTTGAGATCCCTTAGAACCTGGTTACTTTTGTAGGATAGGTTGAACCAACTAAACTTCAGGGGATGGCACTTACCTTTAAACCTCATGCAAGCCTCTAAACCGAGGGCTATTATGTGTCTTGTTTGTGTGTGCCACTTGTTTGTGATTGAGCATAACATCATGACATCATAAGCATAACATTTTCACTAACCATTTCAAGGACCAAAGGATTTATCTTTGTTCATTGTTGCATGTCATGGCTTCTGCTCGCAGGAATACTATTCGGATCAACTTTGTAGGGATACCTTCTAAGCTTAAGTAATTGGTCTCTCAAGTTTCTGAAAACTCCCAATTCATCAAGAAGCATGGTCACCTACTGGATCTAGTCACTTCAGGGTTCAATGAAGACATGATGAGTGTCCAATTTTAGTTCTTTGATCCTAAATATCATTTCTTCATATTCCCCGACTATCAGTTGGTTCCTACAATGGAGGAGTTCTCCAAATTACTGGGTATACTTATCCTTGATCAGAGACCCTTCACAGGTTTAGAGAAAGAGCCTAAACCTGAAGTCATTGTTGCAGCCCTACATCTGAAGAAATCAGACATGGTCCTAGAAACGAGAAACGAAGTTAAGGGTATTCTTGCTAAGGTATTAATGGAGAAGGCTCAGGTGTTCTTGGATGCTATGAGTTATGATGCTTTTGAGGTGATATTAGCCTTATTAATCTATGGCTTAGTGTTATTCCCTAATCCAGACCAGTTCATAGACATACACGCCATTAACATATTTCTGACTCACAATCCAGTGCCTACATTACTTTGATATATCTTACACTCTCTTCATACTCGTACTACGAAAGCGAGAGGAACTCTGATGTGTTGCATACCTCTACTATCTAGGTGGTTTATTTCTCACCTTCCTCGATCAGTGATGAAGAATGACCAAAGGTTAAGGTGGTCTAAGAGGATTATGTCACTTTCTCATTCAGACATTCATTGGTGCTCTCGATCTATGGAGAATGTTACTATCATTGACTGTTGTGGGGAGTTGCCTAATGTGCCACTCCTTGGCATAAGAGGGTGCATTACCTACAACCCTTATTTAGCTCTAAGTCAGTTTGGTTATGCTCGGAGTAATGGTCCTCATGACATGCTTATTCAGGGTATTGTGTTCGACTACGACAATGATCTTCAGGGTTACCGTCAAAGTTTTATAGGAGCTTGGAACAAGGTGAATAGGATTGATAGCAAGACTTTGGAGCAGAATTATTCTATTCCTATGGAGCCTTATCTCATATGGGTGTGATCTCGTGCTCAGAATCTTATTGTAGATGTTTAGAATTGGCAGAATTTTTGACCAACAAGAAGTTATGAATTTAGTTCAGGATGTCACACCAGATGTTGTGACATTATCAAACAGAGTATAAGTAAATGAACTTAATTCAGGATGTCACACCAGATGTTGGGACATTGTATCAGTTAATGAAGTAAGTTCAGTTTACAGGATGTCACATCAGATGTTGTGACATTGTATCAGTAAATGAAGTAAGTTCAGTTTTTCAGGATGTCACACCAGATGTTGTGACATCTCAAACATGCTACTAGAATTAATTAATGACTAACAGAACTGAGTAAATTAAGGGAAGTTATCTGGAATTAATTATGGATGAATGAAACAGAATAAGGCGCATCTGTAGGGAGTTTTGTTATGTGACTTCAGCATAATCAGAAGAACTGAATCACCTAGAATCTAGGAAGTAACAAACCCTAATTCAAGGTGATGACAGCATGCGTATCAGGATTGGATAAACCTACAGAAAGCCTAAAATCTAAACACCTATTTAAGCAACAGAAACTCTCAGAATAGTGTACGAATTTAAGAAGACCAAATAGGGTGTTTTGTGTTTTAATAGCAGGTTGTTTAATTGTACCACTTTATGAGCTTTTAAGTAAAAGTGTATTTGTGTCTTGATTGAAACTGTGAAGTAAGATCAAGCTGTTTTGTTTGAAGTATGACTTTAATTTTATTAAACTTGTAAACAGATCACTGTGTGATTGAGGGGGAGTGAGTTGGTACTCATATCTAAGTTGTGTCTTAGGTAGAAATTGCATTGGGTAGATATTAAGTGAAAGATTAAACTGAGTGGTTTAAGTCTAGAATTAATATTACTTATATTGGATTTCCTCCTGGCTTGGTAGCCTCCAGATGTAAGTGTGGTTATACACTGAACTGGGTTAAAAAATTCTTGTGTTGTTTAATTTTCCTGCACTTTAAGTTTTAGTTAAGTCTTCAAGTGTTTAAACATCTCATTCAACATCTCGTACCTGATCACAGAATTTCAATTGGCATCAGAGTAGGCACCCTGCCTGTTTATACTGGGTGAGATCTAGGGACGGCAAATTCTGGAAACATGGACAGAGATGTAGGATCTGTAAACAGACCACCTATATTGGATGGATCTAATTATGACTACTGGAATCCAAGAATGGTAGCATTCTTAAGATCACTTGACAATAGGGCCTGTAAAGCAGTCAACAATGGATGGGAGCATCCTGTCCAAGACACCAAAGATGGAGCAAAAGTGTTGAAACCTGAAGAAGAATGGAGTAAGGAGGAAGAAGATTCAGCACTTGGCAACTCCAAGGCCTTAAATGCTTTATTCAATGGCATTGATAGGAACATCTTTAGACTTTTGCATCACTGTGAGCTGGCCAAAGATGTTTGGGACACTCTTAAAACAAATCATGAAGGAACATCAAAGGTAAAGATGTCAAGACTTCAACTTCTCACCACCAAGTTTGAAAACTTGAGAATGAAGGAAGATGAGACAATTCATGAGTTCTACATGAACATCTTAGAAATAGCCAATACTTCTGGAGCTTTGGGAGAAAAGATGACTGATGAAAAGCTTGTAAGAAAGATTCTCAGATCTTTGCCAAAAAGATTTGACATGAAGGTCACAGCAATAGAAGAAGCTCAAGACATATGCACAATGAAAGTTGAAGAGCTCATTGGTTCCCTTCAAACATTTGAGATGGGAATGAATGACACAGTTGTAAAGAAGAACAAAAGCATAGCCTTGGTGTCAAATACTGATAAAGAAGAAGAAGATAATGAATTAGAACCTGAAGAAAATTTATCAGAAAACATTGCTATGCTTGGAAGACAATTCAAAAAGATTCTCAAAAAGATGGAAGACAAGTCCAGACCAAGTGGAAGATACACAAACTCTTCTGAGAACAAAAGACCTTATGATGCAAATAGAAGGTAAAATTATGATGAAAAGACCAGTCAAGAAAAAGGGATTAAATGTCATGGATGTGAAGGATATGGACACATCAGAAATGAATGTCCTACCTATTTAAAAAGACAAAAGAAAGGTCTCTCTGTAACCTGGTCTGATGAAGACTCAGGATGTGATTCAGAAGAAGAATCAGCTAAGCTTATCACTGCTCTAGCTGGATTATGTGTGTAACACCCCAAAATTTGCCCTCTTATTTATCATCAACCTCGAGCGATTCACGCTTCATTCTTGCATTATTCCGCATATCATCGCATCGCATTTGAAAAAATAAATAAATCATTCATCGTCCTTTGCATGAGGTGTGTGGTCGATCGAGGCTTGGCAAACATTGGAGTTCGAGAGAAAATGATGTACCAAAAATAATCCACACCACTTTCAAGCTAACCCATTAAAAAGGAAGAATTCACCACTTTCCTCCCCTTTTCTTTCCGCTTTTCCTTCCACTTTCTTTCCACACTTCCTTTCATTCTTTCCATCTCATTTTTCCACTTCAATTCCACTCCATTTCCCTTGGAAACTTCCACCACCTTCCACCATCTTCTAGAGTATTCCAAGGAATGTTCTAGAGTATTCCGAGGAATGTTCTAGAGTATTCCAAGGAATATTCCAAGGAATATTCCATTTTCCAACCCTAACCCTAACTAACTTCCAAACCTAATTTTGGATCCCAAACCTATTTTTTGGGCCCCAAACCTCATTCCATTCCAAACCTAGCTCCAAGCCTAGCCTCTATATAACCCTTAATCACTTCAATGCAAAAGGGTTCCCACCATTTTTTTCCAAATTTTTCACTTCTTCCATAATCACTTTTTCTCTCTCACTTTTCCTCTCCCTTTCACCAAAGCTTCTTTGAATAAGCTTTTCAAGTTTCACATTGAAACTTGAAGATCTTGAAGCTTAAGTCTCCAACCTCCATTAATGGTGGATCGTAGAAGAAGAAGCTAGTGATTTTGTTGAAGATTTCGGATTATCGGAAGCGCACCAAAGATTCAAGCTCAAGAACGCATTTATTTTGCGGTTTCTCGGTTTTCGGTTTTCTCTTCGATTCAAGCTTCGATACTTGCAACAATTACCGAAGCAATCCTCCGCTTCGTAGGTTGGTGATCTTAATCACTTCTTCTTTAAGTTATTCTCTTCATCTCGCCGTTTCGGCATTCTTTAAGTGCTTTTCGCTTTACTTGAATTAATTCCGTCGATTATGTGTTGTTTGCATTTTTGTGATTTTTGTTGAATTAGTTTTAAAGTGTTAATAGATGTAGGCTAGCATGTGTAAAAAAAAAAGCTCCGAATAAGTCGAAATTAGTGTTAGTGTGTTCTTAGATGTTAGGGATCATTAGAAGCAAGTTGGTGGCCAAAAGCACTTATTTTAAAAGCTGTTTTTTCAATTCTGGTCAGTGTTAACCGGTTAACGCATATGGTTAACCGGTTAACACATGCGTTTTTGGCCAGTTTGCTTCTGTTTTAGGTCCGTTAACCGGTTAACCTATATGGTTAACCGGTTAACGCTGATGATTTTTGTGTTTTTGGTTCCTTGGATTGCTTAGCCCTAAGTCCTAGTGCCCCTAATGTTCATGCATGTTTAGGTAGTGATTTTAGGGAATTTTTGGGTCCATTTCCAGTAGCTCACTCCCCCATTTCGAGTCGTTTCGACACGATTCCGTTTATGTCGCATAATAGGCTTTTTTTTTTGTGTTCTTGGTGTATGGCTTGAGTTCTTGCATTTTGTTGCTATGTTTGTGCATTATTTGACACGTAATAATCATGTTGCATTCTGTTTTATATGTTTGCATTGCATTAAATCATTTTGGCATTTCCATTATATCAAGCTAATGTGGCATTTTGCATGATCATGTGTATGTGCATTTGATGGTTTTTGTTGCATATTTGATCACATCACTCGTGTCAATTTAATTCTGAATTTTGCATTGAGTTTAGGGTGTTTGTGGAATCATTATAGTGTATGTTCATAATCAATAATCACCATGTTCAAGTGCCATGTTCAAATGCCATGTTTAGGTGCTACTTTGTGTAGTTACTTGTTACATAATCCATGTGATTGATGCATTCTTGAATCATCAAAAATATTCATGTTCTTGCATTTTTGTATGTTGATCCATGTTTAAATGTGTGTTCATGATTGAGTTTGTGCATTAAAAAATGAAAATAAGCAATTCTGAATTTTGCATTTCATAGCTGTTTTTGCATAAGTGCTGTAAAATTTGTTTGTTGTGTGCATGATGTATTTGACTTTTTACACCTACTTTTTTCATGTTGCATGCTGGCTGTAAAAAGCTGAGTTGTATCATGCATTGTTTTCATGGCTGTTTGTGTATTAGGGGCTGTAATAGGTGCTGTATTTTTGGTTTAGCGTTTTTCTAGTTCCTTTAGGATTTAAATAGAGTCTAGTTTAGGTCCAAGTTTAATTAGGATTTAATTAATGTGTGTTTTGCCTTATTCCTTTAATAAAAATGTGCACTAACCACTTGTTTTGTAGTGGGGAAGATTGAGGTAAGTTTACTCCACTTTATCCTTTATTTTTTATGCATTTCTTTTATGCATTCTACTCATTTTTCCTTCCATATTTGTGTTTGGTAGGATTCCCCCTTGTTAGGGTCAACTTATCTTCCTTAGGAAGTAAGTTGCATCCTTTTTCCTATTCCTTTTTGCTTTCCTCTCCTCCTTAGGATTAGAAACCTCATTAACCATAGGATCTCCCTTTGTGCATAAATAAATAACTTAGGGTTGTGTCTTAGTCCCCCTTAGTTTTTTTCCCTTTTCCAATTTGAGTCATTCTTTCTCATCTCAAAAGAAAAGCAATAAAACACTTAATAAAAACCGAACAATCTTGTACGACACGAGACTTTGTTGCGGAGTGTTTATACGCGTCCTGTTTCGGGGCGAGGTGTAAATACTTCCCGCGATGGATAGGTC
Organism: Lathyrus aphaca; assembly: GCA_963966055.1. NCBI lineage: Eukaryota > Viridiplantae > Streptophyta > Magnoliopsida > Fabales > Fabaceae > Lathyrus > Lathyrus aphaca. Next base: position 467,251,258 of record OZ014523.1, read on the forward strand.
TTAGTACAAGATAGTTCACAAACAAATTCAAAACATTTCTTCTAAAAAACGACAAACCAAGAAGTCACGTCTTCTTTCTCATCTCATACTCTTCATGACTTGTCTCGACAGTTCAAACAGCGATACGGTAAACACCCTCGTGTCAGAGCCGGTAACACCTGAGCTAGAACTATGGCAACGTCATCCTAAAAAGCACAAACAAATAGTTCCCGCCTTAGTTAGGCGAACTACGTCGACTCTGATCCTCATTATCCCGATGAGGTACGTAGGCAGCGGGGTAGGGCCCGTTCGAGCACATTCTTTATTTTCCCTACATTTCCCCCTTTCTTTTCATTCTCATTTCAGTTCATTTCTCATTTTCCATTCCCTTTATTCCAGTAGCGGTTTTATTCAGCAGCATTCTTATTTTTCTCACCCTTTGAAACAAACAAGCAAGCGTGGATCCCGTCGGGTACGACGGACGGATTGGGGTGCTAATACCTTCCCAATTCGTAACCGACTCCCGAACTCAGATCTTTGGTTCGCAAGGCCTCGTCCTTTCCTTCTTCCTCAGGTTTGTGCAACATTACCTTTCCCATTCTTTCGGGATAAAAATGTCTGGCTGGCGACTCTAACCTTTCCGCGCCACTTTCGCGTTTGTACTAGGATGAAAATCCCGGGAGCGACAGCTGGCGACTCTGCTGGGGACTAACCTGATTCTTCCGGTTTCCCTTGTAGAGTCAATCCTAGCGCCTGTTTGGTTTTGTTTCTCTGGGTGTATATTTGTTTGATGCTGAGTGCTTTAGTTTAGCTTTACTGTTTTTATTTACAGTTTTATTTACAGCTTTACTTTATCGCATTTATTTACCGCTTCCAGTATTTTATTTTCCATGCATCATATTATACTGGACTGTCTGGCTGTGCTGGTTTTCATTTTTTCTGTGGGTGGGAGTTACTGTGAGATAAGCCAAATACCCGGCTTGAGTGCACCATAGGATTAGCGTGGACAGACATTGTACTCTTATGGTATCTCACCATGATGGGTGGCGATGTGTTCCACACCCAGATTGCGACCGTCTTGGAACTATTCTGTGTGGGGATTACCTCACTTCAGGGTACGACCTTGATAGTTATGTGCATCTGGTGACCGATCATTGAGAACCTTAATGGAAACACCCCTCTCCAGTGATGACAGTGGCAGACCACATTTGTTGGCAAACCCACTCGCATCCGAGGGTCCATTGGGAACTCGCATAGGATGGCCTGGTTCTCTCATAGGAATTCAGTTAAAGCAAACTGTTCGTATGACGATAGTATTGTACCCTTCGGGATGAATGTACTATTGTTTCTCGATTCAATGCTTGAAGCTGGAGACTTATGAGGGATGCTTGTTTTTCCGGACTCAACTGAGACCTCCCTGAGTAGTACATAATGCCAAACCGATTCCCTGATCTGGTCATGAGCCATTTCTCGGAGATGGTGAACGTATTATTGCTATTCGGCTTTGAGAGTCCGTGATGTTGACCCGAGTAGCAATACCCGTGAGATGGGAGGGTTTTACAGGTTTGCAGGAACCCTGAAACTTCCAACATACCCACTTTGCCAGCAGTATTCAATACTATGATCAGGTTCTACATGGTCCTTTGGTTTCGAAATCCGGAATTTCGGTGGTACTGTTATTATGACTCTTCACCAGCACATGACTTTCTTCTCAACACCATTGTCAGACCAGTGGTCGCCAGACCTTTGATCACACACCAGTGCATTGCATAACATCCTCTGCATGCTTGCATTACTAACACATGCTTACTCATTTGCAGGGCCGCATGTCGCATCCTCATGAACATATCATATGCATTTACTGCATGATTTGCATATTTTGCATTTTTACAGGTTATTCGGACTTCCTAACTTATTCAATCGTAGGCAATATAGCTGGTCAACGCATTCACCGATATCCGACCAAAAGAAACCGAATAAGGATGGCTGATCGAGTGCAGACTGATCTCAATGAGTTCCGACAGAGGATGGATCAGTTCATGGAAATGATGACTGGCATGGCCCAGAACCAGGAGCGTCTCCGGTTGATGGTTGAGCAACCTCATGTGAATGCTAATGCTGGAACACCAGCTGAGAACGTGGATCCTAACGCTGCCCGTAACGGAGAGCCTCATCCAAATAGGACCGCAACACGTAATGCAGGTTTAGAAGACAATCAAGAGGACCAGTTCACTCTACTGGATGCTGATATGGGTAACATGAATGAGATCAACAATCGCAGGTATGAAGAGCTGTCAGAGAAGATTAAGGCCATGGAATGTCAGAATTCCTTGGGTATCGATGTAACCAGTCTCGGGTTGGTACCAGGAGTCAGAATCCCTCCAAAGTTCAAGGTGCCATTGTTTGACAAGTACAACGGCAGCACGTGTCCTAGAACTCACATTCATGCGTACTTCGGAAAAATCTCGGCTCATACTGATGACGAGAAACTTTGGATACATTTCTTCCAAGACAGTTTATCTGGAGCTTCGTTGAGCTGGTACATGAAGCTGAGTCGGGTCTCTATTCGAAGTTGGAAAGATCTAGCTGAGGCATTCCTCAAGCAGTATCAATACAATATTGATATGGCTCCGAATCGCACTCAGTTGCAGAACTTGTCTCAAGGACCTAAAGAGAGTTTTAAGCAGTATGCCCAGAGGTGGCGTGAGCTGGCCGCACAGGTTCAACCTCCCTTGCTGGATCGGGAGATGGCAGACATGTTTATGGGCACCTTGCAAGGTGTTTACTTGGATCGTCTGGCCGCCTGCCCGTCCATTGGTTTTTCCGATATCGTCATTGCTGGAGAAAGAATAGAGAATTTTCTGAAAATGGGAAAGATCCAGGATGCAAGCAGTGCTAGTTCTTCTGGTGTGAGAAAACCTTTTGGCCATGGCCAAAGAAGAAGAGAAGGCGAGACGAATGCTGTGTATAGGGGCCGAGACAGAAGTTATTCTCAAGGTTACTACCAAACGGCTGCAGTGACTATTACTCCACAGGTTCAACAACAACAACCACAGTTTCAACAACAACGACCACAGGGTCAGCAACAACAGGTACAGAGACCGTTCCAAGAAAGAACAAGAGCGAGAAACCGCAGACTCGACCCCGTCCCATGCCCGTATGCTGTATTGCTCCCAGAGCTGCTGAAGTTGAACCTGGTCGAGCTTCGTACCATGAGGCCTCCCGCTCCTGACAATCTACCTCCGAATTTTGATGCTAACGCCAGGTGCGAATTCCATTCAGGTGCCCAGGGGCACAGTATTGAGAAATGTTGGGCCTTTCAGAACAAGGTACAGGACCTAGTTGACTCCAAGGCGATCAATTTCGCTCCTCTCCCCAATGTACTTCATAATCCGATGCCTAGTCATAATGGAACTGGTGTCACGGTCGTTCTACCAGATGGTTCACGTTAAGCTGAAGTCTTCAAGCTGACCACCCAGGACACCAGGGTATTCATGAAGCAAATAAAGCCAGCAGTATTCAAATAATCTCAGTGATGGCATTTATGTGATTGCCTTTCTTCATTGTTCGTTTTTCATCCCTATTGAGGGGAACTACGTCGCTCTGATTCTTCATTGGTCATCAGTCAATGGAGATACGTAGGCAGAAGATCGTCAGGTCTTTCCGAGCAAACTTATGGGGCAACTTTACTCCCCAGCTTCACTTTTTCCTTCAGACGTCTCGTGTCAGAGTCAGAATAGCTAGAAGAGGAAGTATTACTGCCATGGTTGGGCATGCAACTGCAAATTGAAGATCACAAGGCTGTGAAAAGAGCTATTGATCGTCGAAAGTATCCAAGACTGACAGGTCCAGACGGAGCCAAGCCTCCTCAACTACGGCAATATTCAGTTTCTTTACTGCATTTCCATTTGTAGTTTCTTTTATGTGTTAAACATTTGTCTACATGTATGAAACTTGTTTGCTTTTGAATGTTAGAAATAATAAAACTCACATGTTTTTCTTGAAGTAAATTCATTTGCATTCCCTTATAATTTTGCATATGTATATCGCAATACCAATTGTCATGCTTAAATTCTATGAGGGAGAATGACGAAACAAAACGCAAAATCTCTAATTATGTGCTCTCAAGTAAGACCCTGTTGACGATGTACAGGCATTGTTTCAAATCCTAAACACAGGAGATATAAGGAAGATAAACCCTTGTTAACCCTTCGAGCCTTGAAGTAGGAGTTTCTTTTCAAATGAAAGAACCCTCACATGTAACCCAGGGGCAGGGTAGACGTCAGCTAGTCAGACCAAGCATTCAGACTTTCCTAAAGAAGTGTATTTGAAGATCCGTTGCATCCTAATATGCTAATCAAGAGGTCCAAAGACCCGAAACCACAATGGTTATCCAAGTCAAAAGGTCCAAAGATTGACAACCACAATGGTTATCCTTCGCCGACCCCAAAATGAGGCAGTCACAACCCTCGTGAAGCAATCAAGACAGGCAATGTCACGCGACTTGTTCAAAATACAAAAGAAAAGAAAAGAAAAGGCCCGCTAAGTCGAAACTTGAAAACAAGCGACTTAGGCAAAAGTTAGGGCATCCCGCTGGACTTCACAATCGAAGATTCACAAGAATCAGTCCAGGCAAAAGTTAGGGATAAGCAAAATAACGCAAAAACGAAAGACCGAAAGGATCACCAAGAAAGATCCTCAAATAAGAACAAAGTCGTGTGACGCAAACACGAAAGATAGAGGAGTGACTGACTCTCAACAATAACCTGATTGGTGCTTGAACGGATAGCAGCAATGGTTCCTCAATCAACGCGAAACCCTTATGAAAAGTGAATGCTTGTGAAAACTGGCTGAATTTAGGAATGAAGAACATCACGAAGAGTGGGTGGGCACAAATAAATTTCGAGCCTATATCCTTTGTTTCTATAACCGTGAACCAGGCCACGATACAACCCTTAAAAGTCCTAACTGAAACAGGGTTAAATTGAGAGCGTACTAACAAGAGACCGCGTTCCTGACTCCTATGAGTTGTGCTAAAGGACATTTATTGGTATTGCATGTACATACTTTCATTCAAATAAAGGTCGTATTTTAACCAGTGATTTGCTCACGAAAGCTAACGATCCATTTTCAAAGCTTCAAGATTAACATGTTTGTTGAATTAGGATTTTCATTCTAAGAATAAACATTTTCTCACTTGCATACATTTGTTGAGCATCATAAATGGTTCACATGCGGAAATTCAATCCAGAAGCTCAAGCTTGCCAGGTTGAGGAGTCTAAAACTTCTGAAAGACTGTCACGTCAAGGTGCACTTATCCGAATAAAGCTTCATTGAGCAGAGATTTCCCCGGTTAGTCATGGTAAGAGCCAGCTAATCTGGGGCAGTTATGTTGAGCAATCCCTTCAAATTTCAGCTAATCTGGGGCAAGCACCTCGAGATTCAAGTCTCCCCAAGAGCGAAGATTAGTCAGTCAAGAGCAAAACTATTCAAGTACTCATCCTGGGGCAGGCCACCCTAATAGTACGAGAATTCATTCTTTCCCGAAGACAGACGATCGGAAGCATTTACCCGGAGTCTAGAATACCGTGGTTACTTGTCAAGCCAACTATCTCGTTCAACACTTCTGACAGATACAAATTCATCCACATTGGCAATGGTTACCTCCTCAGCGAGGTCATCACATTGATTCATGCAGTCGTTACAATACCTAAGAGTTTAAAGACGCCAAGTCTTTTTGTAAAATCCTCTTGAGGTAAAATCCCTACCGAAGCAACTCATCCCCAGCACGAGACAACTTGAAATCTTTCCTCCTCAGCAGGATGTGTCTCGGTTTCTAGTCATCCCCAGCAGATCCATAAGAGTGGATATTCCTCAATAATCAAGGTATCCTAGGGCACGACCCTCAAATCTAAAAGTCCAATTTATTTTTGGCAAAGGTGATAATTCGGGACAGATGAATTATTCACGCTCCTCTCCGACAGAGATGTCATCCCCCACGGGGCTACTTGATATTGAATTCGCGATCATTGTGTTTCCCCACAGAGTCAACAGAGACTTATCACTTCCGCGTCAGGAATTTCTTTTACATTCACCAGTTCATCAACAATACTCAAGACATAATATCCCCAGTGTCATGGGGCAATATACCGTGCAATTCCATATGCAAAGTCCAGCCGCAGACTGGCCAAAGTCCATCTTCGGGTGGCAAATTTCAAAGTCCAGCCGCAGACTGGCCAAAGTCCATCTTCGGGTGGCAAGCTTCAAAGTCCAGCCGCAGACTGGCCAAAGTCCATCTTCGGGTGGCAAGCTTCAAAGTCCAGCCGCAGACTGGCCAAAGTCCATCTTCGGGTGGCAAATCTCTAAAGTCCCCCGCAGTGGGCAAAAGTCCCCCGCAGTGGGCAAAAGTCTCCCGTAGTGAGCAAAAGTCTCCCGTAGTGAGCAAAAGTCTCCCGTAGTGAGCAAAAGTCTCCCGTAGTGAGCAAAAGTCTCCCGTAGTGAGCAAAAGTCTCCCGTAGTGAGCAAAAGTCTCCCGTAGTGAGCAAAAGTCTCCCGTAGTGAGCAAAAGTCTCCCGTAGTGAGCAAAAGTCCAGCCGCAGACTGGCCAAAGTCCATCTTCGGGTGGCAAATCTCAAAAGTCTCCCGTAGTGAGCAAAAGTCTCCCGTAGTGAGCAAAAGTCTCCCGTAGTGAGCAAAAGTCTCCCGTAGTGAGCAAAAGTCCAGCCGCAGACTGGCCAAAGTCCATCTTCGGGTGGCAAATCTCGAAGGTCTCCCGTAGTGAGCAAAAGTCTCCCGTAGTGAGCAAAGGTCTCCCGTAGTGAGCAAAAGTCCAGCCGCAGACTGGCCAAAGTCCATCCTCAGGGTGGCATCATATCAAAAGTCCACCCGCAGTGTGGCAACTCTTTAAAGTCCACCCGCAGTGTGGCGATGTATTTTGAAGTCCAACCGCAGATTGGCGAAAGTCCACCCGCAGTGTGGCAACTCTTTAAAGTCCACCCGCAGTGTGGCAATGTATTTTGAAGTCCAACCGCAGATTGGCGAAAGTCCATCCTCAGGGTGGCATCATTCCCAAAGTCCATCTTCGGGTGGCAAATCTCTAAAGTCCACCCGCAGTGTGGCAATGTATTTTGAAGTCCAACCGCAGATTGGCCAAAGTCCATCCTCAGGGTGGCATCATATCAAAAGTCCACCCGCAGCGTGGCAAGTTTCAAAAATCTCCCACAGCGAGCAAAAGTCCACCCGAAGTGTGGCAACTCTTTAAAGTCCACCCGTAGTGTGGCAATGTATTTTGAAGTCCAACCGCAGATTGGCGAAAGTCCACCCTCAGGGTGGCATCATGTCACAAGTCCACCCGCAGCGTGGCAATTTCCAAAGTCCACCCGTAGCGTGACAAATCAACAATCTCCCAGTGATATTCCAAAAACATTCACCAATTCGCTACTCTTCATGTCCGAGTTCTCCACAAGCAGAGTTTGGATGGTTGGGTTTATTTCCCTGTTCTCTTCCACCGAGTGCAAATTTTCTGGTTGTTTCTAGTATTCAATCCCTGCATACTTCAAATGTCTGAAAGCAGCTGCTATCATCCATTCAAGTCTACAGTGATTGAATAGGGGCAGCTGTAACACCCCAAAATTTGCCCTCTTATTTATCATCAACCTCGAGCGATTCACGCTTCATTCTTGCATTATTCCGCATATCATCGCATCGCATTTGAAAAAATAAATAAATCATTCATCGTCCTTTGCATGAGGTGTGTGGTCGATCGAGGCTTGGCAAACATTGGAGTTCGAGAGAAAATGATGTACCAAAAATAATCCACACCACTTTCAAGCTAACCCATTAAAAAGGAAGAATTCACCACTTTCCTCCCCTTTTCTTTCCGCTTTTCCTTCCACTTTCTTTCCACACTTCCTTTCATTCTTTCCATCTCATTTTTCCACTTCAATTCCACTCCATTTCCCTTGGAAACTTCCACCACCTTCCACCATCTTCTAGAGTATTCCAAGGAATGTTCTAGAGTATTCCGAGGAATGTTCTAGAGTATTCCAAGGAATATTCCAAGGAATATTCCATTTTCCAACCCTAACCCTAACTAACTTCCAAACCTAATTTTGGATCCCAAACCTATTTTTTGGGCCCCAAACCTCATTCCATTCCAAACCTAGCTCCAAGCCTAGCCTCTATATAACCCTTAATCACTTCAATGCAAAAGGGTTCCCACCATTTTTTTCCAAATTTTTCACTTCTTCCATAATCACTTTTTCTCTCTCACTTTTCCTCTCCCTTTCACCAAAGCTTCTTTGAATAAGCTTTTCAAGTTTCACATTGAAACTTGAAGATCTTGAAGCTTAAGTCTCCAACCTCCATTAATGGTGGATCGTAGAAGAAGAAGCTAGTGATTTTGTTGAAGATTTCGGATTATCGGAAGCGCACCAAAGATTCAAGCTCAAGAACGCATTTATTTTGCGGTTTCTCGGTTTTCGGTTTTCTCTTCGATTCAAGCTTCGATACTTGCAACAATTACCGAAGCAATCCTCCGCTTCGTAGGTTGGTGATCTTAATCACTTCTTCTTTAAGTTATTCTCTTCATCTCGCCGTTTCGGCATTCTTTAAGTGCTTTTCGCTTTACTTGAATTAATTCCGTCGATTATGTGTTGTTTGCATTTTTGTGATTTTTGTTGAATTAGTTTTAAAGTGTTAATAGATGTAGGCTAGCATGTGTAAAAAAAAAAGCTCCGAATAAGTCGAAATTAGTGTTAGTGTGTTCTTAGATGTTAGGGATCATTAGAAGCAAGTTGGTGGCCAAAAGCACTTATTTTAAAAGCTGTTTTTTCAATTCTGGTCAGTGTTAACCGGTTAACGCATATGGTTAACCGGTTAACACATGCGTTTTTGGCCAGTTTGCTTCTGTTTTAGGTCCGTTAACCGGTTAACCTATATGGTTAACCGGTTAACGCTGATGATTTTTGTGTTTTTGGTTCCTTGGATTGCTTAGCCCTAAGTCCTAGTGCCCCTAATGTTCATGCATGTTTAGGTAGTGATTTTAGGGAATTTTTGGGTCCATTTCCAGTAGCTCACTCCCCCATTTCGAGTCGTTTCGACACGATTCCGTTTATGTCGCATAATAGGCTTTTTTTTTTGTGTTCTTGGTGTATGGCTTGAGTTCTTGCATTTTGTTGCTATGTTTGTGCATTATTTGACACGTAATAATCATGTTGCATTCTGTTTTATATGTTTGCATTGCATTAAATCATTTTGGCATTTCCATTATATCAAGCTAATGTGGCATTTTGCATGATCATGTGTATGTGCATTTGATGGTTTTTGTTGCATATTTGATCACATCACTCGTGTCAATTTAATTCTGAATTTTGCATTGAGTTTAGGGTGTTTGTGGAATCATTATAGTGTATGTTCATAATCAATAATCACCATGTTCAAGTGCCATGTTCAAATGCCATGTTTAGGTGCTACTTTGTGTAGTTACTTGTTACATAATCCATGTGATTGATGCATTCTTGAATCATCAAAAATATTCATGTTCTTGCATTTTTGTATGTTGATCCATGTTTAAATGTGTGTTCATGATTGAGTTTGTGCATTAAAAAATGAAAATAAGCAATTCTGAATTTTGCATTTCATAGCTGTTTTTGCATAAGTGCTGTAAAATTTGTTTGTTGTGTGCATGATGTATTTGACTTTTTACACCTACTTTTTTCATGTTGCATGCTGGCTGTAAAAAGCTGAGTTGTATCATGCATTGTTTTCATGGCTGTTTGTGTATTAGGGGCTGTAATAGGTGCTGTATTTTTGGTTTAGCGTTTTTCTAGTTCCTTTAGGATTTAAATAGAGTCTAGTTTAGGTCCAAGTTTAATTAGGATTTAATTAATGTGTGTTTTGCCTTATTCCTTTAATAAAAATGTGCACTAACCACTTGTTTTGTAGTGGGGAAGATTGAGGTAAGTTTACTCCACTTTATCCTTTATTTTTTATGCATTTCTTTTATGCATTCTACTCATTTTTCCTTCCATATTTGTGTTTGGTAGGATTCCCCCTTGTTAGGGTCAACTTATCTTCCTTAGGAAGTAAGTTGCATCCTTTTTCCTATTCCTTTTTGCTTTCCTCTCCTCCTTAGGATTAGAAACCTCATTAACCATAGGATCTCCCTTTGTGCATAAATAAATAACTTAGGGTTGTGTCTTAGTCCCCCTTAGTTTTTTTCCCTTTTCCAATTTGAGTCATTCTTTCTCATCTCAAAAGAAAAGCAATAAAACACTTAATAAAAACCGAACAATCTTGTACGACACGAGACTTTGTTGCGGAGTGTTTATACGCGTCCTGTTTCGGGGCGAGGTGTAAATACTTCCCGCGATGGATAGGTCTTAGTACAAGATAGTTCACAAACAAATTCAAAACATTTCTTCTAAAAAACGACAAACCAAGAAGTCACGTCTTCTTTCTCATCTCATACTCTTCATGACTTGTCTCGACAGTTCAAACAGCGATACGGTAAACACCCTCGTGTCAGAGCCGGTAACACCTGAGCTAGAACTATGGCAACGTCATCCTAAAAAGCACAAACAAATAGTTCCCGCCTTAGTTAGGCGAACTACGTCGACTCTGATCCTCATTATCCCGATGAGGTACGTAGGCAGCGGGGTAGGGCCCGTTCGAGCACATTCTTTATTTTCCCTACATTTCCCCCTTTCTTTTCATTCTCATTTCAGTTCATTTCTCATTTTCCATTCCCTTTATTCCAGTAGCGGTTTTATTCAGCAGCATTCTTATTTTTCTCACCCTTTGAAACAAACAAGCAAGCGTGGATCCCGTCGGGTACGACGGACGGATTGGGGTGCTAATACCTTCCCAATTCGTAACCGACTCCCGAACTCAGATCTTTGGTTCGCAAGGCCTCGTCCTTTCCTTCTTCCTCAGGTTTGTGCAACATTACCTTTCCCATTCTTTCGGGATAAAAATGTCTGGCTGGCGACTCTAACCTTTCCGCGCCACTTTCGCGTTTGTACTAGGATGAAAATCCCGGGAGCGACAATGTGAATCTGAAAGTGAATCCAGTGATGGGGAGCTTACTTTTTAAGAGCTTGATAAATCATACAGAGAACTGGTTAAAAGGAGAACTGAAATATGCATGGAGAGTATAAAGCAAAAGAAGCAGATTGAGGCACTAAAGGATGAAAAAACAAGTGATCTAGAGATCATTGACACCTTGAAAAGTGAAGTAAATCTTCTCAACTCCAAGTTGGAGCATATGTCCAAATCTGTTAGAATGCTGAACAGTAGCTCAAGCACACTGGATGTTATTCTCAACAACAATAAGCATTCAGGTGATAGAAGTGGACTGGGATTTAACAAAGTTCATAAGGTTGAATCTAGCACCAGCAAAACTACTTCAAATTCCATACAGTCAAACAAGATGTCCCAACAGATGCTTCAACATCATGAAAAGAACACAAAGTCAAACATAATGTTCCAACATATGTCTCAACATCATGAAAAGAACATAATGAAGAAGAAGTATCAAAGATGGAGATGTCATCATTGTGGAAGGTTTGGACATATCAAACCTCATTGCTACAAGTTGCATGGATATCCAAATCAGATGTATCAGCAACCTCCTAAGCAGAAGATAGAGGTTACCAAGAAAGTGCTGCATAGACATCAACATCAAAGATATCAGCAACCCCCTAAGCAGAAGACAGAGGTCATCAAGAAAGTATGGGTACCAAAAGCTAGTCTTCATGCTGATCAAAGCTACATGCCCAAGAACAAGATCAACAAACAACCTTGGAGCTCTATTGATGGACAATGCACAGGGCAGAGGTATCAAAAGAAATCTCAATACAAATGGTCAAAGAAGGGTGTTGCATATATAGCTCATACATCTCTAAGAGTATCAGCTAAAAAAGACTGGTACTTTGACAGTGGATGTTCAAGACACATGACTGGATTGAAGAATCTGCTAGTAGACTTAAAGTCATATTCATCCAGATATGTAACCTTTGGAGATGGAGCTAAAGGAGAAATCAAGGGAGTTGGGACCTTGGACTGTCCAGATGTACCAAGACTAGATGATGTGCTGCTGGTAAAAGGTTTGACTGCTAACTTGATCAGCATAAGTCAATTATGTGATCAAGGGTACAGTGTAAACTTTACTAAAACTGAATGCATAGTGTCTAATAAAGAACAAAAGGTTGTCATGAGAGGAGCCAGATCTAAAGACAACTGTTACATGTGGGAACCTCAAGACTTCAGTCTCACTTCAACTTGTTCTTTAGCCAAAGAAGAAGAAGTGAAACTATGGCACCAAAGACTAGGTCATCTTCATTTCAGAGGCATAAAGAAAATCATATCTATGGAAGCTGTGAGAGGTATTCCTAAACTGAAGATTGATGATGGCAAAATATGTGGTGAATGTCAAATAGGCAAGCAAACCAAGATGTCCCATCCAAAGCTCCAACATCTGACAACTTCCAAAGTTTTGGAATTATTGCATATGGATCTTATGGGACCTATGCAGGTTGAGAGCCTTGGTGGTAAGAGGTATGCCTATGTGGTGGTTGATGACTTTTCAAGGTATACATGGATAAATTTTATCAAAGAAAAGTCTGATGTATTTGATGTATTCAAAGACTTATGCCAAAGAATACAAAGAGAAAAAGCCAGCTGTGTGATCAGAATAAGAAGTGACCATGGAAAGGAGTTTGAGAATCAAAAATTCTTAGATTTCTGTTCTTCAGAAGGAATAAATCATGAATACTCTTCACCAATCACTCCTCAACAGAATGGGATTGTTGAGAGGAAGAATAGAACTATCCAAGAATCAGCAAGAGCTATGATCCATGCTAAAAAGTTACCTTTGTACTTCTGGGATGAAGCTATGCACACATCTTGTTACATCCATAATAGAGTCACTCTAAGGAAAGGAACCTTGTCCACAATCTATGAAGTCTGGAAGGGCAGAAAACCCACAGTTAAGTACTTCCATGTGTTTGGAAGTAATTGTTATATTCTGGCTGATAGGGAGCAAAGAAGAAAAATGGATCCTAAAAGTGATGAATGGATTTTTCTTGGATACTCTATAAACAGCAGAGCATATAGAGTATTTAACTCTAGAACCAAGGTTATCATAGAGTCCATAAATGTGATAATTGATGATGCTCCTGCAGATGTTACAGAAGATGTTGGAACATCTGCTGACAGACAAACTGAAACTGAAGAAAAGAGTGATCATCCTGACTTCACTCAAACTGATGCAAGGACAGAACAATCCAGCAAACCTCCCTCCATCAGAATCCAGAAGGATCATTGTAAACACCCCAAATTTGCCCTCACCCATTCACACCATGGCTTGTGATCATTTCATATGCATAAGCACCATCACATCATCTCATGACACATTTTTGAGTCACTGCATAGTTTCTAAGTCATCTGCATCTAGGGTTTGTGACCTGAGCAATCCAAGAGCCACTTAAGCCACTCCAAAGGCTACCAATAACTTCAAAGGGATCCATATGTGTTCAAGTATCATATTACATCCTCTCAAGGTCAAGAATGCAAAAGAATCACAAGAACTGGGATTGGTGTGGATGCAGAGCCAAGTTTGACTGCACAGTTGACCTAAAATTAGGGTTTTGGTTTCAGAGGCCATAACTCCAAATTTTTTGGTCATTCTTGTTTCCATTGGTCTCTATATGGTATAGGGGGTATGCATATCAAGTTTCATGAAGAAATTCCATGGGGAAGTCATCTGATCAAGAGTTGACTTTCTGGACAAGTCAGTGCAAAATAAGGGCATCTGAGGCCCCCGATGACCCAACCAATGGGCATTCTTCATCAATTTGAGTGTATATGATCTTTATTTTATCATAGAAGAAGATTGAAGTTCACAAAAATCAAGAATTTGGAGTTTTTGCAAAGTTGACTTTTTAGGGCATGGTTGACTTTTCAAGAATATGTCATTTTAGGTCATTTTTCAAGCCTTGATTTTTGATCCAAAAATGTTTCAAATGAAAAAACTTTGGTCATGAAAGTTGTAGGATACATTTTTCCCTTTTCAAAAAGTACAAGAACATGATCAAATTCTTCTTGGATCAAAAGTTATGGCGTGACAAAGTTGGCAAAAATCATTGATTTTCAAGATGTGCACTAAATGGAAAATTTGCAAAATCATGTTTCAAGGCAAGTTGTAACTTCTAGTTGGCATCAAACCATTACACAAACATTCTATGTGACATAAAAGTCAGAATTGAACCAAAATGCTCATGTTTCATGGCTTATGGGATGAGAAAATCACATGTGAACCAAAATGAGCCAACTTGCAAAACTCATGATCACACTCCCTACCACTTGCAACATTGGATGCTGAACCATGCTAGCTTCTTACCACATCTTGCTGCGCAGCCCATGCCCCTTGTACCAAGCTAGAACTCAAGCCATGCTTTCCTTACACAAAGTGGACTTTTTTGCAAAAGTGAACTTACCAATCAATAAAGGCCATGTCAAATCATCTGACCTATAGGATTATTTTATACTATCCATTTGCAAGCCAAAGATATCAACAAGCCAAGCTGAAACACATCACAAGACAACATTCACCAAATCACCCTCATTTGCATTTTCCTTCGAATCTGCCTCCACACCTCACAAGCATCCAAACAAGTTTCACCAATCAACTCACCTTGCTTCATGGACCAGAAACCAACCCTTGTTTTGGCCTGAGACCCTCCATATCACAAACACGATTTTCACACTCCCTTGGTCAGAGCTCCTGCAAACTCACTCAAGAGGCTGTTTAAACCCCAACTAAGCATCCAAAGCTTCAAAGGTGGATCATTGGGACCTGATTGAGCCAAAGAACCATCCAGAAAGCTCCTGAATCAAAAGCTCCATCTCAGGTGACACCATGAACTTTTTTTCCAGAACTCCTTTTTCTTGTTAGAATCTTGTTGTGTATGTTGCACTGGTCATTGGGATCTATTTACTTTTGAAAATAAGCAAGAAATGAGTATGTTATGGTGTTCTGAAAGTTTGACCTAGAATTTTCTTTGCTTCGATTCTTGTTTGTGTTTGAGTTTTAACATGATTTGATGCTGGATTCGTGTTTAGGATAGTTGGTAGATGGTTTCTGGAGAGTTAGGGCTCCTAAAATGGCCTGGGGAGGGAGATTGATTTTTGGGGTGAACGGAGAAGATGACCGGAACACTGTTCCGGTCATCTGAGAGTGATTAACGGCGTAATTAGGGTTTAAGCATTAATTAGTCATTTTTGAATTTGGACCGTGAGATCTGGCGCCAAGTCAATTCCCGCCCTGGCCACTTTAAATCTCACGTGTTGGATCAGCATACTTTCACTTAATTCAGTTTAAATTCATTTTTATTTCATTTCTTTTCATTTAATTTGCACAATTTATTAAAAATAGTAAAAAATGTCTAAAAATTATGAAATTTTTTATCCTGAGTTTCATTAATTTTTATGACACAAAAATATTTTTGTTTTCATTTTTAGCATTAAAAAAGTATTTTTAAATATTTAAAAGATTATTTTTAATTGATTAATGAGAATTAATTTATTAAAAATACTTTTAGGTATTTAAAAATCACCAAAAAATTCATGAAATGTTCTAAGACATTTAGAAACATTGTCCAACCTTCAAACCAAATTTCTTTTTTGATCTTGATGCATTTTGAGAATTTTTCATTGAATTAAAATCATTTTTATGCATTAATTTGATCCATAGTTCAAAAAATCATTTCTGCCTATTCATAAGGAGTTGGACATTGATTCTTCTTGCATTGCATTGTGTTTAGCATGTAGTTTTTGAGATAAAATGGTCATGATTTGATCTTTCATTTTCATTTTGTTTGATATTTTTCTTGTTTAGGAACCCTAAAAACCCTAGAAACTTGTAAAAATCATAGCTTGAGATTGGTTAAGAGTTGAGACCTCTCCTTTGGGCATTGGTTTAGTATAGGATTAGGGGTCCTTTGTGTGGCATTTTACATTTTTTATCTTAGGGTTTGCTTCTGATTTTGACTTTTGTTTGATGTTTGGTTCATGAACCCTAATTTGGGCTTTCATATGCATCCATCTTGCATTCTCTTGCATAACATGACTTGCCATGACATTTCAAGCATCCATGTGATTCATTTGACATCATAAGACATATTGAAAGCATGTTTGATCATTGCATCATGTATTTGCCATGTTGTATGCCATGTGCACTTCATAACTTTTCATGTATGTCCATGCTTCCTAACTTGCTTCATTTGCATTCATAAGCTTGTATGATCATTTCCATGTGCTGCCTCATGTTTGTAGCATCTCATAGCATCATTAACATCATGTATATGCTTCTGGTTGTGTTTCTCATCATGTCATCTCATCCCATTTTGCATTGCATTGCATTCCTTTTCTAACCTTTTCAGGTGGTAAGTGACTTTGAGAAGTGAATTTGCCTTCACTTCTCATAACTTTTCTTTCATCTCTATTGCATCCATTGCTGCATTTTGTTTTGTGTTTGAGATTGAGCTTGCTCATTCTTCTTCTTCCCACTTTCTTTCTTCAAGTGACTTGACTTCTTGAATGAAGCAAGTCACTTTGCTTCTCTTGATCCTTTCATCTGCTTCCTGGTGGTTCCATTGAAGACTTCTCTTGAAAACCTCACAAACCTTAGGAATAACCAAGCATGACAATGATTAGGGTTTTGATTAGTCCCCCTTCTTAGTTTTACCTTTGTGTCTCTTTTGAGTCTTCTCTTCTCATCTCATAATCAGGGACTAAACCCTAAAGGCTTTAAGGCTTTGTGATTAAGCTTATGCCTGCATCCTTCTCTTAGGATGGAGTGTATAACTTTAACCCTAAGTGTTAAACCCTTAATGTGTTTAAATCTCTTAATCAATTCACTTAATAATCATCAAGACATCACACTTGTAACTTGGGCCTTGCATTAGGGTTCTAATTCTTCCTTAATTGGTTAAGAAGGACTAACCCTAGTGTTAATGGACAAGTCCCCCTCAAGTTGTCTTATAAACCCTAAAACTCACTCCATCATCATACCATTAAATAAAATCCACTTAATCAAAAAGCTTGTTTTGTCATGAGTTTAATCCCTAATCATGGATTAAGTTGAGGAGCTTTCCTCAGCTTAAACATTCTCATCTATCATCCTTCTCTTAGGATGGTGTAATGAGTCTGTTTAATCCCTGATTATGGCTTAACCTCATTACTCAACACTAAACAAAAATCACAAAAACATCTAATTAATCACAAGTAGGCTAATGATCTTAATCCTATACCAAAGGTGATTAAGTGTGAGAATCTGACTTCACACTTAAGGTATTCTCATTACCCCTAATCAGAGGGAAGATGTGATGAGTTTACTAAATCCATTGGTTTAGACTTAAGCTCATTAACTTATGACAAAAATCCAAAAACAATAAAAGACTGAAAACTCAAAAACAAACAATAATCGTCTCCTTCGGGATTCTTTTCTCATCATCTTCACTCACAAACGGGAACTTGCTTCTTCCGTCTAATGCAAGACAGTTTGCACCTGAGCCAGACAGGTCATACACTTGAGCATTGACAAGTAAGCAGTTCACAAGTCAATTCATCTTTCAGTCTCTTTGGGTCGAACTACGGTGTTCTGACTTCCTCATTGCACGAGAGGATACGTAGGCATAACTTAACAGTTATCGAACAAAAGTCTCTGTATATTCCCTCTCCTTCCAGCTTTATTCTTTTAGCCTCATTATCTTGAGCATACTCTTTTCCTTACACTGACACTTTCATACTTCACATCACTTATACACTTTACACTGACACCTGTACATATTGTTTTTTTCAGCTATTTTATACACAGATTGCACTGACACTACCCTTTTAAAACACAAATCTTTTAAGCGTGGATCCCGTCGAGTACGGCGGACAATCTGGGTGCTAATACCTTCCCAGGTTGTAACCAACCCCCTTTCTCAGTCTCTCTGGTTCGCGACCGTCTTATCCATCTCTTTCTAGGTCTATGCAGCATTACCTTTCCTCCGGGATAAAAATGCCTAGCTGGCGACTCTATTCATCTCTAGTGAGTTCACGGCTGTGTGTTCTCATTGTCCCTCTCGCCGACCGTTCGCGTCTGTACCTTTATTTGGGCCTGCTCCACTTATCGGGAGCGACAGCTTGGCGACTCTGCTGGGGATTCTTATTCTGTAACCAGGGCTTCTGGTTCTTTTTGTGGGTTCCTCCTAGCGCTTGTTTGATTTGTTGTTTACTGGGGTATTATGTGCTATCTGTGCTTGTATTTTTATTTTTGTTTATTGCTTTATGTACAGTTGCTTTACTGCTTTCTTTACTGCTTTACATATATCATACTGTCATGCTGTCTGGCTGGATCTGGTGTTGCTTTGGTGGGTGGGTGTTCCATTGAGAGTTAAGGTCCTATACCTGGGACCTGAGTGACACCTAGGCTAGAGTGAATCATATTCTTTCCCATTCCATCTCGGTCTGGTGCGGGAATATGAAACACGGTTCAGATATGGGTTTCTTCTTGAGAACTCTGTGTTGCAGATTTCCTGCAATACTAGGGCTATCTGGGAAGCTTGCTAAGTCTGGATGACCTTTTAGTATTGACCTTCAGAAACTGAGGTGAATTAGAGGAGGAACTTTTATGGTTATTGTAAACACTGTACCTCCGGGTTAGAAGTGTTTACACTTCTCATAACTGATCCAAGTCTGAGGATCCTTGTTTTAGAACACCACCTGTGAGGGGGTTGGGCTGTTTACAGGTTTGCAGGTACCTTGCCCTCAGAATACCCTGTTACTTTGACTTGATTAAGAATACTTCATGTTGGAACAGTTCTTGTGATTCTAAAACCCTGGACATGTGGCTCTTTATTTGAGCCCCCCACCTTGGTTACTGGATTTATAGACCTCCATCTGGATTTCTTGAACATACTTGGACCTATATCGGGGCATTTTGATCAGATCCAGCTCAGTCACAAACCCTTGCATATCATTTGCATACATACTCATTGCATCATATTGACATTTGCTTATTTGTGTTTCAGGGTATCCACTTTCATCTTTGGTTTTGGTTTTGACCCCATCTTCAGTATTGACCTATCTTCATCAGCATCTGCTTCAGTTATCAGCTGTCTGCTTCAGTCGCCTGCACCAGCCAATCAGTGGCCCATTCTTCAGTGTTATCATCAGCACCTGTCTCCACTCATCTTCAGCATCATGGCTCCTAAAAAGAGCAACATCACCTACCACTTCTTCCATCCAGAGCTGTCTGACATCAGGAGGATTCAGACCCTGATCACTCCAGATCACATACCATTGTTCAGGGAACATTATGGAGATATACTCGATATGGTTATGGATCTGGACCCTTCACAGAGAAGCCTGATCCACACTTGCATTCAGTTTTATGATCCCCCACTGAGATGTTTCACTTTTCAGGACTTTCAGCTAGGCCCTCTATTGGAAGAATACTCATCATTGGTTGGTCTGCCTATCAGGGGTGGAATCCCTTTCAACCCTGAGATGGTCTTTCCTGGTAATGGAGAAGTAGCAAAGGCTCTGCATCTGGAACCTGTCCTGATTGAGCAGCATATGACTTCTAAAGCTGGAATCCCTGGCTTTCATCTGGACTTCTTGATCTCTCAAGCTACCCTGAAAGCCTCTTTAAGGGAGTGGAAGGCTGTCTGTGCCTTATTGGCTTTGAGCATATATGGAATTGTATTGTTTGCAGATGAGCCTCGATTCATTAGCAAGAATGCAATCCATCTGTTCATCTTGAAGAACCCAGTGCCCACTTTATTGGGGGATCTCTACTATTCAGTGCATCAGAGGAATGAAAAGCAGAGGGGAAGATTAGTGAGGTGTTATGCTCCATTGTTCCATACTTGGCTTCTCAGGCATCTACCCAGGACAGATGCATTTTTGAACCCTCATCAGCAGAGTAACTGGGCTAAGAGACTCACTGCTTTAACTTCAGCCGATATCAGATGGTGCACCCAGAGCACCAAAGGCAGGGATATCATCACCAGTTGTGGGCATTTTCCCAATGTGCCCCTAATAGGAGTTAAGGGCAGTATTAATTACAACCCTCTGCTGTTTAGAAGACAACTGGGCTACGCCCTGGTCCACACTCCTAAGGCACAGGACTTGGTTGAAACTCTTTATTGTGAGAACAAGATTAATCTGGCTATTGTTAGGCAGGCAGCCTGGGCCTGGGATAATGTTCAAACCAAGGGAATAACCATTTTGGGGAAGTGCAACAATGTGGCATCAGCACAATATTATGAATGGTCCCGTGCCAGGGCCCAATTCTCTGGGATGCCCTTTACCATAGAAGATATGCCTGAATCATCTTCAGCACCACCTGCCACTGTCAGTTTGGAGGAGTTTGAGAGTTTGAAAGAAAGAAATGAGAAGTTAACTCAAGCTTTGCAGAAGACCCTCCGGGAAAGGAGTGATGGTATGAGGGAGGTTGAGAGATTGGAGAAGTTGAGAGTGGAGCATCTGGTTAAGATTGAGAAGTCTGGGAATTATATCAAAAAGTCTAAAGCTGGAGAACAAATTCTGAAGAATGCTTGCAAAGAAGCCCAGTTCCAGAGAGCAAGGACAGACTTGTATCTGAAGGAGAGTCAGGCTAGGTGGGTCAGGATTACCGAGGCTCGTACTCTGGAGGACAAGAGAGTTCAAGACAAGATGGAGCAACTGGAGGCTAGTGCAAAAGAGCAGCAAGAAGCCCTGGCAGCGGCCCAGAGGGAGATATCAGAGTTGAAGATCAAAGCTGGGGTGAAGAGGTCAAAAGACCAAAGTCAGCACAAGAAGCTAACAGCAGCTGTTACAACCCGGAACCTCCTCATCAGGAATCTCACGGAGCGCCCGGCTGATCCTGTGACCGAAGCGCTTCTCAAGGAAGTTCGTGAGGATGAGTTTGGTCTTGGTGTTTGACCATTTGTTTGTTGTTGCTTTCATTCCGTGTATTTTTCATTTTTCCTTGTAATGTATTTTGACCCCTCAGAGGGCTTGTATTTGTAAACAGACTATGTACCATTCTGGCTTTTTGTAATATATGTTTTAGTTTGTTCCATCCGAGTTTCACTTCAAAAGCAACATCAACAGCATCTTCAAGGGTCTGGAAGGGTCAAAACTGAATGCCAAACCGGATACCTTGAAAACAAATAAGCATACTGCATTGCATGCTAACACTTTTGTTTGTTTTGTAGGTTTTTGTTTTTATTGCCACTAACTCTGTTGTGATGTTCAGGAACTATTGCTCGGCGCCGAGTATTTCCCCTCAACCGTCCGCACCGTTATCCGACCCGTAGCAACCTTCCGGGCATTCAAATGGATCAGATGCAGCAGGACCTTACTGAGGTCAGAAATCAAATGGCAAATGAAAGGCTAGAGATGAGGAATCAAATGACTCAGTTTATGGAAGTGATGAACAACATGGCTCAGAGCCAAGAAAGATTGAGGGCCATGGTGGAAAGGCAGAATCAAGAAGATCCACATATAGGGACTGCCGGCACCAGCAACAATGAAAGGGTCCAACCTCATGTAAATCCCCCTGTATTTGGACCACATCTCCATCCTGAGGTCAACATCCCTGCAAATGTTCAAGGGACTGCCACTGCAGCCAGGGTACTTCAAGAAGACCCCCAGGAGGATCAATTCACAGTAATGGGTGCTGGGGAAGAAGTTTATGATAGAAGGTTGGATGAGATAGCTGAGAAGTTGAGGTCCTTGGAGTCTCAAAACTCTTTGGGATTCGACGTCATGGATATGGGCTTGGTAGACGGGGTCAGGGTCCCCCATAAGTTTAAGCCTCCTTGCTTTGAAAAATACAACGGGACTTCATGCCCCCGGACTCATTTGCAATCATTTCTGGGAAGGCTGAAGGCCTACACTATGGATGAGAAGCTCTGGATGTTCTATTTCGAAGACAGCTTGACTGGAGCGTCAAGAGAATGGTACTCTCACTTGACAAGGGCAACTATTAGATGCTGGAAGGACCTGGCAGAGGCCTTTATCAGACAGTATCAGTACAACTTAGATATGGCACCCAACAGGACCCTCCTAATGGGAATGTCACAGTCGTCAAGGGAAAGTTTCCGAGAATATGCCCAGAGATGGAGGCAACTGGCTGCTGCTGTTCAACCACCTATGTCTGAGAGGGAAATGGCAGACATGTTTATGAACACCCTTCAGGGGACATATATTGACAGGCTGGCTGCTTTCTCTTCCACTAGCTTTGCAGATGTTGTCATAGCTGGGGAGAGAATTGAGAGCCTGTTAAAAATGGGTAAGATATCTGACAATGGTGCAAGCTCGTCCAGTAGTACAAGAAAGCCTTTTGCAGGCCCGAGAAGAACTGGCGAGACCAATGCCATCCACACCAACAGGGGCAGGCCCCAATATGTTCACAGATCAGTGGCAGCAGTCACCATTCCCGCTCCAGCTCATCCTCAACCAGTTTATCAACCTCCGCAACAAAACTATCAACCACAACCTCAGTACCATCAACAGAATCAGTATCCTCCGAGAAATTACAACAACAGCAACACCAACAACAATAACCAGCAAAGGCCATTCCAACAGAGGCCTTCTCAAGCCAACAGGGTAATCGACCCGATCCCTATGCCATATGCTACATTGCTGCCACAACTCCTGAAACTCAACCTAGTTGAGCTAAGGACGTTGGCACCTCCAGATCCCAACAGTCTACCCAGGAATTATGACTCCAACGCTAGGTGTGCTTTTCATTCCAACGCACCTGGCCACAGTACAGAAAAGTGCAGAGCTCTGCATATGAAGGTACAAGACCTGGTAGACTCAAAAGCTCTGAATTTCGCACCACCACCCAATGTCAATAAGAACCCAATGCCAAACCACGGTGGTCCCAGAATTAACGCTATTGAGGAAGACAAGCCGTCTTATTTAATAACCAGTGTGGGTCAGATTCGGACACCGTTGGTAGAAATTAAGGCTCAGCTCCTCGAATGTCAAATGTTCCCGGGGTGTGAGTTAGGGTGTGCTTACTGCAATATTTCAGTCAATGGGTGCGATAACCTGAGGAATGGCATAGACGGTCTCATTCAGAGTGGCCAGCTTCAGATCACTACATCATTTCCAACAAATCCAGCAATCTCATCGGCAACAACTCCAGAACCTCCTACAACTGCAACAACCATTGTTCCTGACAATTCTTCGGCTTCATCAACAAGTACTTCATCTATTATCTCAACTGATCAGTTATCAACAAATTTTTCTTCTACAACTCCAGCACCACTCCATTTTGAAGCTCCTACAACAACAACATCCATCCTTCCACCAATGTCTCCTACAACACCAGCAATAAATCATGAAGACGTCTCAACTGTCACAATATTTTATGATCCTGAAAACAACTCTGCCTACAATTCAGAAGGTGCTGCTCCCATCAGAGCACCAGTCACAATTTATTACGATCCACAGACTATCACAGTTCCTTCCGCAGCTGCAATCAGTCCAGTCACTATCACGGTGCCTGGACCAGTACCTTATGAAAGCAGTAATGCTATCCCCTGGCATTACGGCTCTGACCTGTACTGTGAAGGACAAAGAATCACTTTTGAATCATCAACCCCTGCACCACAAATTGACAATGTGGGAGGAGGCGGAGGCTTCACCCGAAGCGGACGTCTTTTCGCTCCACAAATTCAGAGACCCACTGCCGAAGCAGAAGCTGCTGCCAAGGCAAAAGGAAAAAGCTTGGTGCAGGAAGAACAAGCTGTTAAAGAAGCTTTGAAGACACCATTCGATCAAGAGGTTGATGAGTTCATGCGAATCATCAAGAAGAGTGATTATAAGATAGTGGATCAGCTTCATCAGACGCCTTCCAAGATCTCAATCCTATCATTGCTTATGTGCTCCGAGGCCCATCGGAACGCACTACTCAAAGTCTTGCACGCAGCTTACGTGCCTGAAGAGATCACTGTCAATCAGCTGGAAGCTGTAGTTGGAAATGTTAATGCTAGTCACGGACTAGGGTTCATCAATACTGATTTGACAACGGAGGGCCGCAACCATAACAAAGCCTTGCACATAACCATGGAATGTAAAGGGGCAGTCCTTTCCCATGTGCTGGTAGACACGGGGTCATCCCTCAATGTCTTACCTAAGAAGGCCCTGGTGAAGTTAGAATATGATGGATTGGCGTTGAGACCCAGCAACCTGGTGGTGAGAGCCTTTGATGGTTCAAAGAGATCGGTTCTGGGAGAGATCGAGTTGCCAGTAACGATTGGCCCGCAGACTTTCAAAACGACCTTCTACGTGATGGATATACAGCCTGCCTACAGCTGTCTATTGGGTAGGCCATGGATTCACGCCGCTGGCGCCGTGACCTCTACCCTTCACCAGAAGTTAAAATACGAGTGGGAGGGTCAAATTGTTACAATCTGTGGAGAGGAGGATATTTTTGTCAGCCACCTGGCTACCTATAAATACATTGAGATGGATGGGGAGATCCATGAAACAATGAGCCAAGGTTTTGAAGCCTTGAACGTCAATGAAACATCTGTTGTGCCTGGTACTTCAATGTCATCATACCAACAAGCCCGGAAGGTTGTTGAGGGGGGAAACGCCCAAGGCTGGGGCAAACTGTTATCGGTGGAGAAGAAAGAAGACAGATTTGGGTTGGGTTACAAACCAACTCAACAAGATCAAGCAGCGGCTGCGAAAGAGCCCAATTTTGTGAGTGGGGGGATGCTTACCCCTGATGCTGTCAACTGTTTGGAAGACGAGCTGGAAGAAGAACGCAACCTGGAAGGTTGGATTCGTCCAAAGATCCCGGGGAGCAGTATCTCAAACTGGTCTTCCCAAGAAATTATAAGAGTTACTCATGCAGAGTAATTATTATTTCCTGTATTTTTATAGCATGCATCAAAGTCTTGCATCTTGCCCAAGATGACAAGACTCATTTTGTAATCAGGCCATCTGTACTTTTTGTGCAACAAGATTAATCAATGAAATATCAGACATCTTTTTGCAAATGAGTCTTTTTCTTTTCCACTCACTGTTTTTCCATTTTTCTTTTTGTACAAAAAATAAATGGCAGTGTTTTCAAAATGATAACTTTATTTCACTTTTCTAAAACAAGATTAAAATCAAATCACTAAAATGAACAAACTGAACCCTTGCAGAAAGTGCCTTCCAGACAACACCGACAACAGCACGGCTATGACTTCGTATGACTTTGACAATCCAATCAATCAAGCTGATGAAGGGGTTGAAGAAGAATATGAGCTTCCTGAAGAGCTAGCCAGGTTGTTAAGACAAGAGGAAAAGGTTATTACTCCTCACCAGGAGGAGGTTGAAGTGATCAATCTTGGTACAGATGAAGACGTGAAAGAAGTTAAAATCGGGGCCTGCCTGCAAGACTCGGTGAAGAAACAACTAATTGACCTGCTTCAAGAGTATGTGGATGTGTTTGCTTGGTCTTACCAAGATATGCCAGGGTTGGATACCGATATTGTTGTGCACAAGCTGCCTTTAAGAGAAGAATGCCCGCCAGTTAAACAGAAACTGCGCCGTACTCGCCCAGACATGGCAATGAAAATCAAGGAAGAGGTGCAAAAGCAATGGGACGCCGGGTTCCTTGCTGTAACTAGCTATCCACCGTGGGTTGCTAACATAGTACCTGTGCCCAAGAAAGACGGCAAAGTAAGAATGTGTGTTGACTACCGGGATCTGAACAGAGCCAGCCCGAAAGATGATTTCCCTTTACCTCACATTGATGTATTGGTGGATAATACGGCCCAGTTCTCGGTATTCTCCTTCATGGATGGATTTTCAGGATACAATCAGATCAAGATGTCGCCTGAAGACATGGAGAAGACAACCTTCATCACACCCTGGGGCACGTTCTGTTACAAAGTCATGCCATTCGGATTGAAGAATGCTGGTGCAACATATCAACGGGCTATGGTAACACTATTCCACGATATGATCCATAAGGAAATCGAGTGTTATGTGGATGACATGATTGCCAAGTCCCTTACAGAGGAAGATCACCTGGTGAATCTACTGAAGTTATTCGAGCGTCTGAGGAAGTACCAATTGAAGCTGAACCCCAACAAGTGCACATTCGGGGTGCGATCTGGTAAGCTGCTGGGTTTTATTGTAAGCGAGAAAGGGATTAAAGTGGACCTTGATAAAGTCAAAGCCATTCAAGAAATGCCTGCACCGAAAACTGAGAAAGAAGTTCGAGGGTTCTTAGGACGATTGAACTACATCTCAAGGTTCATATCCCACCTTACAGCAACCTGTGAACCCTTGTTCAAACTGTTGAGAAAAGAACAAACGGTCAGGTGGAACGAAGACTGCCAAAGGGCTTTTGACAAGATCAAGGAGTACTTACAAGAACCTCCAATCCTTATGCCTCCAGTTGAAGGAAGACCTCTGATAATGTACTTGACAGTATTAGAAGAGTCAATGGGTTGTGTGTTGGGCCAGCATGACGAGTCTGGTCGAAAAGAGTATGCAATATACTACCTAAGCAAAAAGTTTACCGACTGTGAACAACGTTATTCACTGCTCGAGAAAACTTGTTGTGCTTTAGCGTGGGCTGCTCGCCGACTGAGACAGTATATGTTGACCCACACTACTTTGTTGATCTCAAAGATGGACCCAGTTAAGTACATATTTGAGAAGCCAGCTCTTACTGGACGGGTTGCAAGATGGCAGATGATTCTCACAGAATTTGACATCCAGTACACCTCTCAGAAAGCCATCAAGGGCAGTGTATTGTCTGAATATCTTGCTGAGCAACCTATTGATGATTACCAGCCTATGAGATTTGACTTCCCTGATGAAGACATCATGTTCATAAAAGCAAAAGATCATGAAGAGCCTGTTCACACTGAAGGGCCCAACCCGGAAGAAGAATGGACTATGATGTTTGATGGGGCTGTTAATATGAATGGTCGTGGTGTTGGTGCAGTACTCATTACACCTAAAGGAGTTCACATGCCTTTCTCGGCAAAGCTCACCTTCAACTGCACTAACAACGAAGCTGAATACGAAGCTTGAATTATGGGTCTTGAGGAAGCCATTGACCTCAGGATCAAGACGTTAACTGTATTCGGAGATTCAGCTCTGGTAATCAACCAAACCAACGGCAAATGGTACACACACCAGGATCATCTAATACCTTACAGGGATTATACAAGGAGGTTATTGACTTTCTTTACAACGGTCAAGCTTGAGTATATCCCTCGGGACGAGAATCAGTTCGCAGATGCTCTTGCTACCATTTCATCCATGATCAAAGTTCAAGCTGCTAACTTTGTACCTCAGATTTCAGTATCCAGACTCGACAGACCAGCATATGTGTTCGCAGCAGATGTTGTTAAAGATGATAAGCCTTGGTTCCATGACATTAAATGCTTCTTGGAGGACCAAACATACCCACCTGGGGCATCTTCCAATGATAAGAAGACTCTGAGAAGGCTTGCTGGTAGTTTCTTTCTGAACGCTGATGGGTCTTTATACAAAAGGAACTTTGATATGGTACTCCTCAGATGTGTTGATAAGACAGAAGCAGACTTGTTGATGCACGAGGTGCACGAAGGATCCTTTGGTACCCATGCTGGAGGACATGCCATGGCTAAGAAGTTGTTAAGATCGGGTTATTACTGGATCACAATGGATGCCGACTGTTGTGCCTACGCCAGAAAATGCCACAAATGCCAGATTTATGCAGACAAGGTGCATGTGCCTCCCAATCCTCTGAACATCATGTCTTCACCATGGCCCTTTGCTATGTGGGGCATTGACATGATCGGCAAGATTGAACCGGCTGCTTCAAACGGCCACAGATTCATCCTAGTCGCCATTGACTATTTCACCAAGTGGGTTGAAGCAGCGTCATATGCAAACATCACAAGGCAGGTGGTAGCCCGATTTCTGAAGAGAGATATCATCTGTCGATATGGAGTTCCCGAGCGAATCATTACTGATAATGGTTCCAACTTGAACAACAAAATGATGGCAGAGCTGTGCCGGGACTTCAAGATCCAACATCACAATTCTTCTCCTTACAGGCCAAAGATGAATGGCGCTGTTGAGGCGGCAAATAAAAATATCAAGAAGATTGTGCAGAAGATGGTAGTCACCTACAAAGACTGGCATGAAATGCTACCATTTGCCTTGCATGGGTACCGCACGTCAATCAGAACGTCCACTGGGGCAACACCGTATCAGCTTGTGTATGGTATGGAGGCAGTCCTACCTGTTGAAGTTGAATTACCCTCTCTACGGGTGCTAATGGATGTTAAACTGAACGAAGCAGAATGGGTTCGGGCCCGATTCGAACAACTGAGTCTGATTGAAGAGAAGAGATTGGCCGCAATCTGTCATGGGCAGTTATATCAGAAAAGAATGAAGAAAGCCTTCGATCAGAAAGTCAGGCACCGAGAGTACCAAGTAGGAGATCTTGTGCTGAAGAGAATCCTCCCTCCTCATACAGACCACAGGGGCAAGTGGACTCCAAACTATGAAGGACCATTTGTGGTAAAGAAAGTTTTTTCCGGTGGAGCACTGATGCTCAGTACCATGGATGGTGAAGATTTCCCATCCCCTGTGAATTCAGATGCAGTTAAAAAATACTTCGCATAAAATGACCCGCTGGACACAAAAACAGAATGTAGGTCCAGGCAAAAATAGGGCATCCCGGCGAGTCAAAAACAGAATAAAAGACTCGGGCAAAAATAAGGGAACAAAAACAAAAAATGTACACCCGTTGAGCTGAAAAGCCGCATTGGACAGCTCAGGCAAAAATGGGTATCCCGATGGATTGAAAACCTGAAAGGGCGATCCATGCAAAATAAGGGAATAAGCGAACAATTGCACTCTGAATTCGTCTGTATCATCTGCAACTTGGCAAGCTTCGAAAGGATCAAGCTTCAATCAGAATCAACATTCTTCGAAAAGCAAGATGAGAAGAACGTCAAAAATCATACGGGTCATAGTGAAGAGGAAGCTCCTTAAAGCGTCATCAACACTGCCAGCATTTTTGTTTTTCAATTTGTAACAACCTCCTCATTTCAGGGGATATGTTCCTTTGACTGTATCTCGCCAATTCAGGGCATATGAATTAATAAAATCAGATTTTCAGTCATGTCTCATTTTGTACATTTTATTTGCAAAAAATGTCTGATGTCTTAAAAGAAAAAAACTGATTGCATAAGAATACAGATGCTTATCTTCAAAAGTAAAAACATGCTTGCATGGAATATGCTTACTCTCAGAAGTATCTAAACTCCTATGACGGAATCCAGTAGGGATACCTCGGGATTATCTTGTGCGTTTCTCTATCTTTTTCAGGATCGCAGGTATCCAGAATGCAACTCGGGGCATGTAAGTTTCATCCCAGCAAGCTGGCAGATCAACACTCAATTTTAGCACCCGAAGTGCTCTCTCCCCCCAGCTGAGTTGCCTCTCATGACTTCCCCAGTTGAGTTTGCCACTTATTGCTTATCCCCATCAGAGCTGCCAGGCATCACAGAAGGCACCTATATCCCCGGCTGAGTCAGGAATCTACTTCAGCAGAATCCCTAGGGAGGTCTTTCAGTGATTCCCCTCTTTCTCCCCAGCCGAGTTGCCATCTCGCCCTCGGCCGAGCACAAAAGTCAAAAAGCTATCTCCCCACAGAGTTCCAGCCTCTATCCATAAGAGCAGCGCACGAAGAAATCACAACAGAGTAAAGAAAGCTTCTACAAACCCCAGCTGGGTCCCTCATTTATTGGAATAGGTCTCTCATTGACCCGAATCCCCAAGCAGATACATCTCCTCAGATCTACCAATGATCTCATCCCCAGCTGGGGTGTTTACTACAAACGGATTAATCGAAGATCTTCGCAGCAACGGGACCCGGATCCCGGTTTGGTACCTTTGCACAATCATAGCATTCGCATCATATTTACCCACAAAGCGTAGCATTCCGTTTTAACACGGAGCATTACGGCAAAACTCCAACACATAGCATAATCATAAGCCATGTTTTGAATCAGCACTTGTGACTAGTAACCATTCATCAGAATGCAGAATACTTTCCCCCAGAGTCCCCACCAGAGTCCCAGCAAAAAAAAACAGCTGCCTCACCAATCACAAACACCAGTATATACTCATTTTGACACCCATCTGCATCATCATTCCCCAGTAAAGTCACCCGAACACTCTTTACGAACAAAATCACCCGTATTACAGATACGTCCTGACACCCGTCCGTGTCATACCCCAGCAGAAAGCCAAAGACATCCTCTTTGCACTCACATATACCTATATACACTTTCTTGACACCCGTCCGTGTCATATCCCCAGCACAGTCATCTATACCTTTACAACCCATATACTTGTTGATATTATTATACTTTTTTCTCTTGACACTCGTCCGTGTCACCCTTCCCAACAATTAAACACTCATCTATGCGATACTCACACTCATTACTCATGATACACTCATACAGATACTCGTCCGTATCTTGTATATACCATTCATATCCCCACAGATTCGACTCTAGTCCGTGTTCTTTGTTAACCAGTTGGTGCTCGTCCGTACCATCATCTCAGAACATGCGTCAAGCGTTTGTTTCTACGTGATACTCGTCTGTATCATAGCCTTAAGGATGCTCGTCCGCATCTTTAATCCATACACTGTGTCAAACACTTTGGTCTCCTTGAATATAGATACTCGCCTGTGTCTACTATTCCCCAGAAGAGTCCCTTCAGATTCAACACTCGTCCGTGTTCCTTGTTAGCCAGTTGATACTCGTCCGTATCATCACCTTTGAACACGTGTCAGTATTTGTTTCTACCCGATACTCGTCCGTATCGTAGTCTTAAGAATGCTCGTCCGCATCTTTAATCAATACACAATACCAAACACTTATACCTTTTGTTTCTTGGATATAAACACTCGTCCGTGTTTACTATTCCCCAGTAGATTGTCAACAGAGCAAATTTTCTTCTTTATCTGACACTCGTCCTGTGTTGAGATAAACCCTGAGAGCAGTCGTACCCTGCTAGGTGGTCGTCCTCCACCTCTTGATGGTCGTCCTCCATCATGCTCATCTGATGGCCGTCCCCATCGTTGATTTTAGCAGCCGTCCCCTGCTAGGTGGTCGTCCTCCACCTCTTGATGATCGTCCTTCATCATTTTATCCAATGGCCGTCCCCATTGTTGATTTTTGGTTATCCGACATTCGTCCTATGTCTTGATAAACCCTGAGAGCAGCCGTCCCCTGCTAGGTGGTCGTCCTCCACCTCTTGATGGTCGTCCTCCATCATGCTCATCCGATGGCCGTCCCCATCGTTGATATTTTCGGCAGCCGTACCCTGCCATGTGGTCGTCCTCCACCTTTGATGGCCGTCCCCATCATAATTCCTTTATCCCCCAACAGAGCAGCCGTCCCCTGCTAGGTGATCGTCCTTCACCTTTGATGGCCGTACCCCATCATCTGTTTATTTCATTTATTCTTTAACCCGATGGCCGTCCCCGTCGTGGTCCCTTTTCTTTTTTAGCCCGATGGCCGTACCCATCGTCGGTTACTTTGCTTTATGAACTTGATGGCCGTCCCCGTCATGTTTCATTAATCCCCAGAGAATTTTACAGCTTTATCTTGATGGCCGTCCCCATCATAATCTTATCTTTCCAGCTAGTCGGTCGTCCCCGTCTTGGCTTTACCTTTTATCCCCAGCATGTCGGTCGTCCCCGTCATTGCTTTATTTCCCACACTTTACAATATACTTTATCTCCCTTTTACAATTTATGTCCCTTTTCTTCTTCATCCTGTGAGTGCAAATTTTGGACTGTCTTTGGTATTCAACCACAAGTTATCTTGTTTGCCTGCTAAGCCGTCGCTTACATCCTGCACAGCTAACTCATGTTTGAATAGGGGCAGCTGTAAACACCCCAAATTTGCCCTCACCCATTCACACCATGGCTTGTGATCATTTCATATGCATAAGCACCATCACATCATCTCATGACACATTTTTGAGTCACTGCATAGTTTCTAAGTCATCTGCATCTAGGGTTTGTGACCTGAGCAATCCAAGAGCCACTTAAGCCACTCCAAAGGCTACCAATCACTTCAAAGGGATCCATATGTGTTCAAGTATCATATTACATCCTCTCAAGGTCAAGAATGCAAAAGAATCACAAGAACTGGGATTGGTGTGGATGCAGAGCCAAGTTTGACTGCACAGTTGACCTAAAATTAGGGTTTTGGTTTCAGAGGCCATAACTCCAAATTTTTTGGTCATTCTTGTTTCCATTGGTCTCTATATGGTATAGGGGGTATGCATATCAAGTTTCATGAAGAAATTCCATGGGGAAGTCATCTGATCAAGAGTTGACTTTCTGGACAAGTCAGTGCAAAATCAGGGCATCTGAGGCCCCCAATGACCCAACCAATGGGCATTCTTCATCAATTTGAGTGTATATGATCTTTATTTGATCATAGAAGAAGATTGAAGTTCACAAAAATCAAGAATTTGGAGTTTTTGCAAAGTTGACTTTTTAGGGCATGGTTGACTTTTCAAGAATATGTCATTTTAGGTCATTTTTCAAGCCTTGATTTTTGATCCAAAAATGTTTCAAATGAAAAAACTTTGGTCATGAAAGTTGTAGGATACATTTTTCCCTTTTCAAAAAGTACAAGAACATGATCAAATTCTTCTTGGATCAAAAGTTATGGTGTGACAAAGTTGGCAAAAATCATTGATTTTCAAGATGTGCACTAAATGGAAAATTTGCAAAATCATGTTTCAAGGCAAGTTGTAACTTCTAGTTGGCATCAAACCATTACACAAACATTCTATGTGACATAAAAGTCAGAATTGAACCAAAATGCTCATGTTTCATGGCTTATGGGATGAGAAAATCACATGTGAACCAAAATGAGCCAACTTGCAAAACTCATGATCACACTCCCTACCACTTGCAACATTGGATGCTGAACCATGCTAGCTTCTTACCACAT
Source organism: Lathyrus aphaca (assembly GCA_963966055.1). Taxonomy (NCBI): domain Eukaryota; kingdom Viridiplantae; phylum Streptophyta; class Magnoliopsida; order Fabales; family Fabaceae; genus Lathyrus; species Lathyrus aphaca. The sequence continues at coordinate 467,284,287 of OZ014523.1, forward strand.
CTTGTTGTGCAGCCCATGCCCCTTGTACCAAGCTAGAACTCAAGCCATGCTTTCCTTACACAAAGTGGACTTTTTTGCAAAAGTGAACTTACCAATCAATAAAGGCCATGTCAAATCATCTGACCTATAGGATTATTTTATACTATCCATTTGCAAGCCAAAGATATCAACAAGCCAAGCTGAAACACATCACAAGACAACATTCACCAAATCACCCTCATTTGCATTTTCCTTCGAATCTGCCTCCACACCTCACAAGCATCCAAACAAGTTTCACCAATCAACTCACCTTGCTTCATGGACCAGAAACCAACCCTTGTTTTGGCCTGAGACCCTCCATATCACAAACACGATTTTCACACTCCCTTGGTCAGAGCTCCTGCAAACTCACTCAAGAGGCTGTTTAAACCCCAACTAAGCATCCAAAGCTTCAAAGGTGGATCATTGGGACCTGATTGAGCCAAAGAACCATCCAGAAAGCTCCTGAATCAAAAGCTCCATCTCAGGTGACACCATGAACTTTTTTTCCAGAACTCCTTTTTCTTGTTAGAATCTTGTTGTGTATGTTGCACTGGTCATTGGGATCTATTTACTTTTGAAAATAAGCAAGAAATGAGTATGTTATGGTGTTCTGAAAGTTTGACCTAGAATTTTCTTTACTTCGATTCTTGTTTGTGTTTGAGTTTTAACATGATTTGATGTTGGATTCGTGTTTAGGATAGTTGGTAGATGGTTTCTGGAGAGTTAGGGCTCCTAAAATGGCCTGGGGAGGGAGATTGATTTTTGGGGTGAACGGAGAAGATGACCGGAACACTGTTCCGGTCATCTGAGAGTGATTAACGGCGTAATTAGGGTTTAAGCATTAATTAGTCATTTTTGAATTTGGACCGTGACATCTGGCGCCAAGTCAATTCCCGCCCTGGCCACTTTAAATCTCACGCGTTGGATCAGCATACTTTCACTTAATTCAGTTTAAATTCATTTTTATTTCATTTCTTTTCATTTAATTTGCACAATTTATTAAAAATAGTAAAAAATGTCTAAAAATTATGAAATTTTTTATCCTGAGTTTCATTAATTTTTATGACACAAAAATATTTTTGTTTTCATTTTTAGCATTAAAAAAGTATTTTTAAATATTTAAAAGATTATTTTTAATTGATTAATGAGAATTAATTTATTAAAAATACTTTTAGGTATTTAAAAATCACCAAAAAATTCATGAAATGTTCTAAGACATTTAGAAACATTGTCCAACCTTCAAACCAAATTTCTTTTTTGATCTTGATGCATTTTGAGAATTTTTCATTGAATTAAAATCATTTTTATGCATTAATTTGATCCATAGTTCAAAAAATCATTTCTGCCTATTCATAAGGAGTTGGACATTGATTCTTCTTGCATTGCATTGTGTTTAGCATGTAGTTTTTGAGATAAAATGGTCATGATTTGATCTTTCATTTTCATTTTGTTTGATATTTTTCTTGTTTAGGAACCCTAAAAACCCTAGAAACTTGTAAAAATCATAGCTTGAGATTGGTTAAGAGTTGAGACCTCTCCTTTGGGCATTGGTTTAGTATAGGATTAGGGGTCCTTTGTGTGGCATTTTACATTTTTTATCTTAGGGTTTGCTTCTGATTTTGACTTTTGTTTGATGTTTGGTTCATGAACCCTAATTTGGGCTTTCATATGCATCCATCTTGCATTCTCTTGCATAACATGACTTGCCATGACATTTCAAGCATCCATGTGATTCATTTGACATCATAAGACATATTGAAAGCATGTTTGATCATTGCATCATGTATTTGCCATGTTGTATGCCATGTGCACTTCATAACTTTTCATGTATGTCCATGCTTCCTAACTTGCTTCATTTGCATTCATAAGCTTGTATGATCATTTCCATGTGCTGCCTCATGTTTGTAGCATCTCATAGCATCATTAACATCATGTATATGCTTCTGGTTGTGTTTCTCATCATGTCATCTCATCCCATTTTGCATTGCATTGCATTCCTTTTCTAACCTTTTCAGGTGGTAAGTGACTTTGAGAAGTGAATTTGCCTTCACTTCTCATAACTTTTCTTTCATCTCTCTTGCATCCATTGCTGCATTTTGTTTTGTGTTTGAGATTGAGCTTGCTCATTCTTCTTCTTCCCACTTTCTTTCTTCAAGTGACTTGACTTCTTGAATGAAGCAAGTCACTTTGCTTCTCTTGATCCTTTCATCTGCTTCCTGGTGGTTCCATTGAAGACTTCTCTTGAAAAACTCACAAACCTTAGGAACAACCAAGCATGACAATGATTAGGGTTTTGATTAGTCCCCCTTCTTAGTTTTACCTTTGTGTCTCTTTTGAGTCTTCTCTTCTCATCTCATAATCAGGGACTAAACCCTAAAGGCTTTAAGGCTTTGTGATTAAGCTTATGCCTGCATCCTTCTCTTAGGATGGAGTGTATAACTTTAACCCTAAGTGTTAAACCCTTAATGTGTTTAAATCTCTTAATCAATTCACTTAATAATCATCAAGACATCACACTTGTAACTTGGGCCTTGCATTAGGGTTCTAATTCTTCCTTAATTGGTTAAGAAGGACTAACCCTAGTGTTAATGGACAAGTCCCCCTCAAGTTGTCTTATAAACCCTAAAACTCACTCCATCATCATACCATTAAATAAAATCCACTTAATCAAAAAGCTTGTTTTGTCATGAGTTTAATCCCTAATCATGGATTAAGTTGAGGAGCTTTCCTCAGCTTAAACATTCTCATCTATCATCCTTCTCTTAGGATGGTGTAATGAGTCTGTTTAATCCCTGATTATGGCTTAACCTCATTACTCAACACTAAACAAAAATCACAAAAACATCTAATTAATCACAAGTAGGCTAATGATCCTAATCCTATACCAAAGGTGATTAAGTGTGAGAATCTGACTTCACACTTAAGGTATTCTCATTACCCCTAATCAGAGGGAAGATGTGATGAGTTTACTAAATCCATTGGTTTAGACTTAAGCTCATTAACTTATGACAAAAATCCAAAAACAATAAAAGACTGAAAACTCAAAAACAAACAATAATCGTCTCCTTCGGGATTCTTTTCTCATCATCTTCACTCACAAACGGGAACTTGCTTCTTCCGTCTAATGCAAGACAGTTTGCACCTGAGCCAGACAGGTCATACACTTGAGCATTGACAAGTAAGCAGTTCACAAGTCAATTCATCTTTCAGTCTCTTTGGGTTGAACTACAGTGTTCTGACTTCCTCATTGCACGAGAGGATACGTAGGCATAACTTAACAGTTATCGAACAAAAGTCTCTGTATATTCCCTCTCCTTCCAGCTTTATTCTTTTAGCCTCATGATCTTGAGCATACTCTTTTCCTTACACTGACACTTTCATACTTCACATCACTTATACACTTTACACTGACACCTGTACATATTGTTTTTTTCAGCTATTTTATACACAGATTGCACTGACACTACCCTTTTAAAACACAAATCTTTTAAGCGTGGATCCCGTCGAGTACGGCGGACAATCTGGGTGCTAATACCTTCCCAGGTTGTAACCAACCCCCTTTCTCAGTCTCTCTGGTTCGCGACCGTCTTATCCATCTCTTTCTAGGTCTATGCAGCATTACCTTTCCTCCGGGATAAAAATGCCTAGCTGGCGACTCTATTCATCTCCAGTGAGTTCACGGCTGTGTGTTCTCATTGTCCCTCTCGCCGACCGTTCGCGTCTGTACCTTTATTTGGGCCTGCTCCACTTATCAGGAGCGACAATCATCCCAAAGATTTGATAATTGGGGATCCCAACAGAGGTGTAAGCACTAGATCAAGAGAGGTGATTTCAGGTTCTTGTTTTGTTTCAAAAATAGAACCTAAAAACATCAAGGAAGCTCTTACTGATGAGTACTGGATTTGTGCTATGCAAGATGAATTAGGTCAATTCACAAGGAATGAAGTGTGGAACCCTGTTCCTTGACCTGATGACATAAATGTGATTGGAGCAAGGAGTTGTTACAAAGAACAAAGCTAGACTTGTAGCTCAAGGATACACACAAATTGAAGGAGTAGACTTTGATGAAACCTTTGCACCAGTAGCAAGGCTTGAATCAATCAGACTACTTTTGGGAATTGCTTGTATCTTGAAGTTCAAGCTATTTCAAATGGATGTGAAAAGTGCCTTTCTAAATGGATATCTTAATGAAAAGGTATATGTAGAACAGCCTAAAGGATTTGTTGATCCAAGCTGTCCAAATCATGTATACAAACTAAAGAAGGCTCTTTATGGTCTGAAGCAAGCTCCAAGAGCATGGTATGAAAGGCTGACTACTTTTCTTATCAAGCAAGGGTACAGGAAAGGTGGAATAGACAAAACCTTGTTTGTTAAAGATGAAGAAGGAAATGTCATGATTGCTCAAATATATGTAGATGGCATTGTTTTTGGTGGGATGTCAGACATGATGGTTAAACATTTTGTCACTCAGATGGAATCTGAATTTGAAATGAGCCTAGTAGGAGAATTAACCTACTTTCTTGGACTGCAAATAAAGCAAATGGAGGACTCCATGTTCATTTCCCAAAGCAAGTATGCTAAGAACATTGTCAAGAAATTTGGGATGGACAATGCTACTCATAAGAGAACTCCTGCCCCCACACATTTAAAGCTGACTAAAGATGACAAGGGTGAGAATGTAGACCAAAGCCTATACAGAAGTATGATTGGAAGCTTATTATATCTGACTGCTAGCAGACCAGACATAGCATTTGCAGTAGGTGTATGTGCAAGATATCAAGCTGATCCAAAAGTTAGTCATCTAAACCAAGTCAAGAGAATTCTGAAATATGTTAATGGTACTTGTGACTATGGCATAATGTACTTTCATGGATGCAAACCAATTCTCACTGGCTTCTGTGATGCTGATTGGGCTGGAAGTGCTGATGACAGAAAAAACACTTCAGGAGGATGCTTCTTCCTAGGAAACAATTTGATTTCTTGGTTCAGTAAGAAACAAAATTGTGTATCCTTATCTACTGCTGAAGCTGAATATACTGCAGCTGGAAGCAGTTGTTCACAGTTGGTTTGGATGAAGCAAATGCTCACTGAGTACAATGTCCCACAAGATGTCATGACATTGTACTGTGACAACTTAAGTGCTATTAACATATCAAAGAATCCTATCCAACATAGTAGGACCAAGCATATTGATATCAGGCATCATTTCATCAGAGATCTTGTGGAAGAGAAAGTAATCTCATTGGAACATGTAACTACAAATATGCAATTGGCTGATATATTTACTAAAGCTTTAGATGCTACCCAATTTGAAAACCTAAGGGGTAAATTGGGAATCTGCTTATGTGAAGTTTAGCACTTATGGAGATGTGCCAACATGTCATATGACATTGTGTGGCATGATCACCAGATGGCAACACCAGTCTGGTCAAGCACTTTGTGTATTCCACTCCTAGAAATTCTCCAAGTAACGACTCTTATAAGAATATCAGCTCACTTTCAGCTATTCATCTTCTCATCATTCTCTCACAACAACTTGCTTGCTATAGCTAACTTTCAGAGATCATCAAACTCATCCAATCTTAATCTCTTTCTTCATCACATTCTAAAATGGCTCAACATCAAAACCCTAACATCTCTGAAGAAATCCTCAACAAGGAAGATGTGGTGCATGCAACCCCCATCTCTGTGGTACCCATGGATTCAACTCCAATGGACGAAATCAGAGGAAGTGTTCCTCTTGCTCAAAAGCCAAGAACTCCTACTGTAAGAAGGGCAAAGGAACCTGTATTCAGCAAAGCCAAAGGCATGCCTTCATCATCAAACACCACTCCAAAAGCTTCAGAATATGTTGATGATTCTATAAAGGAACTGGTGAACAGGATCTTGTCTGAGCAAAGAGTTGTGAGTGGCATCTCTATCCCTATGAACACCATGCCAGCGCCACAGGAAGAACAACAAAATCAGGCTAAAGAGGACACTCCTTCTAAACAGGATGTCCCAATAGATGTTGAAACATCTGAGGAGCAACAAAAGACCTCCACTGATGATGCTGAAGAAACATCTGAGAACCAGCAAAAGGCATCCACTAATAGTGATGATGAAACATCTGAGGACCAGCACAAGGCCTCCACTGAAGATCAAGCCTCTGTTGATCCACCTGCTGAAGAGGAGACTGCTCAACCTCCTCCTGTGGTAAACATAGAGCATGATTCTGATAACGAAATCATTGCTTCTGTAAACCCTAGCATAGCCAAAAGGCTTAGAACTAGGAAGGAAAAGAAGAATGCAGGACATGCAACTCCTGAGAAGAAGCAAGCTACACCAAAGAAGGACAAAGCTAAAGTTGTTTTTGGTCCTACAAAACAATTGAGCAAGGTGCAAACACAGAAGAGGAAAGCTGTCACCCCTCCAGATTCAGATGTTGAAGAGGATGTCCCAACATCCCCACCAAAGAAGAAACCAGCACCCTCAAGGTCATCAACTGCTGTTCCAGAAGCTCCTCTGGACAACATCTCTTTCCATCATGTTTCAAGTGTGAACAGATGGAAGTTTGTCTATCAAAGAAGGGTAGCACTTGAAAGAGAGCTGAGCAGTAATGCACTTGAGTGCACAGAGGTAATTGATCTCATCTCTTCTGCTGGCCTATTCAAAACTGTATCCAACTTATCTCCTTGCTATGAGCTGCTAGTCAAGGAATTCATTGTAAACCTCCAAGAAGATTGTGATGATGGTAAGTCTGCTGACTTCAGAAAGGTATATGTAAGAGGGAGATGTGTGGAATTCTCTCCTAGGGTGATCAACCACTATCTAGGAAGAGAATCTGATGGTCCAAATGAGTTAGGGAAGACTGATAACCAGGTTTGCAAGGTCATCACTGCAAATCAGGTAAAGACTTGGCCAGTTAAAGGGAAACTGTCTGTGAGTTTGCTGACAAGAAAGTATGCAATGCTGCATAGGATTGGCACTGCAAACTGGGTTCCTACCAACCACACCTCCTCAATAGCAACTGGATTGGGCAAGTTTATATATGCTGTGGGCACCCAAACAAAGCTGGATTATGGGGCTTATATATTTGATCAGACATTGAAGCATGCTGGATCATCTGCAACTAAGCTGCCAATTGCCTTCCCTTCCTTGTTGTGTGGAATTATGCTTAATCAATATCCAGGTATCCTCACTGAGAAGGACTCCATTTGCAAAAGAGAAAGTCCTCTGGCCTTCCACTACAAGTTGTTCTTGAGTCATCATGCAGCTGATGTTGAAGCTCCCTCTGGGACATCTGCTGGTCCTTCAAAGGCAAAGTCTCCAATCTCCAAAGCTTCCTTGATTGCTGAGCTGAAGAACACATGCAAAGAACTGGATGCAAGGAAGCAGAAGCTTGAGGAGATTATCCAAAGGCTGGAGATTGAAGAGAGTGCTCAGAAAGATGTTGCTTCTGATGAGGAGACTGAGGAAGAGGAAGACACTGAATATGAGGAGTCTGAGTGAAAATTGTATGTGAGGAATATGTAATGACTGCTTCTGCATTGTAATTTTGAATTAGTAACTTTGGCCCCAATTTATGTCTAACAAGGGGGAGAACTGAACTACAACAACAATGTATGATGCTAATTACTGATTAATGAAAAACTTCTGTTTGCTTCTGAACTAAAGCTGTGATTTTAATGAAAATTTCTGTTGCAACAAGATTGAATACATGTATGTTTGAGGGGGAGTAAACTCACACATGACTCAACAGAAAAGAACTGTTGCACTCTGATAACCAGAAAAGTATGTTAGCCAAAAATTAGCCAAAGGGGGAGTTTGTAGATGTTTAGAATTGGCAGAATTTTTGACCAACAAGAAGTTATGAATTTAGTTCAGGATGTCACACCAGATGTTGTGACATTATCAAACAGAGTATAAGTAAATGAACTTAATTCAGGATGTCACACCAGATGTTGGGACATTGTATCAGTTAATGAAGTAAGTTCAGTTTACAGGATGTCACATCAGATGTTGTGACATTGTATCAGTAAATGAAGTAAGTTCAGTTTTTCAGGATGTCACACCAGATGTTGTGGCATCTCAAACCTGCTACCAGAATTAATTAATGACTAACAGAACTGAGTAAATTAAGGGAAGTTATCTGGAATTAATTATGGATGAATGAAACAGAATAAGGCGCATCTGTAGGGAGTTTTGTTATGTGACTTCAGTATAATCAGAAGAACTGAATCACCTAGAATCTAGGAAGTAACAAACCCTAATTCAAGGTGATGACAACATGCGTATCAGGATTGGATAAACCTACAGAAAGCCCAAAATCCAAACACCTATTTAAGCAACAGAAACTCTCAGAATAGTGTACGAATTTAAGAAGACCAAATAGGGTGTTTTGTGTTTTAATAGCAGGTTGTTTAATTGTACCACTTTATGAGCTTTTAAGCAAAAGTGTATTTGTGTCTTGATTGAAACTGTGAAGTAAGATCAAGCTGTTTTGTTTGAAGTATGACTTCAATTTTATTAAACTTGTAAACAGATCACTGTGTGATTGAGGGGGAGTGAGTTGGTACTCATATCTAAGTTGTGTCTTAGGTAGAAATTGCATTGGGTAGATATTAAGTGAAAGATTAAACTGAGTGGTTTAAGTCTATAATTAATATTACTTATATTGGATTTCCTCCTGGCTTGGTAGCCTCCAGATGTAAGTGTGGTTATACACTGAACTGGGTTAATAAATTCTTGTGTTGTTTAATTTTCCTGCACTTTAAGTTTTAGTTAAGTCTTCAAGTGTTTAAACATCTCATTCGACATCTCGTACCTGATCACAGAATTTCACTTATGATGCCATATCATGTTGTTCTTCCAATCACTATAGAGCTTATTGCTGAAGGAGATATTCCTTATACCATCCTTCATCCATACATGCCCACTGATTTGGAAGAGTTGTCGAAGTCCTGGATTCAGTTGCGGGAGCAAAGGGATACTTTTGAGACTCATTTCAGAGCTAGTCAAGAAAGAATTCTGGAGCTGACAAGGCAACTTCACGAGGAATGGAACCTCAACAAATATCTCCATACCAAGAGGAAACGTCCATAGGAGACTTAAGACCCCATATTTATTTTTGTATTTTATTGTTATTTCCTTTCATTGTAAGCCCAATGGGCAAAATTATATTAAACATTAACTAATAAAAATTTGTTTTTGTTTTTCTTTACACAAATTTAAATCATGCGATCCTTGAAAACATCGCATATGCATCTACATACCATATCATTGCATGAAAGGTTTCTATAGCAGGTTTCTCAATCTTCTCGCTGTTTATTTCAGCAGAAATGGCTCTCGAACAAACTGTCAAGGATCTTCAGGCTCAGAATGCTCAGTTCCAAGAAGTGATCCTGAATTTGTCCAAGGGGCAAGAAGAGTTGAAAGCATCCCTCTCTGAAAATCCTGAAGATAACAAGAATGGTCAGTTGGAACAATTGCAAGCTGAGATGGCAGAAATGAGGATCCAGGTGAATAGCCAGATAGCTCTTATCCAAAGTTTAGCTCAGGGGCAAGAAGAGCTGAGAACCTTTGTCCACAAACTTCAAAGTAATGGAGTCGAGAATCTAATCGTCAGTCAACCTCCGATAAAACAAGCTGACTTGGTCGAAAAGAAGATAAGGATAAGAGAAGGAAAGAGACAGGCTACCACTGATTGTTCTTCAGTTGAAGAAAAAAGACCTTGTAAGGTTAATCCATCTCAATACAAGGATTGTAGAAGACAGTTTATCAAATTCAGCACTCCAATGTCGCAAGTTTTGCAATGCTTGTTGGAGATGAAGCTAATTTCCTTGGAAAATCCTCTTAAAAATCCTAATACTTCCTCTTCTCGCTATCATCCCAAGGCAAGGTGTATGTATCACTCCAACTGTTCCGGGCACGATACTAATAGTTGTTGGGCATTGAAGAAAAGGATTCAAGACCTGATTGACGAAGGAATCCTTGAGGTTACGCCAGAAGGTCAGATTGAGTTCTTCTATCGCCCATCAAACATCAAAGCGCTCAGATATCCGGAGTAACCAGTTTAGAGGAAGAGGCTTTGAGAACATTTGAATTTTTCATTTGTAATTTATTTTGTTTGTTTAAACATTTACTATTATGTCAAACTTTTGTTTTCATTAATGCATTGCATATGTTTGTCTTGAATTAATCCATTTGTTTCACTATATTTTGAACTATGCTTCATATTTATATTTTATGATGTTTAACTCCTGATAAAGTTATAAGCCTGTAAAGGGAGGATGATGAAAATAATACCATAATCTTAGGCAGTGTGCTTTTGAACAGACTATGCTGACGATGTACAAGCATTGTTTCAATTCCTAAACATTGGAGATATAAGGAAGTTAATCCCTAGTCAACCCTTTTGAGCCTATGAAGTAGGAGTTTTCATTCTCACGCAAATTAAAACCCTTATTCATAACCTGGGGCAGGGTAGTTACTCGGTTAACTCAACTATGTCAATTGTCTGTGTTGTATACAACTAATGATGGTTCCCTGTAATCATTAAAGTATGCAAGTTAATATCTAGCAAAAGGAAAGCTCACTAAGTCAAAACCTATGAAGGAGACTTAGTAAAAAAATTAAGATATCCAGTTGACTGTAACCTTGAAATAAACAATTCAGGAAAAAAGAAGGGATAATAAAGTCAAAAGAGAAAAAAAGAGGTCATTATAAATCCTCAACAAAGAAAGATGACTGAATGTTCAAATGAATTTTTGGTTTCTGAACCATCACAAATATAAGTGTTACAATTCCAAACTCCTCTGGAGCTTCAATGCATAAGTTAATCGAACATAGGACTGAAGAACATCATGAGGAATGGGTTGGGTACAAATAAAATTTGAGCCTTTATCCTTTGTTTCTTAAACCGTGAATCAGACCACGTTATAACCCTTTAAAAGTCCTAACTGAAGCATGGTTAGTTTGAAAGCATATTGCCACAAAAAGGTATACTGACTACTTTAGGGCTTATTATAAATCTTGAGTTAATATCACAATTTTTACAAACATTGTTTTACTAAAATAACTCTTTTTTCAAAACTTCAAGACAGACATAAGCATTTCATTTTGAATATCATTGTTTGCATATAACTGAGTGTTTGACAAACAGAGAAACTTACAGGATGAATGTTCAATAAAACAAAGTCCTTCCGATAAACAAAGTTGCTTCCTGGATCAAAGTTAATGCATACAAAGGGGAATAGTCACTACCTACCAATCAAGGGGGCATGCCATGTTACTATCCAATTCATTTGGGGCAATCAAGTCTAGATTCAACCATGCGTAAGTAGCCAGGGGCAGGTCTCCTCATCTATCTGAATTACCAAAGGTAACATCACAGAGTTCACAAGGCCAATGGCATATGTTTGTGGGGCCTTCTGTTTATTTCTCTTGAGGTAACTCCTTTCAGATACTTCCGTTATTGGACAATTCATCCTCAACCAAGGGGCAACGCTCTCTTTCTAAATCTAATACTCGGAGCGTATATGGTCCATCACAATTTGAAGACACATTCCTCTCATTGTATTACCTTGATATTAGACTCTCAGTATAAGCCATTGCGGAAATTAATTGTCTATGCCAGTAGTATCAAATGGTGTCAGTATCATGTCTTCGGATCCATCCACGAGAATTTCTGGGAAATTATTCAGGAAAATTAAGAAACTTAGAAGCTCTAAATCCAATTGTTTATACACTCTCAAAGTTGAAACGATTTTGTTTTCGAGATCAGCTTTACTTTTCCCTCTTTATTCAGGTTTACTTTTCCCCTTTTACTAAAGCGAGAAACGTCAGTTGGTTATGATTGAATGTATATATACCTTTGAATATGATTGATGTTTACCAGAAATGCATAAAATACAATAATAGCATTTACTAAGAACGAACGGAGGTAGGAGTTCAACAAATCTTCACCGGTTCATCCCCCACAGATTAATCTTTACGGATATTCTTACGGAGTACTTCAAGTAATATCTTATACTTCCAACTCGACGAAGTCTTCAAGCAGTTTCATATCCTCCGAAGAATTTATACTTAACCGAATAAGTCTCCCGGATCTATGTCCATCTCTTTTATCCTCAGTCATGATATCTAGGAACTAAATCCTTCAATAAGAAGTACGAAGAACGAAAAATGGGAGGTTCTAAGTACGATGTTCTTAAACAATGTAAACACCCCAAATTTTCCCTCACCCATTCACACCATGGCTTGTGATCATTTCATATGCATAAACACAATCATATCATCTCATATCTCATTTTTGATCCACTGCATAGTTTCTAAGTCATCTGCACCTAGGGTTTGTGATCTGAGCAATCCAAAAGCTTCTTGAGCCTCTCCAAAGGCAACCAATCACTTCAAAGGGATCCATATGTGTTCAAGTATCATATTACATCCTCTCAAAGTCAAAAATTCCAAAGAATCACAAGAACTGAGGTTTGTGTGGATGCAGAGCCAAGTTTGACTGCACAGTTGACTGAAAATTAGGGTTTTGGTTTCAGAGGCCATAACACCCAATTTTTTGGTCATTCTTGTTTCCATTGGTCTCTATATGGTATAAGGAGTATACATATCAATTTTCATGAAGAAATTCCATGGGGAAGTCATCTGATCAAGGGTTGACTTTCTGGACAAGTCAGTGCAAAATCAGGGCATCTGAGGCCCCCAATGCCCCAACCAATGGGTGATCTTCATCATTTTGAGTGTATATGATCTTTATTTGATCATGGAAGAAGGTTGAAGTTCACAAAAATCAAGAATTTGGAGTTTTTGCAAATGTTGACTTTTTGGGCATAGTTGACTTTTCAAGAATGCTTCATTTTAGGTCATTTTTCAAGCCTTGATTCTTGATCCAAAAATGCTTCAAATGGGAAAACTTTGGTCATGAAAGTTGTAGACTACATCTTTCCCTTTTCAAAAAGTACAAGAACATGATCAAATTCTTCTTAGATCAAAAGTTATGGTGTGACAAAGTTGGCAAAAATCATTGATTTTCAAGATGTGCACCAAATGTGAATTTTGAAAAATCATGAACTAATGCCATTTGTAACTTCTAATTCACTTCAAACCATTACACAAACATTCCATAGGCCCTAAAAATCAGAATTGGACCAAAGATTACATGTTTATGGTTTGTGTAACAAGGCATTTTTCATAAAGTTTCAAAAAGTGACAACTTGCAAAAAACACTCATCACCCTTCACCAACTTGATGCATTGGATGCTGCACCTTGCCAGCCCTTTCACCCCATCTTGCTGCACCAGAACCATGCCTTGTACTAGCTATAAATTAACCCATGCCTCTCTTACAAATAAGTTGACATTTTGCAAAAGGTGACTTACCTATCACAGCAGGCCATGTCACATCATCTGGCCAATTAGAATTGTTTATACTTTCCATTTGCAAGAAAAACATAACACCAAGCAAGGCTGAAACTCTCTCAAGCATCACATACACAAACACACCTCATTTTGCAAATTGCTTCGAATCTGCCTCCACAAACTACAAACACTCAAACAAATTCCTCCAATCATCTCACCCTGCCTTGTTGAGTAGAAACCACCAAGAGTCAGGCCTGATTTGGGCAAGAACACTCCATTGCCATTTTTCACCTCAGCCTGCATTTCTCTTCGAATCAACTTCCACAGCCATCAAACTCCCAAGCTCTTTTCACCAACAAATCAAGCACATCAAAAGGAGTCAAAACCACCCATCACCTTGATCTGAAACAGCCTGTACACAAAGCTCATTTTCTGCTATATCAGTTTGGTACCTCTTGAAATAGCTTGCTAAAGCTCATTACAAGCCTGCCATTAGCACCAGGGGAGTCAGTGGAGCTAGCTTGCATCAAGGAACTGCTCTGAAAGCCCAGAAACAGGAGTTTTCACCTCAGGTATGGCCATGAAACTTTTCTCTCAAAGCTTTGATTTTTTGTTATAAAGTGAAAGTGCATGCTCTAAGGATCATTGTGGTGTGTTTAGATTTAAAAATGGTGGAAAAATGAGCATTTTATGAGTGTCTGAAAGTTTGGCCCCATTTTTGTTTTGCTTCGATTCAGCTTATTCTTGCTAGTTAAATGTTGATTGATTGTTGATTTAAGTTGCTAGAAGTGTGAGGATTGTTTCTGGGCGTTTAATTTAGCTTGGGGTGGTCTGAATCGTGTTCTAGGGTTTTGGTAGCGCCGGAGAAGATGACCGGAGCCTCCCTCCGGTCACCTGAGAGTTGTTATGCCCTAATCCCAGTCATTAAGCCAGTTTGAATCTTGGGCGTTGGATGGGGTTGACTGGTTGACTTCGCGCGTGAGTGAAGGGCTCAGATCCATTTGATTAGCCCTAATTCAATTAATTAGTTTAATTAATTCGTAATTAAGTTAATTGGCTCAGATGCAACCCCAGCCGTCCAGATGCGCGCTGGTCAACCAATTTAAATCCAGGGTTCATCTCATCCCTCCATTCTGTTTACTTCCCCTTTTATTTGTTTTTATTTTTCATTTATTTCATTTAACTTGCACAATTATTTTAAAATAGCAAAAAATGTGTAAAAATTATGAAACTTTTCCTCATAAGTTTTATTAATTTTTATGACACAAAAATATTTTTATTTTTATTTTTATCATTAAAAAAGTATTTTAAAATATTTAAAAGATTATTTTTAATTGATTAATGGAAATTAATTTATTAAAAATACTTTTAGGTATTTAAAAATCACCAAAAAATTCATGAAATGTTCTAAGACATTTAGAAACATTGTCCAACCTTCAAACCAAATTTCTTTTTTGATCTTGATGCATTTTGAGAATTTTTCATTGAATAAAAATCATTTTTATGCATTAATTTGATCCAAAGTTCAAAAAATCATTTCTGCCTATCTATGAAGAGTTGGACATTGATTCTTCTTGCATTGCATTGTGTTTGGCATGTAGTTTTTGAGATAAAATGGCCATGATTTGATCTTGCATTTTTCATTTGTTTGGCATTTCTTTTGTTTAGGAACCCTAAAAACCCTAATAACTTAGAAAAATCATAACTTGAGCTAGGTTAAGAGTTGAAACCTCTCCTTTGGACATTGGTTTAGTATAGGATTAGGGTTTCTTTGAATGGAATTTTCCATTTTTTATCTTAGGGTTTGCTTCTGTTTTTTGGTTTTTGTTTGTTGTTTGATTCATAAACCCTAATTTGGGCTTCCATTTGCATCCTTCTTGCATTCTCTTGCATAACATGACTTGCCATGACATTTCAATCATCCATTTGATTCATTTGACATCTTAAGACATATAGAAAACATGTTTGATCATTGCATCATGTGTTTGCCATGTTGTATGCCATGTATGCTTCATAACTTTCCATGTTTGTTCATGTTCCTTAACTTGCATCATTTGCATCCATGATCTTGTATGAACATCTCCATGCCTTGCCTCATGTTCATAGCACTTCATAGCATCATTAGCATCATGTAAATGCTTCTGGTTTTGTTTCTCATCATGTCATCTCATCCCATTTTGCATTGCATTGCATTTTGCTTCTAACATTTCAGGTGGTAAGTGAATTTGAGAAGTGAATTTGCCTTCACTTCTCGTGACTTTTCTTTTCATCTCTTTTCATGCATCCTTGCTGCATTTTTGTATGTGTTTGAGATTGAGCTTGTTCATTCTTCTTCTTCTCACTTTCTTTTCTTCAAGTGACTTGACTTCTTGAATGAAGCAAGTCACTTTGCTTCTCTTGATCCTGTTTATCTGCTTCCTGGTGGTTCCATTGAAGATTGTTCTTGAAGACCTCACAAACCTTAGGAACAACCAAGCATGATAATGATTAGGGCCTTGATTAGTCACCCCTCTTAGTTTTACCTTTGTGTCTCTTTTGAGTCTTCTCTTCTCATCTCATAATCAGGGACTAAACCCTAAAGGCTTTAAGGCTTTGTGATTAAGCTTATGCCTGCATCCTTCTCTTAGGATGGAGTGTATAACTTTAATCCTAAGTGTTAAACCCTTAATGTGTTTAACTCCTTTAATCAATCCACTTAATAACCATTAAGACATTACACTTGTAACTTGGGCCTTGCATTAGGGTTCTAATTCTTCCTTAACTGGTTAAGAAGGACTAACCCTAGTGTTAATGGACAAGTCCCCCTCAAGTTGTCTTACAAATCATAAAAATCACTTCATCATCATACCATTAAATAAAATCCACTTAATCAAAGGCTTGTTTTGTCATGAGTTTAATCCCTAATCATGGATTAAGTTGGGGAGCATTCCTCAGCTTAAACATTCTCATCTATTATCCTTCTCTTAGGATGGTGTAATGAGTCTGTTTAATCCCTGATTATGGCTTAACCTCATTACTCAACACTAAACAAAAACACCAAAAACATCTAAATAATCACAAGTAGGTTAATGATCTTAATCCTACACCAAAGGTGATTAAGTGTGAGAATCTGACTTCACACTTAAAGTATTCTCATTACCCCTAATCAGAGGGAAGATGTGATGAGTTTACTAACCCATTGGTTTAGGCTTAAGCTCATTAGCTTATAACAAACTTTCACAAGCAGTAAAAGACTGAAAACTCAAAAAACAAACAATAATCGTCTCCTTCGGGATTCTTTTCTCATCACTTTCACTCATAAACGAGAACTTGCTTCTTCCGTCTAATGCAAGACAGTTTGCACCTGAGCCAGACAGGTCATACACTTGAGCATAGACAAGCAAGCAGTTCACAAGTCAATTCATCTTTCAGTCTCTTTGGGTCGAACTACGGTGTTCTGACTTCCTCATTGCACGAGAGGATACGTAGGCATAACTTAACAGTTATCGAACAAAAGTCTCTGTATATTCCCCCTCTTCCAGCTTTATTCTTTTAGCCTCATGATCTTGAGCATTATATTCCAGTTCTTACACTGACACTGTATATATCACACTTCACTTCTTTTACACTGACACTTGTACATCCTTTTCCAGCTATTTTATACACAAATTGCACTGATACTACCCCTTTAAAACACAAATCCTTTAAGCGTGGATCCCGTCGAGTACGACGGACAATCTGGGTGCTAATACCTTCCCAGGTTGTAACCAACCCCCTTTCTCAGTCTCTCTGGTCCGCAACCGTCTTATCCATCTCTTTCTAGGTCTATGCAGCATTACCTTTCCTCCGGGATAAAAATGCCTAGCTGGCGACTCTTGTCTTTCTGAGTTCACTCCTGTGTGTTCTCATTCTCTTTTCGCCGACCGTTCACGTCTGTACCTTTATTTGGACTTAGCTTCATTTATCGGGAGCGACAGCTTGGCGACTCTGCTGGGGAGCCTTATACTGCAACCAGGGCTTCTGGTTCTTTTTGTGGGTTCCTCCTAGCGCTTGTTTGATTTGTGTTTACTGGGGTGTTATGTGCTATTTGTGTTCGTGTATTTGTATTTATTTTTGCTTTGTGTACAGTTTGTTTACTGCTTTCTTTATAGCTTTACATATGTCATACTGTCATACTGTTCTGGCTGGATCTGGTTTTGTTACTTTGGTGGGTGGGGTTCTATTGAGAGTTTAAGGTCCTATACCTGGGACCTGAGTGACACCTAGGCTAGAGTGGTTCATATTCTTTCCCATTCCATCTCGGTCTGGTGCGGGAATATGAAACACGGTTCAGATATGGGTTTCTTCTTGAGAACTCTGTGTTGCAGATTTCCTGCAATGCTAGGGCTATCTGGGAAGCCTGCTAAGTCTGGATGACCTTTTAGTTTTGACCTTCAGAAACTGAGGTGAATTAGAGGAGGAACTTTTATGGTTATTGTAAACACTGTACCTCCGGGTTAGAAGTGTTTACACTTCTCATAACTGATCCAAGTCTGAGGATCCTTGTTCTAGAACACCACCTGTGAGGGGGTTGGGCTGTTTACAGGTTTGCAGGTACCTTGACCTCAGAATACCTTGTTGCTTTGATTGTTTAAGAATACTCCAATTTGGGACAGTTCTTGTGATTCTAAAACCCTGGACATGTGGCTCTTTATTTGAGTCCCCCACCTTGGTTACTGGATTTATAGACCTCATCTGGAATTCTTGAGCACACTTGGACTTATATCAGAGTTTTGATCAGATCCAGCTCAGTCACAGACCCTTGCATTTCATTTGCATACATAAACATTGCATCATATTGACATTTGCTTATTTGTTTCAGGGTATCCATCTTCATTTGGTTTTGGTTTTGACCCCATCTTCAGTACTGACCTATCTTCACCAGCATCTGCTTCAGTTATCACCAGCATCAGCTAATCAGTGGCTCATTACTTCAGCATTATCATCAGCACCTGTCTCTACTCAGTCTTCAGCATCATGGCTCCTAAAAAGAGCAACATCACCTATCACTTCTTCCAGCCAGAGCTATCAGATATCAGGAGGATTCAGACCCTGATCACTCCAGATCACATACCTTTGTTCAGGGAACAGTATGGAGATATACTTGACATGGTTATGGATCTGGATCCATCACAGAGGAGCCTCATTCACACTTGCATTCAGTTCTATGATCCCCCACTGAGATGTTTCACCTTTCAAGACTTTCAGTTGGGCCCCTTATTGGAAGAGTACTCTTCATTAGTTGGTATGCCTATCAGGGGTGGAATCCCTTTCAACCCTGAGATGGTCTTTCCTGGTAATGGAGAAGTAGCAAAAGCTTTGCATCTGGAACTTGTTTTGATTGAGCAGCATATGACTTCTAAAGCTGGGATCCCTGGCTTTCATCTGGATTTCTTGATCTCCCAAGCTACCCTGAAAGCTTCTCTAGGAGAGTGGAAAGCTGTTTGTGCTTTACTGGCCTTGAGCATATATGGAATTGTATTGTTTGCAGATGAGCCTCGATTCATTAGCAAGAATGCAATCCATCTGTTCATCCTGAAGAACCCAGTGCCAACTTTATTGGGGGATCTTTACTATTCAGTGCATCAGAGGAATGAGAAGCAGAGGGGGAGATTAGTGAGGTGTTGTGCTCCATTGTTCCACACTTGGCTTCTCAAGCATCTACCCAGGACAGATGCATTTCTAAATCCTCATCAGCAAAGCAACTGGGCTAAGAGACTCACTATTCTAACTTCAGCTGACATCAGATGGTGCACTCAGAGCACCAAGGGCAGGGATGTCATCACCAGCTGTGGGCATTTTCCCAATGTGCCCCTAATAGGAGTTAAGGGAAGTATCAATTACAACCCTCTATTGTTCAGAAGGCAACTGGGCTATGCACTGGTCCACACTCCTAAGGCACAGGATCTGACTGAGACTCTTTATTGTGAGAACAAGACTAATCTGGCTACTGTTAGGCAGGCTGCCTGGGCTTGGGATAATGTTCAAACCAAGGGAGTGACCATTCTGGGGAAGTGCAATAATGTGGCATCAGCACAATATTATGAGTGGTCCCGTGCCAGGGCCCAATTCTCTGGGATGCCCTTTACCATAGAAGACATGCCTGAGTCATCTTCAGCACCACCCCCTGCCACTATCAGTTTGGAAGAGTTTGAGAGCTTGAAAGAAAGGAATGAGAAGCTAACCCAGGCTTTGCAGAAAACCCTCCGGGAGAGGAGTGAGGGTATGAGGGAGATTGAGAGGTTGGAGAAGATGAGAGTAGAGCATCTGACTAAGATTGAGAAGTCTGGGGATTATATCAAAAAGTCTAAGGCTGGAGAACAAATTCTGAAGAATGCTTGCAAAGAAGCCCAGTTCCAGAGAGCAAGGACAGACTTGTATTTGAAGGAGAGTCAAGCCCGGTGGGTCAGGATCACCGAGGCTCGTACCCTGGAAGACAAGAGAGTTCAAGACAAGATGGAGCAACTTGAAGCTAGTGCAAAAGAACAACAAGAAGCCCTGGCAGCAGCCCAGAGGGAGATATCAGAACTGAAGATCAAAGCAGGGGTGAAGAGGTCAAAGGACCAAACTCAGCACAAGAAGCTCACTACAGCTGTTACAACCCGGAATCTCCTCATCAGGAATCTCACGGAGCGTCCGGCTGATCCTGTGACCGAAGCACTTCTCAAGGAAGTTCGTGAGGATGAGTTTGGTCTTGATGTTTGACCATTTGTTTGTTGTTGCTTTCATTCCATGTACTTTTATTTTCTTTTCTTGTGATGTATTTTGACCCCTCAGAGGGCTTGTACTTGTAAACAAACTATGTACCATTTTGTTTTTGTAATGTATGTGTTAGTTTGTTCCATCCGAGTTCACTTCGAAAGCAACATCAACAGCATCTTCAAGGGTCTGGAAAGGGTCAAAACTGAAGGCCAAACCGGATACCTTGAGAACAAATAAGCATAACTGCATTGCATGCTAACCCTTTGTTTGTTTTGTAGGTTTTTTGTTTTGTTGTTGCTAACCTCTGTTGTGATGCATCAGGAACTATTGCTAGGCGCCGGGTATTTCCCCTCAACCGTCCGCACCGTTATCCAACCCGAAACAACCTTCCGGGCATTCGAATGGATCAGATGCAGCAGGACCTTACTGAGGTCAGAAATCAAATGGCAAATGAAAGGCTAGAGATGAGGAATCAGATGACGCAGTTCATGGAAGTGATGAACAACATGGCTCAGAGCCAGGAAAGATTGAGAGCCATGGTGGAAAGGCAAAATCAAGAGGATCCACATATAGGGACTGCCGGTACCAGTAACAATGAAAGGGTACAACCTCATGTCAACCCTCCGGTATTTGGACCACACCTCCATCCTGAGGTCAATATTCCAGCAAATGTCCAAGGGACTGCCACCGCAGCCAGGGTACTACAAGAAGATCCTCAGGAGGACCAATTCACAGTAATGGGCGCTGGGGAAGAAGCTTATGATAGAAGATTGGATGAGATAGCTGAGAAATTGAGGTCCTTAGAATCTCAAAACTCTTTGGGCTTCGATGTCATGGACATGGGCTTGGTAGACGGGGTCAGGATCCCCCATAAGTTCAAGCCTCCTTGCTTTGAAAAATACAACGGGACTTCATGCCCCCGGACTCATTTACAGTCATTTCTAGGAAGGTTGAAGGCCTATACTATGGATGAGAAGCTCTGGATGTTCTATTTCGAGGATAGCTTAACTGGAGCGTCAAGAGAATGGTATTCTCACTTGACAAGGGAAACTATTAGATGTTGGAAGGACCTGGCAGAGGCCCTCATCAGACAGTATCAGTATAACTTAGACATGGCACCCAACAGGACCCTCCTAATGGGAATATCACAGTCTTCAAGGGAGAGTTTCCGAGAATATGCCCAGAGATGGAGGCAATTGGCTGCTGCTGTTCAGCCACCTATGTCTGAACGGGAAATGGCAGATATGTTCATGAACACCCTTCAGGGAACTTATATTGACAGGCTGGCTGCCTTCTCTTCCACTAGCTTTGCGGATGTTGTCATAGCTGGGGAGAGAATCGAAAGCCTATTGAAGATGGGCAAGATCTCATACAACGGCGCAAGCTCGTCCAATAGTACAAGAAAGCCTTTTGCAGGCCCGAGAAGAACTGGCGAGACCAATGCCATCCACACTAACAGGGGCAGGCCCCAATATGTTCACAGATCAGTGGCAACAGTCACCATTCCTGCTCCAGTTCATCCTCAGCCAGTTTATCAACCTCTGCAACAAAACTATCAGCCACAACCTCAGTACCATCAACAGAATCAGTATCCTCCGAGAAATTACAACAACAGCAACACCAACAACAATAATCAGCAGAGGCCATTCCAACAGAGGCCATCTCAAGCCAACAGGGTAATCGACCCGATCCCTATGCCATATGCTACATTGCTGCCACAACTCCTGAAACTCAACCTAGTTGAGCTAAGGACGTTGGCACCTCCAGATCCCAACAGTCTACCCAGGAATTATGATTCCAATGCCAGATGTGCCTTCCATTCAAATGCACCTGGCCACAGTACAGAAAAGTGCAGAGCCCTGCACATGAAGGTACAAGACCTGGTAGACTCGAAAGCTCTAAATTTCGCACCACCACCCAATGTCAATAAGAACCCGATGCCAAACCACGGTGGTCCCAGAATTAACGCTATTGAAGAAGACAAGCCGTCTTATTTAATAACCAGTGTGGGTTAGATCCGGACGCCGTTGGTAGAAATCAAGGCTCAGCTCTTGGAATGTCATATGTTCCCGGGGTGCGAGTTAGGGTGTGCTTACTGCAATATTTCGGTAAATGGGTGCGATAACCTGAGGAATGGCATAGACGGTCTTATTCAGAGTGGCCAGCTTCAGATCACCACATCATTTCCAACAAATCCAGCAATCTCATCAGCAACGGTTTTAGAACCTCCTACAACTGCAGCAACCATTGTTCCTGACAATTCTTCGGTTTCATCAACGAGTACTTCATCTATCATTTCAACTGATCAGTTTTCAAGTAATTTTCCTGCTACAACTTCAGCATCACTCCATTTTGAACCTCCTACAACAACGACATCCACACTCCCGACAATGTCTCCTACAACACCAGCAACAAATCATGAAGATGTCTCAACTGTCACCATATTCTACGATCCTGAAAACAACTCCGCCTACAACTCAGAAAGTGCTGCTCCCATCAGGGCACCAGTAACAATTTATTATGATCCGCAGACTATCACAGTTCCTTCAACAGCTGCAGCCAGTCCAGTCACTATCACGGTGCCTGGACCCGTACCTTATGAAAGCAGTAATGCCATCCCCTGGCATTACGGCTCTGACTTGTACTGTGAGGGACAAAGAATCACTTTTGAATCATCAACCCCTGCACTACAAATTGACAATGTGGGCGGAGGCGGAGGCTTCACTCGAAGCGGACGTCTTTTCGCTCCACAAATTCAGAGACCCACTGCCAAAGCAGAGGCTGCTGCTAAAGCAAAAGGAAAAAGCTTGGTGCAGGAAGAGCAGACTGTTAAAGAAGCTTTGAAAACACCCTTCGATCAAGAGGTTGATGAGTTCATGCGAATCATCAAAAAGAGTGATTATAAAATAGTGGATCAGCTTCATCAGACGCCCTCCAAGATCTCAATCCTATCATTGCTTATGTGCTCCGAAGCCCATCGGAATGCACTACTCAAAGTCCTGCACGCAGCTTACGTGCCTGAAGAGATCACTGTCAATCAGCTGGAAGCAGTAGTGGGAAATGTTAATGCTAGTCACGGACTAGGGTTCACCAATACTGATTTGACAACGGAAGGCCGCAACCATAACAAAGCCTTGCACATAACCATGGAATGCAAAGGTGCTGTCCTTTCCCATGTGCTGGTAGACACGGGGTCATCCCTCAATGTCTTACCTAAGAAGGCTCTGGTGAAGCTAGAATATGACGGATTGGCATTGAGACCCAGCAACCTGGTGGTAAGAGCTTTTGATGGCTCAAAGAGATCGGTTCTGGGAGAGATTGAGTTACCCGTAACAATTGGCCCGCAGACCTTTACAACTATCTTCTACGTGATGGATATACAGCCCGCCTACAGCTGTTTATTGGGTAGGCCATGGATTCACGCCGCTGGCGCCGTGACCTCTACCCTTCACCAGAAGTTAAAATATGAGTGGGAGGGTCAGATCGTTACAATCTGTGGAGAAGAGGACATTTTTGTCAGCCACCTGGCAACCTATAAGTACATTGAGATGGATGGGGAGATCCATGAAACAATGAGCCAGGGGTTTGAAGCCTTGAATGTGAATGAAACATCTGCTGTGTCTGGTACTTCAATATCATCATACCAACAAGCCCGGAAGGTTGTTGAGGAAGGAACTGCCCAGGGCTGGGGCAAGCTACTACCGGTAGAGAAGAAAGAGGACAGATTTGGGTTGGGTTACAAACCAACTCAACAAGATCAAGCAGCGGCTGCGAAAGAGCCCAATTTTGTGAGTGGGGGGATGCTTACCCCTGATGCCATCAACTGTCTGGAAGACGAGCTGGAAGAGGAACGCAACCTGGAAAGTTGGATTCGTCCAAAGATCCCGGGGAGCAGTATCTCGAACTGGTCTTCCCAGGAAATTATAAGAGTTACTCATGCAGAGTAATTATTATTTACTGTATTTTATAGCATGCATCAAAGTATTGCATCTTGCCCAAGATGACAAGACTCATTTTGTAATCGGGCCATCTGTACTTTTTGTGCAAACAAGATTAATTAATGAAATATCAGACATCTTTTTGCAAACGAGTCTTTTTCTTTTCGTTCACTGTTTTTCCATTTTTTTCTTTTTGTACAAAAAAATAAATGGCGGTGTTTTCAAAATGACAACTTCATTTCACTTTTCTAAATAAAGATTAAAATCAAATCACTAAAATGAACAAACTTAACCCTTGCAGAGAGTGCCTTCCAGACAGCACCGACAACAGCACGGCTATGACTTCGTATGACTTTGACAATCCAATCAATCAAGCTGATGAAGGGGTTGAAGAAGAATATGAGCTTCCTGAAGAGCTAGCCAGGTTGTTAAGACAAGAGGAAAAGGTTATTACTCCTCACCAGGAGGAGGTTGAAGTGATTAATCTTGGTACAGATGAAGACGTGAAAGAAATTAAAATCGGGGCCTGCCTGCAAGACTCAGTGAAGAGGCAACTGATTGATCTGCTTCAAGAGTATGTGGACGTGTTTGCTTGGTCGTATCAAGACATGCCAGGGTTGGATACCGACATTGTTGTACACAAGCTGCCTTTGAGAGAAGAGTGCCCACCGGTCAAACAGAAACTGCGTCGTACTCGTCCAGACATGGCTATGAAAATCAAGGAAGAGGTACAAAAGCAATGGGACGCCAGGTTCCTTGCTGTAACTAGCTATCCGCCGTGGGTTGCTAATATAGTACCTGTGCCTAAGAAGGACGGCAAAGTAAGAATGTGTGTTGACTACCGGGACCTGAACAGAGCTAGCCCGAAAGATGATTTCCCTTTACCTCACATTGATGTATTGGTTGATAATACGGCTCAGTTCTCGGTATTCTCCTTCATGGATGGATTTTCAGGATACAATCAGATTAAAATGTCACCTGAAGACATGGAGAAGACAACATTCATCACACCTTGGGGCACGTTCTGCTACAAAGTAATGCCATTTGGGCTCAAGAATGCCGGTGCGACGTATCAACGGGCTATGGTAACATTATTCCACGATATGATCCATAAAGAAATAGAGTGTTATGTGGATGACATGATTGCCAAGTCCCTTACTGAAGAAGATCACCTGGTAAATCTGCTGAAGCTATTCAAGCGTCTGAGGAAGTACCAACTGAAGTTGAACCCCAACAAGTGCACATTCGGGGTGAGATCTGGTAAGCTGCTGGGTTTTATTGTAAGCGAAAAAGGGATTGAAGTTGACCCTGATAAAGTCAAAGCCATTCAAGAGATGCCTGCACCGAAGACTGAGAAAGAAGTTCGAGGTTTCTTAGGTCGATTGAACTACATTTCAAGGTTCATCTCCCACCTTACAGCAACCTGTGAACCCTTGTTCAAGCTGTTAAGAAAGGAGCAGACGGTCAGGTGGAACGAAGACTGCCAGAAGGCTTTTGACAAAATCAAGGAATATCTGCAAGAACCTCCAATCCTTATGCCACCGGTTGAAGGAAGACCTCTGATCATGTACTTGACAGTATTAGAAGAGTCAATGGGGTGTGTGTTGGGCCAGCATGACGAGTCTGGTCGAAAAGAGTATGCAATATACTACCTAAGCAAAAAGTTTACCGACTGTGAACAACGTTACTCACTGCTCGAGAAAACTTGCTGTGCTTTAGCGTGGGCTGCTCGCCGACTAAGGCAGTATATGTTGACCCACACTACCTTACTGATCTCAAAGATGGACCCAGTCAAGTACATATTTGAGAAGCCAGCACTCACCGGACGGGTTGCAAGATGGCAAATGATCCTTACAGAGTATGACATCCAATACACATCTCAGAAAGCCATCAAGGGCAGTGTGTTGTCTGAATATCTTGCTGAGCAACCCATTGATGATTACCAGCCTATGAGATTTGACTTCCCTGATGAAGACATCATGTTCATTAAAGCAAGAGATCATGAAGAGCCTGTTCACACTGAAGGGCCTGACCCGGAGGAAGAATGAACTATGATGTTTGACGGGGCTGTTAACATGAATGGTCGTGGTGTTGGTGCAGTACTCATTACACCTAAGGGAGTTCACATGCCTTTCTCGGAAAAACTCACCTTCAACTGCACTAACAACGAAGCTGAATACGAAGCTTGCATTATGGGTCTCGAGGAAGCCATTGACCTCAGGATCAAGACATTGACTGTATTCGGAGATTCAGCTCTGGTAGTTAATCAAACCAACGGAAAATGGTACACCCACCAGGATCATCTGATACCTTACAGGGATTATACAAGGAGGTTATTGACTTTCTTCACAACAGTCAAGCTTGAGTATATCCCTCGGGACGAGAATCAGTTCGCAGATGCTCTGGCTACCATTTCATCCATGATCAAAATTCAGACTGCCAACTTTGTACCTCAGATTTCGGTGTCCAGACTTGATAGACCAGCATATGTATTTGCAGCAGATGTTATCAAAGATGATAAGCCTTGGTTCCATGATATTAAATGCTTCTTGGAGGATCAAACATACCCACCTGGGGCATCTTCCAATGATAAGAAGACTTTGAGAAGGCTTGCTGGTAGTTTCTTCTTGAACACTGATGGGTCTTTATATAAAAGCAACTTTGATATGGTACTCCTCAGATGTGTTGATAAGACAGAAGCGGACTTGTTGATGCATGAAGTGCACGAAGGATCCTTTGGTACCCATGCCGGAGGGCATGCCATGGCTAAGAAATTGTTAAGATCAGGCTATTACTGGATCACAATGGATGCAGACTGTTGTGCTTACGCCAGAAAATGTCATAAATGCCAGATCTACGCAGATAAGGTGCATGTGCCTCCCAATCCTTTGAACATCATGTCTTCACCCTGGCCCTTTGCTATGTGGGGCATTGATATGATTGGCAAGATTGAGCCAACCGCTTCAAATGGCCACAGATTCATCCTGGTCGCCATTGATTATTTCACTAAGTGGGTCGAAGCCGCCTCATATGCAAATGTTACAAGACAAGTGGTAGCCAGATTTCTGAAGAGAGACATCATCTGTCGATATGGAGTTCCCGAGCGAATCATTACTGATAATGGTTCCAACTTAAACAACAAAATGATGGCTGAATTATGCCGGGACTTCAAGATCCAACACCACAATTCTTCTCCTTACAGGCCAAAGATGAACGGCGTTGTTGAGGCAGCGAATAAAAATATCAAGAAGATTGTGCAGAAGATGGTAGTCACCTACAAAGACTGGCATGAAATGCTACCGTTTGCCTTGCATGGGTACCGCACGTCTATCAGAACGTCCACTGGGGCAACACCGTATCAGCTTGTGTACGGAATGGAAGCAGTCCTACCTGTCGAAGTTGAATTACCCTCTTTGCGAGTATTGATGGATGTTAAGCTGAACGAAGCAGAATGGGTTAGGTCCCGATACGAACAACTGAGTCTGATTGAAGAGAAGAGATTGGCTGCAATATGTCATGGACAATTGTATCAGAAGAGAATGAAGAAAGCCTTCGATCAGAAAGTCAGGCACCGAGAGTACCAAGTGGGAGATCTTGTGCTGAAGAGAATCCTCCCTCCTCATACAGACCACAGAGGCAAATGGACTCCAAATTATGAAGGACCATTCGTGGTAAAGAAAGTTTTCTCTGGTGGAGCACTGATGCTCAGCACCATGGATGGTGAAGATTTCCCGTCCCCTGTGAATTCATATGCAGTTAAAAAATACTTCGCATAAAAATGACCCGCTGGACATAAAAACAGAATGTAAGTCCAGGCAAAAATAGGGCATCCCGGCGAGTCAAAAACAGAATAAAAGACTCGGGCAAAAATAAGGGAAAATAAATGAAAAAACGTACACCCGCTGAGTTGAAAAGCCGCATCGGACAGCTCAGGCAAAAATGGGTATCCCGATGGATTGAAAACCCGAAAGGGCGATCCATGCAAAATAAGGGAATGAGCGAACAACTGCATTCTGAATTCGTCTGTATTACTCACAACTTGGAAAGCTTCAACAGAATCAAGCTTCAATCAGAATCATCCTTCTTCAGAAAGCAAGACGAGAAGAACGTCATTGTCATACGAGTCATAGCAGAAGAGGAAGCTCCTCAAAGCGTCATCAACACTGCCAGCACTTTGTTTCTCAATTTGTAACAATCTCCTCATTTCAGGGGATATGTTCCTTCGACTGTATCTTGCCGATTCAGGGCACATGAATTAATAAAATCAGGCTTTTCAGTCATGTTTCGTTTGTACATTTTATTTTGCAAAGAATGTCTGATGTCTCTAAAAAACTGATTGCACGAGTACAGATGTTTCTCTCTAAGAAAATAAAAACATGCTTGCAGGAAATTTTGCTTACTCTCAGAAATATTTGAACTCCTATGACGGGATCCAGTAAGGGATACCTCGGGATTATCTTGTGCGTCTCTCTATCTTTTTCAGGATTGCAGGTATCCAGAGCGCAACTTGGGGCACGAGGCCTCATCCCAGCAAGCTGGCAAACCAACACTCGTTTCTAGCACCCAAAGTGCTCTCTCCCCAGCTGAGTTGCCTCTCATAGCTTCCCCAATGGAGTTGCCATTTACTACCTATCTCCATCAGAGTTGCTAGGCATCACGGAAGGCGCCTACATCCCCGATTGAGTCAAGGATCTCTCTTTCTCCCCAGCCGAGTTGCCGTCTCGCCCTCAGCCGAGTACAAAGTCAGGAAACCATCACCCCACAGAATCATTAGCCTCTGTTCAGAAGAGCAACGCATGAAGAAGTCACAACAGAGTACAGAAGACTGCTGCAAACCCCAGTTGGGTCCCATATTACGAGGATATGTCAATCAGTGACCTATATCCCAAGTGGGCAAATATCATATCATCAGATCTACCAATGATCACACCCCCAGCTGGGATATCCACTTTCAAACAGATCAACCAGGGATCTCTGCAGCAGCGGGATCCGAATCCCAGATCTATGCCTCTTTGCATAATCATAGCATTCGCATCATATTATCCCCTCAGAGCGTAGCATTCCGTCTAATACGGAGCATTACGGCAAAAATCCAACACATAGCATAATCATAAGCCATGTTCTGAATAAACACTTGTGAATGATAACCGTTCATCGTCATTGTACAGAAATCCCCACCAGAGTCCCAGCAAAAGCAGTTGCCTCACAAATCACAAACACCAGTATATATTTCCTTTTGACACCCGTCCGTTTCATCCTTCCCCAGTAAAGTCGCCTGAACACTCTTTACAAACAAATCACCCGTATCACGGATATTTCATGACACCCGTCCGTGTCACATCACCAGCAGAAAGCCAAAGACATCCTCTTTGCACTCACATGTACCTATATACACTTTCCTGACACCCGTCCGTGTCATTTCCCCAGCGCAGTCGCTTATACTTTTGCAACCCACATACTTGTTAATATTATTATACTTTGACACTCGTCCGTGTCACTCTCCCCAGCAGATAAACACTCATCTATACAATACTCATGCTCACTACTCATGTTGCACTTGTGCAGATACTCGTCCGTATCTTGTATATACCACTTATATACCCACAGATTCAACAATAGTCCTTGTTCTTTGTTAACCCGTTGG
Source organism: Lathyrus aphaca (assembly GCA_963966055.1). Classification (NCBI taxonomy): domain Eukaryota; kingdom Viridiplantae; phylum Streptophyta; class Magnoliopsida; order Fabales; family Fabaceae; genus Lathyrus; species Lathyrus aphaca. Next base: position 467,313,962 of record OZ014523.1, read on the forward strand.
TACTCGTCCGTACCATCATCTCAGAACATTGCGCCTAGTGTTTGTTTCTACATGATACTCGTCCGTATCATAGTCTTAAGGATGTTCGTCCGCATCTTTAATCCGTACACCGTGTCGAACACTTATGTCTTCTTGAATATAGATGCTCGTTTGTATCTGTTATTCCCCAGAAGAGTCCCTTCAGATGCAACACTCGTCCGTGTTCTTTGTTAACCCGTTGATACTCGTCCGTATCATCATCTCTGAACACGTGTCAGTATTTGTTTTTACCCGATACTCGTCCGTATCGTAGTCTTAAGGATGCTCGTCCGCATCTTTAATCTATACACAACATCTAAACACTTATACTTTCTCTTCTTGGTTGTAAATACTCGTCCGTGTTTACTATATCCCCAGTAGATTGCCAACAAAACAAATTTTTCTTCTTATCTGACACTCGTCCTGTGTTATAATAAACCCTGAGAGCAGCCGTACCCTGCTGAGTGGTCATCCTCCACTTCTTGATGGTCGTCCTCCATCATGCTCGTCCGATGGCCGTCCCCATCGTTGATTTTAGCAGCCGTCCCCTGCTAGGTGGTCGTCCTCCACCTCTTGATGATTTTCCTTCATCAATTTTATCCAATGGCCGTCCCCATTGTTGATTTTGGTTATCTGGCATTCGTCCTATGTCATGATAAACCCTGAGAGCAGCCGTCCCCTGCTAGGTGGTCGTCCTCCACCTCTTGATGGCCGTCCTCCGTCATGCTCGTCCGATGGCCGTCCCCATCGTTGACCTTTTATCCGATGGCCGTCCCCATCGTTGATATTTTCGGCAGCCGTACCCTGCCAGGTGGTCATCCTCCACCTTTGATGACCGTCCCTCATCTTATCCCCAACAGAGCAGCCGTTCCCTGCTAGGTGATCGTCCTTCACCTTTGATGGCCGTACCCCATCATCTGTTTATTTCATTTAGTCTTTAACCCGATGGCCGTCCCCGTCGTGGTCCTTTGTTCTTTTAGCCCGATGGCCGTCCCCATCGTTGGTTACTTTACTTTGAGAACTTGATGGCCGTCCCCGTCATGTTTCATTAATTCCCAAAGAATCTAGCTTTATCTTGATGGCCGTCCCCATCATAATCTTATTTTCCTCAGCTAGTCGGCCGTCCCCGTCTTGGCTTTACCTTTTATCCCCCAGCATGTCGGCCGTCCCCGTCATTGCTCTATCGCCCACACTTTACAATATACTTTATTTTCCTTTACAATCTATATCCCTTTTCTTCTTCATTCTGTGAGTGCAAATTTTGGACTGTCTTTGGTATTCAACCACAAGTTATCTTGTTTGTCTGTTAAGCCGTCGCTTACATCCTGCACAGCTAACTCATGTTTGAATAGGGGCAGCTGTAAACACCCCAAATTTGCCCTCACCCATTCACACCATGGCTTGTGATCATTTCATATGCATAAACACAATCATATCATCTCATATCTCATTTTTGATCCACTGCATAGTTTCTAAGTCATCTGCACCTAGGGTTTGTGATCTGAGCAATCCAAAAGCTTCTTGAGCCTCTCCAAAGGCAACCAATCACTTCAAAGGGATCCATATGTGTTCAAGTATCATATTACATCCTCTCAAAGTCAAAAATTCCACAGAATCACAAGAACTGAGGTTTGTGTGGATGCAGAGCCAAGTTTGACTGCACAGTTGACTGAAAATTAGGGTTTTGGTTTCAGAGGCCATAACACCCAATTTTTTGGTCATTCTTGTTTCCATTGGTCTCTATATGGTATAAGGAGTATACATATCAATTTTCATGAAGAAATTCCATGGGGAAGTCATCTGATCAAGGGTTGACTTTCTGGACAAGTCAGTGCAAAATCAGGGCATCTGAGGCCCCCAATGACCCAACCAATGGGTGATCTTCATCATTTTGAGTGTATATGATCTTTATTTGATCATGGAAGAAGGTTTAAGTTCACAAAAATCAAGAATTTGGAGTTTTTGCAAATGTTGACTTTTTGGGCATAGTTGACTTTTCAAGAATGCTTCATTTTAGGTCATTTTTCAAGCCTTGATTCTTGATCCAAAAATGCTTCAAATGGAAAAACTTTGGTCATGAAAGTTGTATATTACATCTTTCCCTTTTCAAAAAGTACAAGAACATGATCAAATTCTTCTTAGATCAAAAGTTATGGTGTGACAAAGTTGGCAAAAATCATTGATTTTCAAGATGTGCACCAAATGTGAATTTTGCAAAATCATGAACTAATGCCATTTGTAACTTCTAATTCACTTCAAACCATTACACAAACATTCCATAGGCCCTAAAAATCAGAATTGGACCAAAGATTACATGTTTATGGTTTGTGTAACAAGGCATTTTTCATAAAGTTTCAAAAAGTGACAACTTGCAAAAAACACTCATCACCCTTCACCAACTTGATGCATTGGATGCTGCACCTTGCCAGCCCTTTCACCCCATCTTGCTGCACCAGAACCATGCCTTGTACTAGCTATAACTTAGCCCATGCCTCTCTTACAAAGAAGTTGACATTTTGCAAAAGGTGACTTACCTATCACAGCAGGCCATGTCACATCATCTGGCCAATTAGAATTGTTTATACTTTCCATTTGCAAGAAAAACATAACACCAAGCAAGGCTGAAACTCTCTCAAGCATCACATACACAAACACACCTCATTTTGCAAATTGCTTCGAATCTGCCTCCACAAACTACAAACACTCAAACAAATTCCTCCAATCATCTCACCCTGCCTTGTTGAGTAGAAACCACCAAGAGTCAGGCCTGATTTGGGCAAGAACACTCCATTGCCATTTTTCACCTCAGCCTGCATTTCTCTTCGAATCAACTTCCACAGCCATCAAACACCCAAGCTCTTTTCACCAACAAATCAAGCACATCAAAAGGAGTCAAAACCACCCATCACCTTGATCTGAAACAGCCTGTACACAAAGCTCATTTTCTGCTATATCAGTTTGGTACCTCTTGAAATAGCTTGCTAAAGCTCATTCCAAGCCTGCCATTAGCACCAGGGGAGTCAGTGGAGCTAGCTTGCATCAAGGAACTGCTCTGAAAGCCCAGAAACAGGAGTTTTCACCTCAGGTATGGCCATGAAACTTTTCTCTCAAAGCTTTGATTTTTTGTTATAAAGTGAAAGTGCATGCTCTAAGGATCATTGTGGTGTGTTTAGATTTAAAAATGGTGGAAAAATGAGCATTTTATGAGTGTCTGAAAGTTTGGCCCCATTTTTGTTTTGCTTCGATTCAGCTTGTTCTTGCTAGTTAAATGTTGATTGATTGTTGATTTAAGTTGCTAGAAGTGTGAGGATTGTTTCTGGGCGTTTAATTTAGCTTGGGGTGGTCTGAATCGTGTTCTAGGGTTTTGGTAGCGCCGGAGAAGATGACCGGAGCCTCCCTCCGGTCACCTGAGAGTTGTTATGCCCTAATCCCAGTCATTAAGCCAGTTTGAATCTTGGTCGTTGGATGGGGTTGACTGGTTGACTTCGCGCGTGAGTGAAGGGCTCAGATCCATTTGATTAGCCCTAATTCAATTAATTAGTTTAATTAATTCGTAATTAAGTTAATTGGCTCAGATGCAACCCCAGCCGTCCAGATGCGCGCTGGTCAACCAATTTAAATCCAGGGTTCATCTCATCCCTCCATTCTGTTTACTTCCCCTTTTATTTGTTTTTATTTTTCATTTATTTCATTTAACTTGCACAATTATTTTAAAATAGCAAAAAATGTGTAAAAATTATGAAACTTTTCCTCATAAGTTTTATTAATTTTTATGACACAAAAATATTTTTATTTTTATTTTTATCATTAAAAAAGTATTTTAAAATATTTAAAAGATTATTTTTAATTGATTAATGGAAATTAATTTATTAAAAATACTTTTAGGTATTTAAAAATCACCAAAAAATTCATGAAATGTTCTAAGACATTTAGAAACATTGTCCAACCTTCAAACCAAATTTCTTTTTTGATCTTGATGCATTTTGAGAATTTTTCATTGAATAAAAATCATTTTTATGCATTAATTTGATCCAAAGTTCAAAAAATCATTTCTGCCTATCTATGAAGAGTTGGACATTGATTCTTCTTGAATTGCATTGTGTTTGGCATGTAGTTTTTGAGATAAAATGGCAATGATTTGATCTTGCATTTTTCATTTGTTTGGCATTTCTTTTGTTTAGGAACCCTAAAAACCCTAATAACTTAGAAAAATCATAACTTGAGCTAGGTTAAGAGTTGAAACCTCTCCTTTGGACATTGGTTTAGTATAGGATTAGGGTTTCTTTGAATGGCATTTTCCATTTTTTATCTTAGGGTTTGCTTCTGTTTTTTGGTTTTTGTTTGTTGTTTGATTCATAAACCCTAATTTGGGCTTCCATTTGCATCCTTCTTGCATTCTCTTGCATAACATGACTTGCCATGACATTTCAATCATCCATTTGATTCATTTGACATCTTAAGACATATAGAAAACATGTTTGATCATTGCATCATGTGTTTGCCATGTTGTATGCCATGTATGCTTCATAACTTTCCATGTTTGTTCATGTTCCTTAACTTGCATCATTTGCATCCATGATCTTGTATGAACATCTCCATGCCTTGCCTCATGTTCATAGCACTTCATAGCATCATTAGCATCATGTAAATGCTTCTGGTTTTGTTTCTCATCATGTCATCTCATCCCATTTTGCATTGCATTGCATTTTGCTTCTAACATTTCAGGTGGTAAGTGAATTTGAGAAGTGAATTTGCCTTCACTTCTCGTGACTTTTCTTTTCATCTCTTTTCATGCATCCTTGCTGCATTTTTGTATGTGTTTGAGATTGAGCTTGTTCATTCTTCTTCTTCTCACTTTCTTTTCTTCAAGTGACTTGACTTCTTGAATGAAGCAAGTCACTTTGCTTCTCTTGATCCTGTTTATCTGCTTCCTGGTGGTTCCATTGAAGATTGTTCTTGAAGACCTCACAAACCTTAGGAACAACCAAGCATGATAATGATTAGGGCCTTGATTAGTCACCCCTCTTAGTTTTACCTTTGTGTCTCTTTTGAGTCTTCTCTTCTCATCTCATAATCAGGGACTAAACCCTAAAGGCTTTAAGGCTTTGTGATTAAGCTTATGCCTGCATCCTTCTCTTAGGATGGAGTGTATAACTTTAATCCTAAGTGTTAAACCCTTAATGTGTTTAACTCCTTTAATCAATCCACTTAATAACCATTAAGACATTACACTTGTAACTTGGGCCTTGCATTAGGGTTCTAATTCTTCCTTAACTGGTTAAGAAGGACTAACCCTAGTGTTAATGGACAAGTCCCCCTCAAGTTGTCTTACAAATCATAAAAATCACTTCATCATCATACCATTAAATAAAATCCACTTAATCAAAGGCTTGTTTTGTCATGAGTTTAATCCCTAATCATGGATTAAGTTGGGGAGCATTCCTCAGCTTAAACATTCTCATCTATTATCCTTCTCTTAGGATGGTGTAATGAGTCTGTTTAATCCCTGATTATGGCTTAACCTCATTACTCAACACTAAACAAAAACACCAAAAACATCTAAATAATCACAAGTAGGTTAATGATCTTAATCCTACACCAAAGGTGATTAAGTGTGAGAATCTGACTTCACACTTAAAGTATTCTCATTACCCCTAATCAGAGGGAAGATGTGATGAGTTTACTAACCCATTGGTTTAGGCTTAAGCTCATTAGCTTATGACAAACTTTCACAAGCAGTAAAAGACTGAAAACTCAAAAAACAAACAATAATCGTCTCCTTCGGGATTCTTTTCTCATCACTTTCACTCATAAACGAGAACTTGCTTCTTCCGTCTAATGCAAGACAGTTTGCACCTGAGCCAGAGAGGTCATACACTTGAGCATAGACAAGCAAGCAGTTCACAAGTCAATTCATCTTTCAGTCTCTTTGGGTCGAACTACGGTGTTCTGACTTCCTCATTGCACGAGAGGATACGTAGGCATAACTTAACAGTTATCGAACAAAAGTCTCTGTATATTCCCCCTCTTCCAGCTTTATTCTTTTAGCCTCATGATCTTGAGCATTATATTCCAGTTCTTACACTGACACTGTATATATCACACTTCACTTCTTTTACACTGACACTTGTACATCCTTTTCCAGCTATTTTATACACAAATTGCACTGATACTACCCCTTTAAAACACAAATCCTTTAAGCGTGGATCCCGTCGAGTACGACGGACAATCTGGGTGCTAATACCTTCCCAGGTTGTAACCAACCCCCTTTCTCAGTCTCTCTGGTCCGCAACCGTCTTATCCATCTCTTTCTAGGTCTATGCAGCATTACCTTTCCTCCGGGATAAAAATGCCTAGCTGGCGACTCTTGTCTTTCTGAGTTCACTCCTGTGTGTTCTCATTCTCTTTTCGCCGACCGTTCGCGTCTGTACCTTTATTTGGACTTAGCTTCATTTATCGGGAGCGACAAACAAGACGGGAACGAAGTCTTCATATTCCTCAACAACGCATCAGGATTTACTTTGCCCAGCCAACAGTTGTTCTACGAAGCTATTCATGTGATTCAACTACATAATTCACATATCATATCATAAGCATTCTCATAAGATATTATCTTGCAGAATGTTATATACATCATGATATTTGCACCGAACTAACCTTGCTTTTCAGGTTAATTCTCCAGCAGACAAACTTCATCAACAACTTGATACCTTGGGCCGTCGTTTATCAACCCAAAGTTTATCTCGTTATTTTGGGACGTCGTTTATTCTTCCCGAAGGCTATTTTGAGACGTTGTTTATTCTTCTCAAAAGCCATTTTGATACCTTGGGCCGTCGTTTATCCACCCAAAGGTTATCTCATTATTTTGGGACGTCATTTATTCTTCCCGAAGGCTATTTTGAGACGTCGTTTATTCTTCTCAAAAGCCATATTGTTACCTTGGGCCGTCGTTTATCCACCCGAAGGTTATCTCATTATTTTGGGACGTCGTTTATTCTTCCCGAAGGCTATTTTGAGACGTTTTTATTCTTCTCAAAAGCCATATTGTTACCTTGGGTCGTCGTTTATCCACCCGAAGGTTATCTCATTATTTTGGGACGTCATTTATTCTTCCCAAAGGCTATTTTGAGACGTCGTTTATTCTTCTCAAAAGCCATATTGTTACCTTGGGCCGTCGTTTATCCACCCGAAGGTTATCTCATTATTTTGGGACGTCGTTTATTCTTCCCAAAGGATATTTTGAGACGTCGTTTATTCTTCTCAAAAGCCATATTATTATCTTGGGTTGTCGTTTATCCACCCGAAGGTTATCTCATTATTTTGGGACGTCGTTTATTCTTCCTGAAGGCTATTTTGAGACGTCGTTTATTCTTCTCAAAAGCCATATTGTTACCTTGGGCCGTCGTTTATCCACCCGAAGGTTATCTCATTATTTTGGGATGTCGTTTATTCTTCCCGAAGGCTATTTTGAGACGTCGTTTATTCTTCTCAAAAGCCATATTGTTACCTTGGGCCGTCGTTTATCCACCCTAAGGTTATCTCATTATTTTGGGACATCGTTTATTCTTCCCGGAGGCTATTTTAAGACGTCAATTAATCTTCTAAAAATCCATATTGTTACCTTGGGCCGCTGTTTATCCACCCGAAGGTTATCTCATTATCTTGGGATGTCATTTATCTTCCCGAAGGCTATTTTGAGACGTCATTTATTCTTCTCAAAAGCCATATTGTTACCTTGGATCGTCGTTTATCCACTCGAAGGTTATTTCATTATCTTGGGACGTCGTTTATCTTCCCAAGGCTATTTTGAGACATTGTTTATTCTTCTCAAAAGCCATATTGTTACCTTGGGCCGTCGTTTATCCACCCGAAGGTTATCTCATCGAAGGTTATCTCATTATCTTGGGACGTCGTTTATCTTCCCGAGGCTATTTTGAGACATTGTTTATTCTTCTCAAAAGCCATATTGTTACCTTGGGCCGTCGTTTATCCACCCGAAGGTTATCTCATTATCTTGGGATGTCGTTTATCTTCCTGAAGGCTATTTTGAGACGTCGTTTATCTTCTCAAAATCTATATCATTACCTTGGGCCGTTGTTTATCCACCCAAAAGCTAAATCTTCATATTGGGGATTGCTTTCCTCTCAAAGAAATATATCTGAAGAATTTTTCTCTGAATGGAATCTTTAAGCCCATTCAAGCATAACAACCAACCAACAGTATCATTCTACGCACCGGCGAGTGCAAATTTTTGGACTTTTGTGTTCAATCCTCTTCAACCTTCAAGTCACGAATGGCGTACATGCCAATCTAACTCCTCAGATTTTAGAAAAATGAACAGGGGAAGCTGTTGTACCCCAAAATTTGCCCTCCCAAAATCAGAGCAAGGTGTCCATAGAGTTCTCTCAAGGTTCACAAGGTTCACAATTGATCAGAAAGTTTGAGAGTTACCTTAGACAAAGCATCCTCCTGAGCAATGGATCCACAACTAGGGTTTTGAGTTTATCTGAGCTAAATGGACTTCCAAGGCCTCAAATGAGATTCATAACATCCCACGTGTATTCAAGAATCCCCATGTCAAGTTTCAAGGCTTTCCCAATAAGTTTGACTAGTCAAATGATCAGATATGCAAAAATCAGTCAAAGTAGTTAAAAAGTCAAACTGAGGTCAACTGTAATCAAATTAAAGTCAAACTTCAAGATTTTTTTCCAACATCAAGTTTATGAAGTAAAATTCATCATTTGATTAAGGGTTGATCATGATTCATCAAGGAAGTCTCAGATCATCAAGAATCAGGAAGTTTCTAAATTATGGTTTCCTAGGAAAAGTCAACTGAACTTTGACCAGCAATAACTTTCAAATGCTTCATCAAAAATTTCCCATCCAAAGCTTATTTTGAAGGAAATTGAATTCTATACAACTTTGTGTCTCACAAGCCAAGCCTAAAAAAATTTCATTTGGAAGGTATGAGCTAAGACATTATAGGTACTTTTAAAAGTCAACAAAAAGTCAACTTTTTCAAAAGAGCATAATTTGAAAATGGTAAAATATATGGACATGAGACCAAAGAGGTTTGTTAGAGGACTCTTTAAGCTTTCCAAAATGTCCAAGAACACCTTCATAGCCTTAAAATTTAGGGATTTATTCCTTGTCAAAGTTGGGAGATTTTTAAGGGGTGTATGAAGAAAATAAGGTCTTAAATCCATTTCTTTCCAAATGGGCCTATCATTTTGCAACCCAATCTCCATGATAACATCAAGCACGACCCAATTCCACTTATTTCTTATTTTTATAATTTGTTTATTATTTAGTTGGATTTTAATTGTTAAAATTCAATTTAAATATATATAAAATATAAAAAAATCAAATAATGGATAAAATCTTTGATTGGAAATCATTGAGATCGCATTTAGAAAGATTGGAAACCACTTGAAATCAGATTGAATCAAAATAGCAAGGTTTGGTGTGATTTTTCTAACATTTATGGTGATTGATTTCTTCATAATCAAGTTATCTCATAAGCCCACAAATCCATCAAATGTTTTGACCTAATTCATTCACTATAAGTACATGAAGGTAACCAATGCATAAAAAACGAAAATTTTGCAGCAAAGAGGCATATCCATATTCAAAAGAAGTCAAGAAAACTCAAACTCGGATTTTCACATAGAGGCTTTTTCAAAGCAAAACAAAGGTGGCAATCTCTTCTAGGACGATCACTGAATGTTTCCCCATCATCATCATCATCATCTAAAACATGACATAACCCATAAACCGAATTGGTGGTTTGTGTTGTTTTTGTTTTTTTTCGAATCACATATTTGATGCGTATTTACTTGATTTTTATTACGGATTCTTATTTGTAGCAATGTGTTGATCGTTTCTAGACACTTTAATTGGATTTCTAATGCAGGAAAAGCCAAACACCATAGTTAGGGTTTTGACCTTCGATTTAGGGTCTTTTGATTTAAACAATATAAACTTTGTTTGATGTTGGATTAATACTCTACATGTCATATGTAATCAATCTTCACAATTATTGCAAACTAATTTTGTGTATTTTGAAGGATTGTGAAACGGAGGCCATTTAGCTACGAATTGTTTCGTAGCAAAACCGTAGCTAAAACACTTGGCTAGAGGTTGAAGATGACTGGCGCGAAAACAGAATTTTAAAATTTCAATTTATTTTATTATGTTTTCTTTGTGTTAATATTTCAGAACGAATGCTTGGCTCAGATGGTAGGCGTGCACATTGTGAACCTCAAAGACCAGGGATCGAATCCTGCTCCCAGCAATTTTTTTATAACTCAGTTATTTGGTTGGTTTTATTTTATATAGGTTTTGTTTCAGATTGTAAATCAGACGCATGTATAGCTCAGCTGGTTTGAGGGCGTGTGTTGGGAGTATGGAGACTTAGGTTTGACCCCGGGCTCCTGCAGGTAAGTATTTTTTTGACATTTTTCCAATTTTAATTATTTTAAATCATTTTCTTTTATTATAATTATTATTATTAGTATATATAAATTAGTTTACTAACTTAACTCTTTTTCTAAATAAAAATAAAAACCAAATAAATATATTTTCTATGTTTCCTAAAAAAATCAGATTTATTTATTTGTTTTGTATATAATTTCTATTATAATCGTATTTGTTGTAAAAAAATATAATTAACACTTTTTATAATTATAATTCTAAATAATATTGTATATAATTTATAAATAACCTACTAACTTAATAATTTGACATTTTTTTTCTATAATCTTTATATTTTTTGTAAATAAATACAATTTTTTTATAAACTTATTTTATTACTTATTTATAACAATAAATCTTTATTGTATAAATACTAACTCTTTTATTATATTAAATTAATTTTTTTTCTCTAAAAAATTTTCAATAACATTTTGTTAATAATATTTTATATATTAATATTATTGAATTATAATAATAAAAAATCATATCATGTAAATAATTAAATGTATTCTTAATGATCTTTAATTATTTTTTTTTTCTCTAAACTTAATTCCCTCTTTTCACTAATTCTAATAACTTAGAAAAATATAACTTGTCTAAATTTTTTTTTTCTTTTTAATTAAATTTTTTTTTTATTATTTATTTAATTTATCTTAACTTTATTATTATTATTGCTTTATCATTATTATTGCTTTATTATTTTTGCTTCATTATTATTATTATTATTATTATTATTATTATTATTATTATTATTATTGCTTATTTATTATTTTATTATATCTATTATTCTTGCTTTATAATTTATTCCTATCCGACTATTATGTTATGCCAAAGCCTTGTAATAATTTGTAGATTTATTTTTCCATCTTTATTTTCTTTGTAAATATTTAACTGTGTGGTTAGTAATTTAGGGAGTGCAAAACTAACTGTAAATAATTGAACTTAGAAAATTAAATTCAAGACAAATATCTGAATAAAAACACTCACACATGTAAGTCGATCTATGATCGCCATCTGCACTTCCTAGGGTATCCCTCTTGGTTGCCTTCTTTAAATGGTCAAGTCCCTCGAATATAGGGGTGTCTTAAGCAAAGTCCTTTCACGTATAAATCATTAAGTCCCTACAGATTTAAAAGATCAAGTCCCTTCGAGGTTGCCTACGGAATAATGATCTTGTCCCTTCAAATAAATGATGATAGTCCCTACGAATTGCTAAAGACACCCCTTAAGTTGCCTTCATTGACCATGCGATGACCCTACGCCCGTCCCTCAAACAAATCCAAGGTAATGACTACCTATTCCTTAATAATAGGGATAGTTTTGCCCTCGAAAGGACATATAAGAACATGAATGACTTAGTCTAGGGTAGGTACCTCATTGTTACATGCTCACTCTTCAAAAATACTTTTCACACCTCACTATTTTCAAACATTTTCAAACAAGGCTTTGTATACATCCATACGAGGATCATTACAAAGTACTTAGAAAAATTTCTAATCACACACTCCATCTTTTTAAAAAAAAACATTTAAATGAGCTAAGTAACTAAGAGTCCATGGATAACCATGGATATAAAGGGTGTTAACACCTTCCCTTTATATAACCTACCCCCGAACTCAAGTCTATTAAAAATAGGTATTTCCTGTTCTTTTATGTCCTTTCCACTTGGACAAAATAAAAGTCGATGGCGACTCTTGCTATCCGCAACATTTATAGAAAGTCAGTTCTCCCACCGTGTTACAATGTGCCTTATGCTTGTGATCATGGATGCTTATGCTTCATTTTTCTATGTCAAATGCTAGAATATGCTATCTACATGTTATGCTTATGACATGCAAAATGATATGAAAAAGAGAGGGCGGATTTTGGGGTGTTACACCAGGGATCTAGAACAAAGTGGCTAGTGGATGGTGATCGAAATACCAAATATTATCACCTTAAAACCATAAACAGAAGAAGAAGAAGAAATAGAATTGCAATGCTTAAGGATGATAACGGGCAATGGATAGAATATGCAATTCAGCTCAAAGATATGATTAACAATTATTACAAAAGGCTATTTACTGTTAATTCAATATGGAAAGAATGGAAGACGAGGGAAATCTCCTTTCCCGCACTTAATGAAGTTGAGGTTCGAAAGTTGAAATATCCGCTTAGTAATCTGGAAATTAAAGCAGCAATGTTCACCATGAAGCCGCGGAAAGCCCCTGGGCCCGATGGTTTGCCTGCCGATTTCAATCAGAAATCTTGGAATATTGTTGGATCGGATGTCTGCAAGTTTGTCATATTATGATGATTATTATTATTATTATTATTAACAAGTATTGTTGTTATTACAGGTTGCAAGAAAAAATAAACTGAGAGCAAATTTGCATGTTACAATCTCATTGCCCTTCTTTTATTATCTTTCTTTTTCTTTCCTTTTTTGAATTATTTTTATTTTATATTATTATTATTAATTATATATTATTATTATTAATAATTATATATTATTATTATTATTATTAATAAATGTTGTTGTTCTTACGAATAGCTAGAAGAAAATGAGGAAGAGAAACAAATTTTGTTAGAGTCACATCCTTCTTTTGTTTTCTTTATTTTTCTTTTCTTTTTGGTTTTATTTGTTTATATTAAATATTTTAGTGAACTATTATTATATATATTATCATTATATTATTTATTATTATTATTATTATTTTTATTTCAATTGTCTACCTATCTTTTAAATTTAAAAAATAGTGAAGCCTTTATAGAATGAAATGATGATATTTCTCATGTTAACAAAATTATGAGCATATTTCAAAATTCAAGTTTTATTATTTTATTATCTTATTAATTAATATATAAGAATGTTTGAATTTATTGTTTTAAAATTGTTTCAAAATAGGGCAAGTGGAGTAAATGTTAAAGGCATTGAGGGCATTATGGGAAAGGTGGAGAATTGGGAAATTTCACATGCAAAACAAGTTAATTTTAAAAGTAAGGAAAAAAGGATGTTAACGAAAGAAACAGTGGGTGGACATAATAAGGAAAAGAACGTGAATACCATGCATGAACAACAACAGGATGGAAATAAACTAAAGAAACAGTTCTCCTTCACAAGGTCCCCTGACGTAGACATAACGAATTGCATGAGTGATAATGCAACGTGTGAGGAAAAGTGTGATGGAGTGGAAGCTCATAACCAGGTTGCTCGAGATGACGCTGGAACGGGAGGTAAGGCACCAGTGGAAACACTACCTTCACCTTAAGTTGTCTGGTGGTTTTGGACTTCTTTTTCCTTTATGGTTATGATGATTAAGAACATCGACAATATCCTTATTTGGAACTGCCATGGAGCTGCGAGTAATGCCTTTTATCGTTACAGTAAATATTACATTGAAGTATATAAACTGATTGTTTATGTGGTGCTGGAAACAAGATGTGACCCTAAGAAAATCCAGAATAGTATGTTGCTCTTGGGATTTGATGGTTACATTGTGTTAGAGAACCAAGGTTATGTTGGAGGCATAGGTGTGGCTTGGAAAAAAGACTTTCTGACAATTAATCTTTGCGAGAAGAATTCTCAGATGCTCCATCTTCAAATTACTGCGAAATCAGGACATATATGCTTTTTTACTGCCATTTATGGCAGTCCAAATGAGAGCATTAGAAGTCTCTTGTGGGAGTGTCTGAGTAAAATAGCTGAGAATATGATGGAGCCGTGGATGATTATCGGCGATTTCAATGATATAGCTAGTGTTGATGAAAAGAAAGGTGGTCCCCGTGCTTCAGCAAGGCGTTGTGATATTTTTAGAGAGAGTATTAATGATTGTAGGATCATGGATATTGGTGCAATAGGACCTAAGTTCATGTGGAGAGGGCCGATTTTTCATGGCGGACAAAGAATATACGAAAGGCTGGATAGAGCTCTATGTAATGTCTTGTGGAGGGAGTTATTCCTGGATGCGCATTTGAAGGTTTTGACGCGAGTTGCATTCTCAGACCACCATCCCATTCTTATTATGCCACATTTAGGTGTGAGCAATGGTCTTCCTAAGCAATTTAAATTTGAAAGTTTTTGGCTCATTGACGATTCGTATTATGACACGTTGAAGAATGTTTGGAGAGAGGATACCGACTTGTTGGACAATATTGACAAGTCTAAGAATGAAATTCAGAGCTGGAGGATAACACTTTTAATCTAGTCCTCAAGAAAAAAAGAAGCTACTTGGCTAGATTGAATGGTGTGAAAAGATGTATGCAGAAGAATGACAACTATGCTGGTATGAGGTCCTTGGAAAAAACCTTGCAGTCTGAGCTCAACCATATCTTAAAGCAAGAAGAAATTATATGGTTCCAGAGATCTAGAACAAAGTGGCTAGTGGATGGTGATCGGAATACCAAATATTATCACCTTAAGACCATAAACAGGAGAAGAAGAAATAGAATTGCAATGCTGAAGGATGATAACGGGCAATGGATAGAAGATGCAAGTCAGCTCAAAGACATGATCAACAATTATTACAAAAGGCTATTTACTGTTAATTCAATGTCGAAATAACAGAAGACGACGAAAATCTCCTTTCCCGCACTTAATGAAGCCGAGGTTCAAAAGTTGAAAGATCCGCTTAGTAATCTAGAAATTATAGCAACAATGTTCGCCATGAAGCCGTGGAAAGCCCCTGGGCCCGATGGTTTTCCTGCCGGTTTCTATCAAAAATCTTGGAATATTGTTGGATTGGATGTCTGCAAGTTTGTCCAGGGGGTTTGGAGTAATCCTGGAACGATAGCTAACATCAATCAAACATATACTTGTTTGATTCCGAAACGAGAACAACCTCAATATGTGTCTCATTTCAGACCAATTTCTTTATGTAATTCCGTGTACAGGTTGAAGGGTTAGCAAAATCATAGTTGACAGGTTGAAGGGTTGTATGCCAAAACTTGTCTCTCCCTTTCAAACTGGATTTGTTCCTGGCCGCGCTATTCATGAAAACATTATCATTGCTAAGGAATATATGTGAATCATTCACAATTGAAAAGGGAAGAAGGACATGTTTGCGATTAAAATTGACTTATCAAAGGCGTACGATAAAATAAGTTGGGAATGCATTTGGCAGGTTCTTAAGGAAGCTAGTATTCCGCAAGAGCTTATTAATCTTATTATGCACGTGGTAACGAGTACAAAACTGAATGTTAATTGGAAAGGCTCGCGTAGAGATTATTTTCGACCGAATCATGGCATACGACAGGGGGACCCTATTTCACCTTACATTTTTGTTCTTTGTATGGAGAAGCTCTCTCACATTATTGAACAGGAAGTGAACCAAAGAGTGTGGAAAGGTATTAAGATGGGATCGAGAGGGCCAATGATTTTGCACCTCATGTTTGCCGATGATTTGCTTTTGGTGGGGGGAGCTACTGAAGCCCAAATGGAATGTGTTATGAATGTTCTCCAACGCTTTTGCAGTCTCACATGCCAAGAGATCAGTGAAGAGAAATCTAGTGTTTTGTTCTCGCGAAATGTTTTGCGGGGTACGAAGAACAAGCTTCTGCATGTTTCTAAGTTTAAAGAAGTGATGAATTTTGGAAAATATCTTGGTGTCCCTCTTAGTGGAAAGAACTTTAATAAAAGAAAACTACCGTTATGTCATTTATCAGGTTGCGACGAAGTTATCTAATTGGAAAGTGAATTCGTTATCCTTGGCGGGTCGTATCACGCTAGCTAAAAGTGTTCTTGAAGCTATTCTGATATATCCGATGATGACAGACCTTCTTCCTATAGCTTGTATTGATGAGATTCAGAAATTACAATGCAATTTCATTTGGGGAGATATGAATAGAAGCAAGAAAATTCATGTTGTTAATTGGAATATCGTTACGAGTCCGAAAGCGCAAGGGGGTCTTGGCCTGAAGGATTTGAGAACTATGAATGTGGCTTGCATCATGAAGCTGAGCTGGAAACTTCTCAATAATAATAATGATCTCTGGTGTAAGGTCATTAAGGGTATCTACAAGGATATCAATATGTGTCGCACTGCTAGCAGGAAGAAAGTAGGTTCCAATTTCTGGAAAGCCATTAACAGATGCATCTCTTTGTTGGTGTCCCACGGGAAATGGACTATTGGTGACAGAAGTTCAATTCACGCGTGGAATGATAACTGGATTGAGTATGGCCAAAACCTTAGTGATCAAATTAATTTCATTCCGGATTGCATGAATAATGCCATGGTCAGGAATTTGGTAACAGAAGATGGTAACTGGGACTGGCAGGCCATCAAATCTTGGCTACCGAATGGAATTTTGGACAAAATTAACAGAATTTTGCCACCTGATAAGAATCCTGGAGCAGAAGTGGATAAGTTAACATTGGATGGTACGAAGTTAGATGGATCAGTGAAGCATTTCTATAATCTTTTGCTCGACGATGATTATGCAGAGGCGGACCGTGATTGGAAAACCATTTGGAAGCTGAAAGTTCCAGAAAGAATTCACACTTTTGTCTGGTTATTGAAACATGGCAGAATATTAACGAATAAGAAAAAGAGTATTAGAGGTATTGGTTAGGAGGATTGCAAATTGTGTGGGCATGCTATGGAAGATATTCTCCATGCAATGCAGGATTGTTCCAAAGCCAAGGTGATGTGGATGCATAGAGTTCCATTACTTATTTTCCATAAAAAATTTAATTTGGACTTGAATAAGTGGATCAACTTAAACATGAATTTCTCGAAGGAAGAAGGGTGGAGTAGCTTTTGGGCAATGATGTGTCACTCTATTTGGTTTTGGCGTAACAAAGAGGAGCACGACGAGGACTTTGCTCAGCCATGGGATCCAAGTATGCAGGTGACTATTAGGGTAAAAGAGTATGAGGTGGTTATGAAAACTAATATTAAGGCTATGGGGAAGAATTCTGAAGAGAGGCTTGTTAAGTGGGAACCGCCTAAGAAGAGTTTGGTGAAGCTCAATGTGGACGGGGCCTGTATTGAGAATGTTTCGGCAAGTTGTAGGGGGCTGGTTAGAGACGAGGATGGTCGCTGGCTTGGAGGTTTCTACAAGTTTGTGGGAAAATGCAGTAGTTATATAGCTGAACTTTGGGCCATTCTTGAAGGATCGATGTTTATCTTAGATTTGGGCTTCTTGAGAATAGAAGTCAACACCGATTCTTCTGAGATTGTTAGAGATCTCAGTTTTGGTAGATCCTCTAGGAGTGGTGGGTTTAAAATGCTTAGAAAGATTGATAGCCTTTTAAGTCGTTTTGAGGCGGCCAATGTTTCTCATTTGTACAGAGAAGTCAATAGATGTGTGGATGCCTTGGGAAAGCACGGGTGTAACACTAGGTCTGATATGGTGACTCTTTATGTTGTCCCTAGTTGCGTTGATCATCTTCTTGTTGAAGATCGGTTGGGGGTTTCAATCCCTAGAGAAATTTCCTTGTAATTTCTTTTC
This sequence comes from Lathyrus aphaca, assembly GCA_963966055.1. Taxonomy (NCBI): domain Eukaryota; kingdom Viridiplantae; phylum Streptophyta; class Magnoliopsida; order Fabales; family Fabaceae; genus Lathyrus; species Lathyrus aphaca. Next base: position 467,331,884 of record OZ014523.1, read on the forward strand.
TTTTGGGCCGTTGGCCCTCACTTGTACAAATAAAAATTGTTTTATTATCATAATAATTTATTGTTTTAATGTTTAGTGAAATTATAAGCAGATTTCAAAATTCAAGTTTTATTGTTTTAATGTCATACTAATTAATGTATAAGAATGTTTAAATTTATTGTTTTAAAATTGTTTTAATATCATAATAATTTATTATTTTAATGTTATTATAAATTATCATATACAGTAGAATAATTATTCTCATTAAAAAGATAGAAAAGGAAAGGGAAAATAATATTTCATTATTTTTCTTAAAACAACACAGTTGCCGAAGATAAAATTGGTGATAATATTAATATTAATATACACTATTTCAAAATTTAATATTAATGACTATAAGAAACATTATTATTATTAATTATTTTTTTAAAGAAAATGAGAATGTATATACTTCAAAAAATAATTAATGATAATAATGTATATTATCAATAATTATTAATATTAATATCTTAACATATAATATGATTGATATTAATGACTATAAGTTACAAAAATAATATGTATATTATCTTTAATGTCCTTTATTTTTTGTGATAACATACACATTGTTTTTGTAACTTATAGTCATTAATATCCATCATATTATATGTTAAGATATTAATATTAATAATTATTGATAATATACATTATTATAATTAATTATTTTTTTGAAGTATATACATTCCCATTTGCTTCAAAAATAATAACTAATGATAATAATATTACAAGTTAATAATAATTGTTTTTGTAACTTCTCATCTTTAATAATAATGTCAACATATTAGTATTAATTTAAATTGTTTTTGTAACCACTAATCTTTAATATCATTATTAATAATTATTATAATGATGATATAATAATAATTAAACTAAAAATAGTATTCGATCAATCTTGAAAATTTTGAAGATAATAAAATTTATATACGAAATAAAGTTTATGATTGATAAAACAATAATTTCATATATATATATATATATATATATATATGTATATATATATATCAGAGAGTTATTTATTATCATGAAATGTTTTTAAACAAACTTATTTTTATAAATGGAACTAAATTTACTTTTGATTAATATATTTTTATAAATAGAGTAGAAATAAAAATAAAATTTATTATTTTAATATATACTATATGATTCAAGTTTCTATTTTAGAAATATATAAAATACAGTAATGATTCAAATATATTTATATACAAAAGAAAATTATAGACACGAGTTTTGTTGTTCCGCAAACATTTCAATTTTCTACTCGCATATCTTTAAAAATAATAATATTTTGATTAAACAATTATGTCATTCTTTTATTTTTATTGTATTTTTTTTCAATTAAAATTCGTTTCATTTATTGAAATTTCTGTCATTAATATAATATTTGAATAAAACATTACAACGAATAATTTTTGCACCTAGAGAGCAAAAGACTTAGTATTTTAAAATTTTAGGGGAATTACATAAAAAAAAAATTAAATTGGTAAAATAAAACCCACCAATGTTGTTCGGGGGAAATTATGCATTTAACCCTTTATTATATTTTAGAAATACACAACGTTTTACCAATTATGCAATAATTTATTTTTTAATATCTTGATTTCTTTTTTTTTTCTTTTTTTTTAAATCTCTTAAACTGTAGAAATATTTATATACATTTTTCTCTACTTTAATTGTATCCTATATCTTGAATTATATACTAAATATAGTATTATATTTTACTTTTAGTGTTATTATACAAACTTTCTTCTTTATATAATTAAATAATTTCTATCATTGTTTTTATTTTAATTTCCTTGAGCAACAAATGCGCGTCATGATGTAGGGATTTTAACATATTTTTTAAAAGGGGACAACTTCTCTACCCACCTCAAAAAGTTGGGTAATGTGCATTCCTTCAATTAAATAATGTCATATCATTTTATTGCATTTATTTATTTATTTAATAGCTCAAACTTTTTAGATTTCCAAAGCAATTCCAATGCAAATTACACTATGAGTAACTTTATCCAACTTTTTGAGGTGGTAGATAAGAATTCACCTTTTAAAAATAATAACAATTCATTTATCATTAAATTTATCAAATATATTGATTTTATTAGATATTTTTCTATAAAAATTCATTTTTACGACAAGAAAATTGAACCTTGTACCCCTACCCCTACGCAAATTTCTTTTGGACGAAATTGCCCTTAATATAAATAGTTTGTATTTCAAAAAAGAATTAACTTTTTCTACTCACTTTTGCAAGTCACGAGTTCTCTCAAAAAATTTATCCCATTTAGTATCGCTCCCGGAAAACCCCATATGCATACTTCCGGTTCAACAATTTTCAATCCGGATAATACAAGTAAGTTACTTCCGGTTAAGCATTTTTTTTCGTTTGTACACCGGAAGTAGGTACTAGGCTACTTCCGGTTCATCCAATTTTTGTTGTTGTTTCACACCGGATGTAGCTATTTAGCTATATTCGGTTTAGGCTTTTGATGAAATACATATCGGATGTAGCCTCTATGCTATTTCCGGTAGTGTTATGTTTTTTTTTCAATTTTTTTTTCAATTTTTAATTTTTTTTAATTATTATTTTTGTTTATTTTTATTTGTTTAATTTTTTCTTTGTTTTTTTTTCAGTGTCTCGAATTAGAGGACGCGACAGATATATTCATCGGTGATTTCCTGATGGAAGGACAGTGCTGACTCATCTTTATCAACAGGAACTTGAGGCACTTCAGGCTGATAATCTTGTTACGCCTCATGTTCCATCGCATCCACCGTTTCCTGGAGGACCGTCTGATACCTCACTTTTGGTGAGGTACCAGAATCACATTACTCGACATTTGTTTCCTAGAGGAATGGATATCTCAGTCTGGTTCGTCCTCTCTTCAGAGGACCAGCTTGTCCAGGATCGATACGAACCTCATATCTGCATTTGCTGAGAGATGGCATCCGGAGACATCGTCGTTTCGTATGTCGTTTGGCAAGATGACCATCACGCTGGATAATGTATTCTGCCTCCTTCACACACCTATTAGAGGAGAGTTATTTATCCATGTAGAAAGGATTATTAACTCTGATGCCATTGGTCTTGCTATTCGTCTGATGGGTATTCCGCTGGAGGATGCAGCCGAGGAGGTCTGTGTATCCATAGGTCAATATTATAGACTTAAGTGGTTGAAGACTCAGTTTGTCCGTCTGCGAGCTGATGGAAGATTTGATTGTGCGGCCAGGGTGTATATGTTGGTGATACTTGGCTGTACTATTCTTACAGATAAGACCTTTACTCTTGTAGAGGCAAAGTATTTATCGATGTTTGAGGACTTTGACATGTGTGGCAGATACTGTTGGGGTGATATTACACTTGTCACACTTTATAGATACCTTGGAGATGCTTCATTTTATTCTTGCAAGCAGCTCGGTGGATATGCCTCTCTTCTACAGGTACAAATATTTTATTTTAAATTACTTTATAATTGTATGATGTAATTTATAATACTTTTAACTGATAATTTTCATATTTTGATGACAGTGTTGGATTCCCGAGTATTTCTCAACTATTGGAAATAGAGGATTCTCAAAGATTGTTGGTGTCGGTAGTCCATTTTCGAGGGCGATGAAATGGTGCTAAAAGCAATCTACGACGAAGGATGACGAGATTAGAGCTCAGTTAGATGGATTGACACCTGGTGATATCATTTGGCGTCCGTTTGAGGATCATCGGCAGCACAGAGCCTTTGATGATATCACTTTGTATAGCGGTGGTTTGCGATGGCACGATACATCTGTCATTTATTTACCTGATAGATGCTTACGTCAGTTTGGGTACCGGAAGTACGTATCATCATATCCACCTGATATTGATGCACTGTACATAGTTTTTGACTGGGTCAGTTATCATGTTAGCGTTAGACGGATGATTTAGCATGCTTAGGTTGCAGATGTTCTATATGATACAGTGGCAAAGTACCTGACTTGGTACTACACAATATCTCATCCTCGTTTGATTCCACCACCCCGAGGAGAGGACAAAGAGGTTCCAGTACCCGAGTTTGATGATGGAATGTCAGATCCGAGGTTATGGCATATTTCACATGAGCTGAGTCGTTTTTTGCAGCGTCACCAAGCTAAGGAGGATGATGATGAGTATGTTGAGATCTTTCAAGCTCTACGTTTAGCGCAGGGTGGACCGTTACCTCATGGTGTATCGGTACCTCAGGATGATGCATGATTTGCTATTGTAGTTTTCTTTTGTTATATATGTTCAGACAACTTATATTATTATTTGTATTTCAGATGATTAGAAACTTATATTATTTATATAATTATGTATTGACCAAACATATATTATAATCGTGCTTTAGAAATATATAAAAAAATGTATTTAAAAAAACTTAACATGTAAAGAATCGTGCTTTAGAAATATATAAAAAAATAAAAATATATCATAATATAATATAGTTTGGGAGAATCGGTGTAAGCTTGTGTCAATGTTGTTACCGTCCAGAGAATCCTGTTATCCAAGATGTATCATCTGATGTGTGATTATTCTGTCAATCCACTGTGACTGGTGGTAAGGGAAAACTTTTGTTCATGTTTACCTGTTACAAAAATTTATTAGTGTGATTACAAAATGAATAATATAATAAATTGGAAAAATAAATGTTTATAATATTTACCTAAACTCAATGATTTGAGTTTACAAAACCAATGCAGTAAATGGAGACATTAGGATTATGTTTAGTCGTCATAGGGAAGAACGTCAAACTAAGAGCACTTAATGACACAAGAATGATGTTATACCGATTTGCTATCACATAACCCATTTCTGGTAGTGTCATCCATTTGTCATATGGTTGGGAACCTAAAGATGATATCAACAAGGATTCTCTTACTTTTGCTAAGCTATCACCAAATAACTTCACATAAAGACTATTTCTAGGACTTCTAATTTTATTATCCAAATCACGATGAACCATTGACCAACCATCTTCACCATACCCATGCATTGATGCAATGGCTCTAAACCCATAATTTCCATCATCATTAACATCAACAATGTCGTCAATAAAAATTCTGATATGTGTAGGAAATTGTGCAATGTACCTGTGAGATGGTTTTTTCTTTGACGTCTGTGATAACTGTGAACAAGGCCTCTTCGAAGATTTCTGAGAATTATTATGTGCTTGTTCAACATACTCATGATACGAAGGATCACGATAAACATCATACCAAACAAGTTTTTTCCCTTTTCTCTTCACTCCTCCTTTGGTCTTTATCTTCTCACGTGGTGGTACCATCTTTATTTTGGGTAAGCTATTTCACACACCCTACTTTTTAATGCTCGCTTACCTGCAAGATCCAATGAATGAAACCATTTCCACAGTACCTCAATTGCATTTTTCGTATCTATTTATGTTCCATCCTCTGTGTTAACCTCTTGTTCACTTTCCATACTTAGTTTCCTCCAATGGATATGAATAATATCTATTGGTATTGGTTCACCTTTCAATGTGTATTTTCCTAACTCACAGGCACAAGGTAAACCATAAACTGTTCTACGAAAGCACCTGCACATCTGGTGTTTGTACCCACCATGTCAACCCTGTGCCACTCTTCACCAATGTGATGCAAAGCAACTCTAGATACTGAATTAACCAAATTCACATAAAATGGATCTCTATGGACACACTCAACCTCGTAAAAACTCTTCTGAAATGAAGCTCTAATATTTCCCACTTGAATCTTGATGTTTCCATTCATGGCCTCCCAACATTTGACCAGATCACCTAAGTTGTTCTCCAACATCTGCTTCAGCTTCCAATGCGCAAATTCAACTCTAAAAAGGAAAAAGTTCAATATCATTACTAATACTATAAAAAACTATGTCTAAACCCATAAAAAATAAACACATTACATGTTAGTCGTGACATTGCCTAAATGCATTACTTTATTGATCTAAGCTTCAACAAATTTATGTCTATGAGGTGTCAACCATGTGTCTTTCACATAATCAATAAAAGGTCCGTAATCCAAACAAGCATTCTCAAATAATTTTTCAATCTTTGAAGATACTCAACCTCATCACTATCCAGAATAAGTTCGTAGAAAAACCTCTATATCGGTTCTCGCATATCGTCCACAACATACTCCCTGCACTTCGCTTTCACATTCTTGGTTATGTGAAATCGACAAAGCATATTAACTGTCGTAGTAAATACAGTTTCAATTGCTTTCATCAAAGCAAGATCTCTATCAATTAAAATTACTTGGGGCCATAACCCTTGTTTAGTGAATAATTGTTTCAGTTTATCTAGTACCCAACACAAAGTCTTTGTTTGCTCAGATTCCATATAGACAAATGCAACAACAAATGTTAATTCGGTTGATGTGACACCAACTATTTCAAACAAAGATTGCCTATATTTATTGGTTTTATAGGTATTATCCATAATCAACACAATTGGGAACATATTCAACAATTTTACAGAGTCTGGATGGGCCCAGAAGATGTCTTTCATAACTTCTGATTCATCTTTTTTCTACTATAATAAACATAATTTGCTTCATCAATCAACTTAAGCAAATGATGTATTTATGTTCTACTTCCCCTGATTTTTTCCTGAATCATACTCATATGTTTATATATTTGGGTGATTCGAGTCCCATTGTTTGGATCTCGCTCTTGCAAAGACAAGAATATATGTCTTGGAGGAATACGGTGTTTTGACAAATCTAAAATATGTTGTTGGTCATCTTCAGTGAGCCGACTAACAAACACATGACCTTCAAATCTATCAGGTAAATCATGGTTGTGAACTTCAAATTTTACATCAATTTTCCAACCGGAACCATCTTTTGAAGGTGTTGATCTAAATTTGAAAGGGCACTCACATCTTTTGGAAGCACTTTGTGTTTCGCTTTCTCCTTCTTTGTACTTTCCACCTCTATCGCGTATTAGAGAATATCTCTGTTATATCTACTTTTGTGTCATCTTTTGCGCATATCATCAAAGGCAGATTCTTGTCTCCTAAAATGATGTCAAAATTAAAATAAAAACTTACAATTAAAAAAAAGTTACGAACCGGAAAACCCATTAAGGCTACTTCCGGTTAAGAAAAACCTAAACCGGATAACACAAGCGTGTTACTTCTGGTGAATGATTTTTGTGAACCAGATAACCTTCTCTGGCTACTTCCGGTTTGAAAATTTGTACACCTGAAAACCTACCCCAATACTTCTGGTTCGTCTCGTTCAACGTAAAAAAAATATTTTTTTATTATTCTAACTTCGCGGTAAAAGTTAAAAATAATTAAATAAATATTGAAAGGATAAAATTGGAATATTGAAAATTATGCAGGGATAGAGGGACAATTGTAAGGGTACAAAGTTCAATTTTCTTACGACAAATACGCGTCACCGACGGATACCCATCCGAACGCACGAGTATCATAATAGTTGTTAAAGAAAAGCATTTAAAATGGTGCATTTAGCTAGGTCAAAGAGAAAGGCAGCATGAATAAATACTTGGGTAATAATATCAAAATTTTGAATATCAATTTTTTTTATTTCCCTTTATAAAACCAATACATTAAATAATAATAATAATAATAATTATAACAAATTTATGACACAAAAATGAGAAGAAGAAAAAACATAAAAATAGTTGTTGAATTAAACTAATTGCATGCATATAGTAAGGACAACAAATTTGTTAAAAGAAAATACAAATTAATCTCATTATACTGATAACATATGATCAACTTTGGTGCAATTATTTGTGAAATAATTCTCTTATATAATTCTCTAATATTATTTGACATAAAATAAAGAAACTACTTTGCTCATTCCACAATGCAGCTACACTAGAAAAATAAACAAACTTCCTCATAAACAATGCAACATTGAAAAAATTGTGAAGTCTACAACTCTAAATGGAAGATAGTTGTCAAACTATTTCATATAAAACTAACAACTTGATGTTCGTCCAGCAAAACAAATGTACATCGTGTGTAAATTAAGATATTTTTATTTTGATTGCTAAAATTGTTTAAAAAATAATTAAACTACCCAACTTTTTTTATATAATTTGGTTATAATGAAACATTAATTCTTCTAATATACCATATGAAAATAATACCATTGTTGGCATGGTTAAAGGTATCACATGTGATTTAGCTTCCTGCCATATTCATCTGCTACATCTTTAAACTTTCATATTAATCTTCTAAAATACAACAATTAATACAAAAAAAAAGTTCCTTAAATGGACCACAGTCATTAAAATTTAAAAATTCTATCATCAAATAAAAAGTTCTTATAAAATCATCCGTCATACAAATTATCTTCTCTAAAATGAACAACAACCATTTATTTGACTCTTTCAAAATCATTCAAAAATAGAGAAATGATAATAAAATATGACAAATAGTAAAAAGGGCTAAAAAAAAACCTCATCTACACAACATTCAATCAACAAATCCTGGATATCTCTTGCAACATGCACATTTGGTGGTAACATCTCTTTAATAATTTATCATTGTCACTGAAAACAAATCAAATATATTGAATCGATTTATAAGATAAAATTTAATCTTTTTGTTGTAAATAAAACGTAGAAAATATATATACTTTAAGAAAGCGAAACATCTTCCTTTGATTTTACAACTATGCCCATGAGGTTCTCTTCATTCTTAAGCTCTCTGAAGATTCATATGATCCTCTCCAGTCATGGATGAAAAAACCTACCATTGCAGTTTTGTCTTCTTCTGATTCAGAAAAAGATTGGGCGAACCTAGCCGGTGATTATTCTGATAACGAGGTTGAGGTTGAGGGAGTTCTTTCTGGAGAGTTTGGTGTTTTGCAACGTGAACCTCCCTTGGTACCGGTGGAGGAGGACCTTTCGAATAAAAGTGACAAGTGTAGATCTGTGGGTAGATCAGGTTTTGAGGAGGTAGGTGGGACTTTCGATGACGATACCGGTTTGGCAAAGTCAGCGCGCCTCGTGTGTAGCGGTAAAAACATGAGTGTAAGCTATTAATTAACTTAACTCAAAGTAAACAGAGTCGAGACCGCGCTTTTATTTTATTCCAAGAGGAAAAGGAAAAAAAAGCGAATAAATCCTAATGAATCTAACAACAAAAAGCTAAAGAAACAAACAGAGAACCGGGTAAGGAGATAGGTTACAAAATGGGAAGGTTTTCCTCACCCAAAATGTTCGTGGTACTCCACGGGAGCCCTTTGAAAAATTTACTGCTTTTGGTTTGAAAAAGGTTTGTTAAATGAGAGTGGAGGGATGAGAGAAGAATTTATTTTTAATATTTTTGTGTTTGGAGAGGTTTACCACCTCATGCCTACGTACCCACAAAGTGCAATGCGAGATCAAAACCACGTAGTTCTATAAATAGTGAAAAGGGTTGGTTATGATTGATTTTATTAAGTGAAGAGAATTTGTCATCTTCAAGTGGATGGCCAAACAAATCTACCATGAGAATGAAGGCATGGACTCATACATCATTATGGGGAGGGCGCCAACTCGGATAAAATCAACGAGTATGCCACTAAACTCCCACGAATGACAAGAGACTCAATTACATCAAACTACAACCATGGAGATTGACAGACTTGCACCCGACTAAAAAATAATGACTCATAATCGACACTTTTTAAAGAAAACAAACAAAAGTGCACAAAGGCACAAAACAACTTGAATGAGTTTGGTTCTTTTTATTTTTTGAATTAAAGTCAAAATGATAAAATTTATTGATTTTTAAAAGAAACGAAAATAGTAAAATCCACTTGACAAAAGTCAAGGTTTTATTTATTAAAGAAGTGATGATTTTGGAAAACAATAATCCTTTGAAAGAGAGTGAAGATTTTGAAAATTAAAGAAGGGGTGTAGATGAAGAGACTATTCTAGAAAAGAAAATAAGGAGATAAAGGAAGAAAGATCTAACCAAAATTGATGATACTTCCAATTATGAGCAAAAGAGTTCCATCCTTATAAGCTAGCAAATGGCCATATAAAGGCGAGTACCAACTTCATGAAGATCAAAGCAAATGAGAGATGTCCTAAAATTTAAGTCCAAAATTCCATTCAAAAGCCAAGGATAGTAACCAATAGTCCAAAGATTAAGATCACAAGTTTTTAGAAGTTTAATCCTTTATTAATATTTTTGTGTCCAAATGGACAAAAGGAAAATCAATACAACAAAAATAAGAGCAAGAAATATAAACATGATAATGGATGGATAAAGCATAATAAAGCATAATAAAATAAAAGCAATTAAGGTGCTAGAAATTAAATGTTAGTAGCAAAAGCAATTAAAGTGCAAGAATCTAAAATATTAATAGTAGTAATAGTATAATAATATTTACATAATAGTGGTATGGTGAACTTAATCAACCACAACCAAAAGAGTAACCAAAATTGAAAGGTAACCGGATCCGCTTAGTGTCTTACACTATAGCGATTAATCAAGGCAAATCGAACCAAATTCAAAGAAATTTGAAAGGTGATTGGGAGACCCAAAGCACCTACGCATCGAACATTCATAAGTTTTGATTCTTAATGCAATATGATTAAACGTTTTGGGATCACGCGACCAACAAGAGGTCCGGTCTATGAAAGTGCAAGTATCCAATTAGATTTTTTATTTTGAATTCTATGTTAAGCAATCACCGAGTAATTTACGAAGTAATTACCCTACAAATGAGGCCAGCCACCACCAATTAAGGTGAACAATGTTATTGCTAATGCATGCGAGATAAACAATATGTAAATCGCTATCTGAACACAATACCGCACAAAACTAAAAATGAATACCAAATTGAGTCACACTTATGGTATTCTTCCATCTTTAAGTTCAATCACTCATCTTGGTGGATTCAAGCATGAAAATGTATCACTAATGCAAAGTACCTTAAATGAATTGAATAATTTACTTAAAGGTAGTTTTGAATTAATGAACATTAACTACTCTAATCTACACCCAAAGTTCATTGAAATTAAAGAGAAATCACTCCCAAAAGTACTCCCCAAGGTAAAAATAAAAAGGAGGAAGAAAAAGAAGAAAGTGGAACAAAAAAGGAGCTTAAAATAAGCCAAAAACAACCTCTAACTTATGTTAACCGGTTAACCAAAATGCATTGGAAATGGTTAACCGGTTAACGCAACCATTTTTCAAAACCTGCACCATTTTATACTGGTTAACCGGTTAACCGAAATACATTGAAAATGGTTAACCAGTTAACACTGAACCAGTAGCAGAAAAAATGTTGAAATTCAGCATGATCCATTTTCAAAACCTTTTTTCAAACACTAGATGATCATGATCTGAATTTGCACGAATTTTAAAACCAAAATACAGTTAAATTTGTGCAATCAAACAACAATTTAAGATCCAAAGGATCTAGAATCAAAGGCACCAAAGATCTACATCTTGAATGTTGATGAAGAAGATGGATTTATGGAAAGAGTGAATTACCAAAAGCACTTCTTCAAATTGAGCCAAATCAAGCTAGATCTACTGAAATTGATGAACAAGCAAAGAATAGATGAAAGTTTAGCTCAAGTTGATCAAGAATTCAATGTGAATTCTTGATAAATTCAAAAGAAGTAAATAAGAGCTTTAGTGAATTTTTGGTTTTGGGGGAGTATTTTGCAAGAGATTTGTTGGCTCTCCAAAGCTTGTTGAATGAATGAAATTAGGGTGATATTTAAAGACTTTAGGTATGAGAATTTTGTGGAATGGAGCTTACTTTGGTAATTCAAATTAGGTTTGGTAATTGAAAGTTTGGTGGAAATGGAAAAGAGTGGTGATTAGTGAGGGATTATGGTAGGAAATGATCAAAGTGATGTAGAGAATTCAGAGGGAAATGGATCTAGAATATTCCAAATGAGATCAATGATATATCCAAGGGTGCTGAATTTGAATGAAATATTAAAATTTCGCACTGGTTAACCGGTTAACCGATTTACACTAAAAATAGTTAACCGATTAACCAAGCTAAAATTTGAATATTTTATTCAAATGTGATGGCTTGGTTGTTGTTGCCCGATTCTTTTGTACGTCGAAGAAGGCATGGAAATAAACACATGAACCTTGGAATTCCTTGAATGAATCAATTAACTTGAGAAACCCTTGATCATATAAATTTGAATTACTTGCAGATCAACTTCGATTTTTGTCTGTGAAATTTTATTCGAGCTGTAGGACTGCTATTTTTGGCATTTTCAATTGTTCCTCTTTCTGAAAGTGTTAGTGAAAGGAAACAAAAATATTTTTTTGGATTTTAATTAATGGTTAGTAAACATAAACAAATAAAGAATTTAAAAGCAACGGTGATCCCCTGTGAGGCATAAACCTACACCCGAGAAGAACCGAGCAAACCGTGCGATCTTGTTTGTATGCAAGATGCATATGAAATGCGAAGAAAACTTAGGGCAAAAATTAGGGTGTTACATCGTGGCATGGTCAGATGAAGTCATTCCTTTTGCAACCAAAGGTCTTATTCATTCCTCAGATTTTAGGGTACCGTGTACTTTAAACAATTATTCTTTGGGTATTGTCCAGAAGGTAAGGTGCATCAGATCAAAATTTTCCACTAAGAAATTTAGGTTTCTTTATGATGTAAATGGGCATCCTCTTAAGAAAAAATTCAGGCCCAAGAAGCGTAAAGTCAAGGATGTCTCTCCTTGTGGTTCTCTTCTCTCAGGAGTTAGGCATATGTTACATTCTTCCTCTATTCCCAAGCCAGTAAACTTGGGCCCTATTTCCTCTCTAAACCTGATGGTTCTAAGGATGGTGATACCTTATCGGCATGGGAGATTCTATGTTGCAGATCCACTTCAGATGGTGATGTAACTGTTTGCAATCAAAGGTTTTGGAATAATTTTGATTCTCTTGTTAGAAGTAAGGTTTGGGCGGCCATAGAAAACTTAGGTGTTTCGCACAAAGGGAAAAGCAACCAGTTCATTAAGAAGATTGAAGGATTAGAAAAAAAGGATCAGATCAAGAAATAGGGAGAACAGAAGGCGAATTCTTATCAGTGCCAATGATTGTAGGGTCGATGAACATCAGAGGGGTTACAATACGATCAAGAGGAAACATGTTAATAATATCATTATTCGGGGGAAGGTTGATATTTTCCTTTTACAAGAAACCAAATTGGAGGATATTGATGAGGTGATAGCGGAGAGCTTTTGGAAGCACGATAAAGTTAGATGGTATGCTTCCAATTCATTTGGGAAGTCCGGTGGATTACTGACTCTTTGGAAGGAAGATAAGGTTGATGTTTTGCTCAGTTTCAAGGGTTTTGGTTTTTTGGGTGTCAAGCTGGTTTGGAAGGATCTTAAGGTTTATGTTGTTAATGTTTATGCTCCTAACTCGGTGACTCTTCGTAGGAGAATGTGGCATAAACTTAGAGAGATTCAATCTAAATATACTTATGGAGAGTGATGTTTTTCCGGAGATTTCAATTCCATTTCTTGCCCCAACGAAAGGAAATGCTGCTTGATCAGAGGTAGAAATACGGAGATGGAAATTTTTTCTTCCTTCATATTGGATTCTAATCTGGTCGATCCTTCTTGCAAGGGTAGGAGATTTACCTGATATGGTGGTGATGGTTTGCACATGAGTCGTATTGATCGTTTTCTCCTTTCAAACATTTTAGTGGATAGATGGGGAATTTTTGGGCAGCTTATCAAGGATAGAGATATCTCCGACCACTGTTCCATTTGGTTAGTTGGCAATGGAGAGGATTGGGGGACGAAGCCGTTTCGGGTTAATAATAGTTGGTTTGACGATGGCACTTTTCTACCTTTTATGGAAAATGAGTGGAATAAGATCCAGGTCCAAGGTAGAGCAAACTTTGTGTTGAAGGAAAAGTTGTGTATTCTTAAATTCAGCCTCCGTAAGTGGAATACTGAGTGTTTCAGGCGGATTGATCTTAACATACAGCAAGAGGCTGACTTGGTTAATGCAGCATATGAGCTTCTTAGTAGTTTCAGTGATGAGAATCTTGTGGCAGATATTGTTTCCAATAGGAGTAAGACCTTGAGCGGTTCTGGCGCGACTTAAAGATTAAAGAAAACATGTTGAGGCAAAAATCCAGAATTAAATGGGATTGTGAGGGGGGATGTTAACAATAAATTTTTTCACTCAGTTATGAAGGATAGAAGGCTGGGTAACTTGATCAATTGCTTATACACATCATGAGGCCAATTAGAGGGAGTTGTTGATGAAGTTGTCGACTATGCGAACAAACTTAACAAGGATTGTTTGCTTTTCAAAGTCGACTTTGTAAAAGCATATGATAAGGTAAGTTGGAGGTTTCTTAGATACTTATTCGTGAGGATGGGGTTTGGCCCGAAGTGGTTAGGGTGGATGGAATTCATGGTGTTTTCTAGTTCGTTGTCTATCTTGGTCAATGCAGCTCGACCTTGGAATTCAAAGCTGAAAGATGGTTAAGGCAATGGGATCCGCTTTCCCCGTTCTTGTTCGTTTTGGTCGCGGAAGGGTTAACCGGACTGGTTAGGAAACCTATGTCTCAATCAGACTTTGCTGGTTTTTGAGTGAATAATTACGTCGTAGACATTCTTAAGTTCGTTGATGATATTATCCTATTCGAAAATGGGAGTTGGAAGCATCTGTGGGCGCTAAAAACGGTTCTTAGGGGCTTCAAGATGGTATCGGGTCTTAGAGTCAATTTCCTAAAAAGCAAGTTGATAGGTGTGAATGTGAATCAGAACTTTCTTTTGGCAGCAAAAAACTTCTTGTCCTGTAAAATAGAGAGCTCTCAACTTAACTTTCTCGATATACCTATAAGGATGAATCCAAGGCGCGTTTCTTCGTGGAAACCTCTCATTTAGAAAATGAAGCCTCGTATCTTCAATTGGAAGTCTAGATTCTTAAGCTTCGGAGGCAGGATAACATTATTGAAATCAATCTGGAGTAGCCTCCCTGTTTTCATGTTCTCCTTTTATCGGGCCTCGATGACGATTTGTAAAGAGCTCACGAGTATACTGAACATATTCTTGTGGGAGGTAATTCGGACAAAAGAAAAATCCACTGGATACGTTGGGAAAATCTTTGTCTTCCACTCAGGCTCGATGGTCTCGGATTCAAAAGAGTTCAGGAATTCAACATCAACCTCATGCTAAAATGGAGATGGCGATTATTAAATCGGAAGGAGTTTCTTTGGCAAAATGTGTTGCATGCCAGGTATGGAACATATTCTGTTTCCGGTTGTTTTCTTAAGATTTTTTCGGTTTCGTCTACTTGGTGGAAGGACTTTCTTTCTTTAGAAGATAAGCCTCATTTTGCAATTTTCAATAGCAAAATCAAACATTGTCTTGGGAACGAAACGGGCGTTTCTTTTTGGTTGGATATTTTGGTGGGCGATCAATGCTTGAAAGATGTTTTTTCGCTGTTATATGCTACGACTTCTATTCCTAAAGATACTGTGTCGGAGATGGGAAGTTGGATTCATGGAGTTTGGTATTGGAATGATTGTGGTATTATTTCTCCCAATTGTATTTCTTTGCAGGAGGAGTATTTCTTATTTCATAAACAACTGAATAATGCAGAACTTATTCAGGATTCGTTGGATTCTGTTATCTGGCTGGATGATGTTGCGGACAGGTATACGGCAAACTCCGGATATAAGGGGTTGTGGTCGGTTCCAGAGGAAATCAATGCCTCTGTTGTTGCGTGTTTCTGCTTTGATAAGCTTTGGAAGTCCTCGGTACCGTTTCGTATCCGGGCTTTCGGTTGGAAGCTGCTCCTAGGTAGGTTTCCCGTTAAGTCTCAACTTCTTCGGAGAAATATTCCAACGGCGGAAAATGCTAATTGTCCTTTCTGTCTTATAGTTCAGGAAGATACAAACCATCTTTTCTTCTTATGTGATTTTTCTATGAAGGTTTGAAAGGCAATCTCTTTATGGGTTGGCAAGGAGGATAATGAATTTAATTTTGTTTTACATTATGATATTATTTCTCATTTCCAGTCTTGGTTCCTTTTCAACAAAAGAAATAAGGTTAGGAAAGGAAATGAGGCAAGTATATGGTTGGTAACTTGCTGAAACATTTGGGGTTTAAGAAATGGTTTGTTATTTAAGGGGGATAAATGTGTTTTAGGAGACTTATTGTGGAACATTAAAATTATGTTATAGAGGTGGGCTATTAATGGGGAGATTGGACAGTCCAATTACAATTTTTATTAATTTTGTAGAGATCCTTTACGTTATTTACCTAAATGTTAATTGGTGTTTAATTTTCTTTTTGGGTGTTTCTTCCCCACTTTTGTATCAGGGTTCGAGTACCCTTAGTACTTGTTTAAATTGAATCCTTGCTTTAAAAAAAAGGAAATAATTAGGGATTCCAAAGGTTTATGTATTCCCAATGTAAGTTTATGGAAGATGTAAATTGGAGTAACAATTGAGATTGTCCGTATTTATTAGTTAGAATGAAATAATTAGTAATCTAAAATGACAATTAGGGTACTAACTAAACTCTCTAAACTAGTTTTATTAGTAGTTTGTTCTCTTATATTAAATTAAAAATAAATTATTAACTAAGATGACTATAATAAGATTATAATAATAACTAGTCGTTTACTCGTGCCTTGTACGGTAAAATATCTATCATTTATTATAAATTACTACGAAGAGAAAGAAACTTATAAAAGTTATCAAATGTTTTAGTTAAATACTTTATTGGAAAGAAAACCTACATTATATTGCAAATCATATAATAAGAAAAAAAATTAAATCAAACACAACAAATAAATTATTAATAATACTTTGTTAACATATATTTTTATTTCTCTACATCTAAGATAAAATCATCTACATCTATTTGTTAGAGTCAAAATGTATAGATGATTACAAAGATATGAAAAATTTTCAAACTAATAATTATAAATAGAAGGAAAAGAAAACCAATGCAACACAAAAATGAAGAGTAATAACCTATTGAACTATATAATCTTCCTTCCGAAATAAGAGCAATTATCATTCTTTTATTTGATTTATAAGGTATGCGGATTTAGATGCTCTCTCATTATCTTTCTTTTATGTTTCTATTATGCTTAAATCTCAAACATTGATTCAACTTTATCTCTCTTTCATGTACTATTGTTTTTTCTTTGTGTGAGAATCAACCATTAAATTAGAAGAAGAAAAAAAGGGATTGACCAAAACAAAATGAGAAGATTCAAATTCACCATAGATATAAAAGGTTTCAACTTGTTATATATATACTACTAACATTTTTAAAAAAAAAATTATTTATTGATAACTTCCCACTAAAACCATTATCTTTTATTAATTTAATAAATTATAATTAATTATTTAAAATAATAATAATAATATTAATATTAATATAAATGGTTTAGTATATACTTATTATTATTATTATTAGTTTCAATTTAAAGTAAAGATAGTGTTAATTTAATTATATTATTAATTAATATGTCAAATAATTGTATGATATGAGAAATGAGTTAGAGGAGATAGTACTTCTATATATACTACTAACATTTTATATATATATATATATATATATATATATATATATATATATATATATATATATATATATATATATATATATATATATATATATATATATAAATTATTTATTGATAACTTCCCACTAAACCCACTATCTTTTATTAATCTAATAAATTATAATTAATTATTTAAAATAATAATAATAATAATATCAATATTAATATAAATGGTTTAGTGTATACTTATTAATATTATTATTATTATTAGTTTCAATACAAAGTAAAGATAGTGTTAATTTAATTATATTATTAATTAATATGTGAAATAATTGTATGATATGAGAAATGAGTTAATGGAGATAGTTGTTGTATATATACTACTAATATTTTATAAATAAATAAATAAATCTTATTTATTGATAACTTCTCACAAAACCCACTATCTTTTATTAATTTAATAAATTATAATTAATTATTTATAATAATAATAATAATAATATAAAAAACATGAGTAAATAGATGTGTGAGATTTATGGTTGAATGTATACTTATTAATAGTATTATTATTAGTTTCAATTTAAAGCAAAAAGATTGTGAATTTAATAATATTAATAAGTAATATGTGAAATAAGTGTATGATATGAGAAATGAATTAGTAGTGATAATATGTGTAAGATTTATGGTTGAATGTATATTTTTTAATATTATTATTATTAGTTTCAATTTAAATTAAAGATAGTGTTAATTTAATAATATTAATAAGTAATATGTGAAATAAGTGTATGATATGAGAAATGAGTTAGTGGTGATAATGAGTTAATAAATTTTATTATTATTAATTCTTAAAATATTATTTAAGAAAGGAAAAACTATAAATTTTATTTTAGTTAATTAAATGGTCAATTAATTTTGATTTTAAGTGATAAATGTTTTATATGTAAAATAATTGTTTGAGGAATGAGTTAGTGGAGATGGTGGATTGATAAATTATATTAATTTTAATTTTAATTTAATATTTTTTTTTATTAATTAATAGTGAAATGATAAATTTTTATTATTTTTTATTAAATATAGAAATAAAAGGGAGAGGTGGAAGAGTTTGGAGGAAATTTTTTAGGATGAAGTTATAGGAATATAATTAAGTATGATATTATTAAGTGAATTGATATATTTTTGTTCTATAATTAAGTTAAATTTGAATATTGATACATCTAGTTAACATTATATATATATATATATATATATATATATATATATATATATATATATATATATATATATATATATATATATATATATATATATATATATATATATATATATATATATATATATATATATTATTTTAATATTAAATTGAGTTGATTTCACCTTAACAAAATTATGTACAATTCAGATGATTCTAACACAAATTAATCAATATTTTCTGAAAATCCTCATATGATAGTCTTGTAGCTTCTCTCTTGCATGGGCTTTTACCTCTTTATTAAAAATAATAACATAATTTGTATAATATCATAATTCTTATCGAAGAAGGCATAAGAAATATATATACACACAATTGATCATAATTATTTCATTAATTAAAATATAAAAATACTTTTTCTCTTTCTTCTATAATCACAACTACTCTATGAATCCAATTAAAAATAAATTAAATTTAAAAATTTCCCTCTTCTTATTGGACATGCATAAAAATATGAATTTAAGAATATTACTAAGCAAGAATTGCTCGAAAAAAAAACATTTCTAAACATTAAGCCAAACTAAATAAACAAAGAAATAATTATAATTATAATTTTTATTGAATAACTAGTAAAATTACAAGCATTCTACAACTTTTATTTTTCCTAACTTTCATCAGAATTTGAAAAAGAGGTGGCGACGGTGGTGGATCAGAAGTTCTAGTGCTAGGTCCTTATAGCGGAATTATAACACCTTTTGGTAACATTCCAAAATACAAACTAGTATTTATTGTTTATGAAGTATGAGATGGTGGTGGTGGTGGTGGTGAATTGGAAGTTCTAGTGTTGGGTCATGACGGCGGAATAATAACACCTTTTGGTAACATTCCATAGTACAAACTAGTACTTATTGTTTCTGAACTATGAGATGGTGGTGGTGGTGGTGAATCGGAAGTTCTAGTGTTGGGTCCTGACGGCGGAATAATAACACCTTTTGGTAACATTCCAAAATATAAACTAGTATTTATTGTTTCTGAACTATGAGATGGCGGTGGTGGTGGTGAATCGGAAGTTCTAGTGTTGGGTCCTGAAGGCGGAATAATAACACCTTTTGGTAACATTCCAAAATACAAACTAGCACTTATTGTTTCTGAACTATGAGATGGTGGTGGTGGTGGTGAATCGGAAGTTCTAGTGCTTGGTCCTGAAGGCGGAATAATAACACCTTTTGGTAACATTCCAAAATACAAACTAGTACTTATTGTTTCTGAACTATGAGATGGTGGTGGTGGAGGTGAATCGGAAGTTCTAGTGCTGGGTCCTGAAGGCGGAATAATAACACCTTTTGGTAACATTCCAAAATACGAACTAGTACTTATTGTTTCTGAACTATGAGATGGTGGTGGTGAATCGGAAGTTCTAGTGTTGGGTCCTGAAGACGGAATAATAACACCTTTTGGTAACATTCCAAAATACAAACTAGTACTTATTGTTTCTGAACTATGAGATGGTGGTGGCGGTGGTGAATCGGAAGTTCTAGTGCTGGGTCCTGACGGCGGAATAATAACACCTTTTGGTAACATTCCAAAATACAAACTAGTACTTATTGTTTCTGAACTATGAGATAGTGGTGGTTGTGGTGAATCAGAAGTTCTAGTGCTGGGTCCTGACGGCGGAATAATAACACCTTTTGGTAACATTCCATAATATAAACTAGTACTTGTTGTTTCTGAACTATGAGATAGTGGTGGTGGTGAATCGAAAGTTTTAGTGTTGAATCCTGACGGCGAAATAATTACACCTTTTGGTAACATTCCAAAATACAAACTAGAATGTTTAGTAGTTGTTGTACGGGGTGGTTGATGAAATTCAAGATCAGCCATAACATGAGAAAAGAACAAGAAAGACATAATACCAATCATCATATAAACCATTGGAGATTCCATCTTCTAATTAGGTATATAATTGTGGCAAAAAGAAACATATAAATAAGGTTACAATGCCAAAAGGAAAGAAACAAAATTTTAATGAGTACTTTGTACAAGGTTTTTTTGTTTTGTTTTTACAAAGACAAAGGTTTAAATGTGTTTAATTATGAATTGATATAGATTATTTTTTTATTAATGATTTTTAAATCACTTATATTATTTATTAATTTATTAATTAGTTAGGATTCGTTGATAGGTATTAAAGTCGAGTGTAAGGGTGGCAAATAAGACCGTTGCTTTGACTCATATTTATTTTGAGTTCCAAATTTAATATTTTAATTTATTTATATTAATAATTTTATAAGTATTAATTATTTTAGATCACATTAAATAATTTTATTCAATAATTTTATTATAAACCTATTTATTGAAAACAATTAGTCTCATGATGATATTCATTGTTTATTTTTGTGTTGTTTTAATATTGTTGAAAAATAATTAAATTTAAAAAATAAAACTCTAATTTTATTGTTGTCAAATTTTTTAGGGCTTTATTTGAATTTTTTATTAGGCTTTTTTAATTTGTTGAGCGGATTCTAATTATTCTAAACCTTGATTATTCATTTTTAAAATTTAAAAAAATTTATATGTTCACTTAATTTATTACAAATTAAAGAAAATAATAAATAAATATAAATGAAAAAATAAATGAACAAAGTTTCATTAAAATCCTAGCTAAATAATTGTCCCTTTAAAAATTCCCCTAAAAAAATGTCCTTTTCAAAAATACTTTTTATAACTTTTTATTCTCACTTCTTTTTCTTTTGGTATGAAATTTTTAATTTTCATCTTATTTTGATATCTTTTTATGTTCTTTAGTGTGAAATATTTAATTCTCACTTTAATAGTTTATATTTTAATATCTAAAAAAGAAATTCAATTTAATAAACTTCTATTATTAATAATATAATGATATAGCCTTTAAAAATATTTTTCATGAACTTTTATAATACTTTATAATTAAAAAAAACATATACATATAAAATCTTAGCGAGTGTCCCTATAAAAAATATCCTTTTCGAGATATTTTTTCATTAACTTTTATAATTTTTATAAAAGTTATAAAAGTAATATTCTTCATTTTGTAACATTATTTTTTATTGCAACTTAACGCTTTAACTCTCATATTTTTAAAATCTATTACTTTTAATTCCTATTTTTTTAAAATAATATATATATATTTTTTATCTTAATAGCTCATATTTTAATATCTATTTATTTTAAGTATGAAATCTTTAATTTTTACCTTAATAATTCTTATTTTAATATCTAAAAAAACACATTTTAATAAACATTTATTCTTAATAATACAATGATGTAACTTTTAAATATATTTTTCATTAACTTTTAACATTATTTTTAAATTGTAAATTATCGCTTTAACTCTCACACTTTTAAAATATATTATTTTTTAATTTTTCTTAATATGATGTTTTAATTTTATTCTTATTTTATTATCTAAACAAAACTCTATTACTTTGAATTCTTTTTTTAGTATAAAATCTTGAATTTTCAACTTAATAGTTATTATTTTACTATCTGAAAAACAATTCTATCAATTTTAATTCTTATTTTCATTTAATATGAAATCTTAATTTTTAAATTAATACTTATTTTAATATTAAAAAATAAAGTTATTTTTATAAACTTCTATTTTTAATAATAAAATTATATAACTCTTAAAAATAATTAAGATTAAATTATTTATTAAATAATTAATATGGCTATTAAATTGTCTCTCACTCTTGTTAAATAGTTATATGATTGATCTAATGACTCTTATTTCATCCTCTCACTCTCATTATATATATATATATATATATATATATATATATATATATATATATATATATATATATATATATATATATATATATATATATATATATATATATATATATATATATAACCAAAAAGTGGCTATGTGAAGCAAGTCTAGAAGGGGGCAAGATGGGTTTTCAAAACCCCAACCTTAATGTGTTGTATCTTTTTAAACAAATAGGTTTGTTTATTGTTCTGAACAAGTCTCTGTGGTCTTCAATGTAGGGCAGCAACAACAGTGTAGAAGAGGTGGTGGGATACCTGCAAGGTACTCTGGCGCTAAAGTCAGTTTCAGTGTGAGGGTGAAAACAAGATAAAAGCGTTAGAAAAGTGTAGAATTAGGTAGGATTGAACTGAATACATGACCCTCCAAGAGAGAAGGGTATTTATAAGGGCATGTGGCCATGATATGAGGGTGCATGGTCCTCGATTGGGTCCAACTGCCTCTGTGAGTTTTGGAGGGGAAATTAGTCGCGTGATAATTGTGTAGTGCATGAGTGGGAAGTCCTCAACGGCTATAATTCTAACGGCTATATTCCTTATTGGATTGCGCCCAAATTTGGAATGGGTTGGGCATCTGCTAGTCTAGTCCAGACATGAGCCCCCAAGTCGTTCCTATTATCTAAAGGGCAATGACTTATATAGGGATGATGGTTGACGAATAAAGCATCAAAAGTTTGAGAGGCCAAGGTCGTTTCAAACGGTGTTTTTAAACGTCGAGCAGGAGCATACGGGGAAGTCAGGGAGTTGTCTTTTTGGAATACACAGTTTTGTCTTGGGAAGACAAAATGCTTGGTATTCAGCTAACATGTGTGACAACGTATTAATTGTTTTTTAAGGCCTAGGGAATCTTTGCTAAGACAATGATGACTTTGCCCTTTGCGTTTACCTATGCGAGCAAGAGTGTTATAAAAGGAGGAAGACAAATTCATTTGTGTTATTCACGCGAATTCTTCCGCTCACCGGATTATTTGCTCTGTAACTCTGTTCCAACCGGAAATTCTCTCGCCGCCGTCCTGTTTTCTACTTCAACCGTCAACCTTCATCTTCTCTGATGGACCAAGGTATGATATTCATATTCCTCCTTCTATTTTTTTCAAAATAGGATGAATACTCATGATCTTCATAAACTTCAAGATGAGGTTCATGTGTTCTTCTAAGAACATACGGATTTTCTGGAAATTCTATGAAGATCATGAAGAATGTATGAACATTTGATGAACACTAGGGTTAGTGTAGAAGGACATGGTTAGATCCTTGTAGGATGTTTGTTAGGGATATTTTAGTGTTTGTAGTCGGGCATTAGGCCTTGTCCAGGAAAAATCACTACAAGAAAATAATCATTTTGCGACACTTAAATTACAACAGTTCAGACCAACTGTCGCAATATGATATTTACGACATTATTTACGACAATTTTGGGCACATGTCGTTGTGTTTTGTGTCTAAATCTAATGCCTTCTACTTTAGAGAGAATTTCATTATGTAAAATTTATCTTATTACCTGTAATGTATCTCCTCTTTATTGTGAAAAAAAACCATTTATCTAAAAAAAACATTCCAATTATTCCAACCCTTAATATTCTCACTGTATCTCAAAAGAAATATTGAATCCTTCTAATTAAACATCATCGTGATCAACAACAACATTCTTCATCCTTCAGGAAAATCCCTAAATAAAAAAAACCATTCTTTCATCTACCGTCTTGTTTATTGTAGTCGCGAAAATCTTAAGGCTTATTGATTCATTAACAATCGTCCATTCCCTTGTATGCACAGTGAGTAATTTGATATTAACCTTTAGGAAAAGCCCTAAATCTAAAAAAGTCCTTCCTCCATATACCATCATGTTTATTATGGTCTCAACAATCTTGAGGTTTAGCGATTCAATAATAAACATCCATTCTTGTCGTACCTCGAAAAATACGATCCTCGTGATGGGACGCGAAAAAAACAACAGAGTCGCCACCTAATTCTATTTATTCTAATTAAAGAAAAGGGAGATATAGATACAACCTAAACAAAGGATAAGAAATGGTCAACGAAACCAAATTCTAAGTTCGGGAGTCAGTTACACAAGGGGAAGGTATTAGCACCCCTCAGATTCGTTGTACTCAACTAGAACCTCTTAGTCTAACTATGCGATTAAATGTTGATTTAAGTCTTTTGTCTTCTAAATGGTTGTTAATATGTTTGTTCTAAGGAAATGAAAATTATATTATTATTATTATTATTATTATTATTATTAGGATGACGGATAAAAAAGATTAAAAAACTTTATTATTGTGACGGAGAAAAGGTTGAATTTTTTATTATTATGCTCGCGAAGGATTAAAATCCCTATGCCTACGCATTTCCTTGTGCAATGGAAAAGTCAGAGCTTCGTAGTCCGTGCAACTACGGTTTGTGGTTTTTAATGAACAATTGTTTAAAACGCTTTCTAACTGCTAAGCGTTGGCTTTTACTCGCGGCGGAGGCTGAAGCGCTAGCTTGTTTGTGAGATAGAAAGATTTAAACAATGTTTGTTTAGAGAAAAATGTTTGACCTTTGTTAAGGTGTTTTAAACGAAAGGGCGAATGAACCACGTCGCGTGGGGCTAGCCTATGAGTGTTTCATTCAAGAATTATATGGAGTGTTAGACTCCAGAATTCAGTTCCTTCGCTGATTAATTATAAAAATGATTTGTATTTGTTGGTAAGTTTTAAGTTGTATTTTGAAAAGAAAGAGACAAGTCGTCATCTTAAAGGGAGATACATCGCCTATTAGACCATAAACATTTGAGGAATGAAATCGAAAGAAGCTTTAAACTTGGATACGGTGATCGACAAGCAATGCCACATTATTTCTTTGATAAATAAAATCGAAAGAAGCTTCGGACTTGGATATATGATCAACAAGTGATTGCCACATTCTTCCTTGATAGAAATTGTTTGATAAGATTGATTTGTTTGTGTTTGTGGGAATAGGAGAAATATATTTCCCATGGAGATGAATCATGTCTCATCTTTTAAGTTGTTAAGTGTTTTGAATACGAAAGAGTGAATGAATTACAACCCGAGGGCTAGCCTCAAGAGTAATTCAATTCAAGAACCTGAGGAATGCTAGATTCCTGAGTTCAGTTCCTCGTATAATTAATTGAAATATTTCCGGTATTTTAGGAATGAGAGGGCGAATAAACCACGTCGCGTGGAGCTAGCCCAGGAGTGATTTAATTCAAGGATTATGTGGAGTGCTAGACTCCAGAATCCAGTTCCTCTATATTTAATATGTGGTAAATTAGATGCTTTGTTTTGGATGTTTTAAGGTTTAATGTTTTTAAGGTTAGATGCTAGACTCCAGGGTTCAGTTCCTCGTTAATTAATTTATGACGGGTAAAGTCGTGCAGATGGAGATCACATAGGTGACCGACTTACGTGTGTGCAAAATGTAGGTGTATGTTAGTTGTTTAATCGATTATGTGAATTCGAATCCTAGTCCCTAGAGGCGTTCCTAGTAATACGAAACCGAAAAATAAAGGCGGAAAGATAAATTACGTACAAAGTAATCGGGAAAGGGGTACAAAATAAATTACACGGGATTGCAATGAAATAAAGGGTCTCGTTGTAATTTGCCCAAGAGAAAGCGTGTGTGCAGTGTATTATTCGGAAGCGTCGGAGCTTGATATTGTATAAGAATAAAATAAAATAAATAAATAGGCTAAATAACAAAATAAATTATGAAATAAAATGGCCTCATATTGGTCGCGATTTTACCGATTTTTTGAAATCAAATTAAATCGGACCTTTTGTTATATCATTGACCCAAATAAAAATCAAAACAGAATTGAAAAGCAAAGACATCTTTTTGAATTTTTAGTTTATCAACAACTAAACAAAATTACAACTAAACCTAAAAACTAAATTTAAATAACTTACTACACAATAATACTTTTTATATTTTTAAGTGTTAATCACATATATACTTTACTTCTAACATTAATAAATAAATTAAACAAAACTATATTTTGAAATGAAGAAACTAAAGTCAATCTAATAACTTAAACTAATAAGGAATTTTTTAAATAATTTAAATAGATAACAAACTAAAATATATAAAAAATGATGAATGATACTCACAAACTTCAAATCTAGCAAAGGTTGAGTTTGTTGTGTAGAAGAAAGTGAATGTGTTTTGATGGAGGTTGTTGTTGTGGTGAAGATGGTGAATGTTTATGGGTATTGTGTAAGTAAAAAAAAAATTGACTTTGAAAAAAATATGTAATGAATGTGCTAGATTTTGAGAATTTAAGGGTGATCTTGTTAGTATAAAATGAGAGAAAGATAGATCTTATTTTTATTGTGAATGAGGTAGGAGTGTTGATGTGGCAATTCGTGTGATTTTATGAGAATGATTTTTGGTCATTGATAAGTCCAAGTTGGCAATCCATGTGGAGTGTGAGAATAATTATTGGTCATTGATAATTTCAAGTTGGCAATCCATGAAGTGTTTGTGCTACATTGTAGTGGACCTCACTCATCATTTTTTCTTTCTTGAACATGAAGAAAAAACAAAGAAAAGTAGTAATAATAATAATAAATAATATTAATAAAACTAATAATAATAATAATAAAAGATAATAATAATATAACTAATAATAATAAAGATGATAATAATAATAATAAAGATGATAATAATAATAATAATAATAATAATAATAAATTGAAAATGGTTAAAAAAAAAAAGAAAATATAATGAATTAAATAAATTGGAGTTAAACTAAATCAAAGATAAACTAAATAAATTGAAATTGAAATTAAACTAAATTTAATATAAAATTTAATTAAAATAAAAATTAAACTAAGATCAATTCTAAATAAACTAAAATAATTATCTAAATAGAAATCATAAAAATATAAAAAACAATGATATGAAATGATAAAAATTAGTTAAAAATGCATGATTAATAATTAATGAATTAAAATGCAAAAAAAAAATGACTGACTATCAAATAATTCGATAAAAATGCGTCAGATGAATGAAAATTTACTGAAAAAGTCCGGTCAAAGGTTAGGGTGTGACAGATGCCCCTATTTAATCATCTTAAACCTGAATGTGTGAGTAGAAAAGAAGTTTTTTTTTAAAAAAAACATTCAAGGTAGAAGAGGATTAAATATTAGAATACCTAGAATTTTGGTCGAATGCAGATGAAATGAAATGTGAATGGATGTGTGAGAGATTGAATCATGCGGAGAAAGATGTTATATGAGACAGACTATGAGACAAGATTACATTGAGGAAAGGGTTCGAGAACAATGAGGATGAAGAAACAGAGACGTGAAGTATTCGAAGTGATAAATCAACAGATTCATGTGTAACTGCTAACACTAAGAATAACAAAATACGAAAACAAAAGGAAATCCAAAGCGTTGGTTCAACTAACACGGGTGAAGTCAAGTTGACACTTAGGATGACAAGAAAATATTCAAAGTGAATGTGCAATGACACGATACGACCAACTGACACTAAGAATAGTAACAAAGAAGAAACAACGTCCATGGATTGGATTAGACGAAGTGGAAAGGAAACTTACATCCATGGATTGTATTGGATGACAAAGAGGAACAACGTCCATGTATTGGACGAATGTAAAGTAAGAGATTTTCAATCACGACTTTGAACAAAAGGCAAGACATCCAATCATAACTTTAGACAAGGGACACAATATCTAAGAATGGCATTGGATAAGGTGAGCAATGAATTTCAGGAATGACACTGAAGTTAAAGGTAAAACACTATATTCAGGAGTGGAACTGAATATACATATAAAATTTTCAGGAATGACACTGAAGGTAAAAGGAAAAAAATACTATATTCAGGAATGAAACTGAATATACAGATAAAACTTTCAAGAATGGCACTGAAGGTAAAGGAAAAAACTATATTCAAGAATGGCACTGAATATACAGATAAAACTTCTAGGAATGACACTGAAGGTGAAGGCAAATCACTATATTCAGGAATGGCACTGGATATATAGATAAAAATTTCAGGAATGACACTGAAGATAAAGGCAAATCACTATATTCAGGAATGACACTGAATATACAGATAAAATTTTCAGGAATGGCACTGAAGGAACAAGATATCCAGGAATGGCACTAGAGGACCAAAATATCCAGGAATGGCACTGGAGGAACAAGATAAAGACCCAGGAACAACACTGGAGTGAAATAATATATCCAGGAATGGCACTGGAGGAATAATACAAAGACTCAGGAACAACAATGGAGTGAAAGAATATATCCAAGAATGACACTGGAGTGAAAGAAAGGTAAGTATTTGGTAGGCGCCAAGAAGTTGGACTTTCGAAATGAGGTAAATGTTTGACCACAACATGACCTACGGTAAATGAAAATGAGGATAAAACACTCATGTTATGCATATTATATGAACTTGTTATGATGTATGATCAAATACATGTAATGCAGATGCTGACAACAGGGCTTGACTCTTTTGTGGAGATGACAAGATTGGAAGGTTGATTCTTCAACACTGCGAGATCACTGTTATTCTTCTAGGGGACTAAAGATGTTGATGTTGAACATACCTTTGCCACATTAATAAACTGTACCAAGTTGATGATCCTTGGAGAAGGGATGAAAAGTTCTTTAGGGATTCTTCCAATAAATTTCCCCAAACAAGCTGACTATTGTAGATGAGTTGATCATTTCTTCAGCTTGACTGATTCTGAAAATGGTTGCCTTATGATGCGCTCAGAAGCTTGCCTCTGTATAAGTCTTGAAAAATCTTTTGGATAAACCAACTCTGAGATGGACTTGCACTGATTCTCAACATGGTCTGGAAGGAACTTGCCCCTGATAGGATCATCAAGCCAGTTCTTCACTGTTTGAAAATTCCTTGCTAGAAAAGATAGTTTGCGAAAAAAACATTTATACAATCATGATAATTAAAAGCAAATGCAACTTTTGAAATCAAAATCATTGTTGGAAGAAAAGCAAATGAATCACTAGTCAAAACACGACGGTTTATGACATTCAAAGTGAAAGGTAAAGTAAAGATATGTACAAAACAAAATGACTTGCAAAGATCTTTTTGGAGTCAGTTTACACAACCTTACTGTAGTATGCTTTTCAGAATAACCTTGCCTCAATTAGGTCTTTTAAGGGTTGTAACGTGGTCTGGTTCACGGTTTATGAAACAAATGATAAAGGCTCGAGATTGTGTTTGTACCCACCCTTCTTTGTGATGAAACTCCGGTCCTACATTCAGTTAAATCTACACACATTTATCTTGACAATTGTAACACCCCAAAATTTGCCCTCTTATTTATTATCAACCTCGAGCGATTTACGCTTCATTCCGCATATCATTGCATTGCATTTGAAAAATAAATAAATCATCATCCTTTGAATACACATGAGGTGTGTGGTCGATTGAGGCTTGCCAAACATTGGAATTCAAGAGAAAAATAATATCCCAAAAATAATCCAAACCATTTCCAAACTAACCAACCAAAAAGGGAAAAATTCACATTTCTCTCCCTTTTCTTTCCCTTTTCCTTCCACTTTCTTTCCACATTTCCTTTCATTCTTTCCCTCTTGTTTTTCCACTTCAATTCCACTCCATTTCCCTTGGATGCTTCTACCATGTTCTACAACATTCTAGAGTATTCCAAGGAATATTCCATGGAATATTCCAAGGAATATTCCCTTTTCCAACCCTAACCCTAACTAACTACCAAACCATAATTTTGGATCCCAAGCCTAATTTTTGGGCCCCAAACCTAATTCCATTCCCAAACCTAGCTTCAAGCCTAGCCTCTATATATTCATTAATCACTTCAATGCAAGGGGTTCCACAATTTTCCAAATTTCTCATTCTCTCACAATCATTTTTTCTCTCTCACTTTTCCTCCATTTTCCCTCCTTTCACCAAAGCTTTTTGAATAAGCTCTTCAAGTTTCACATTGAAACTTGAAGATCTTGAAGCTTAGCCTCCAACCTCCATTGATTTGTGGATTGTGGAAGAAGAAGCTACTGAATTTTGGTGAAGGTTTCGACTCATCGGAAGCGCACGAAGGTTCAAGCATCAAGAACGCATTTATTTTGCGGTTTCGGTTTTTGGTTTTCTCTTCGATCAAGCTCCAATTCTTGCAATAATTACCGAAGCACTTCTCCGCTTCGTAGGTTGGTGATCTAAATCACTTCTCCTTTAAGTTATTCTCTTCATCTCGCCATTTCGGCATTCTTTAAGTGCTTTTCGTATTGCTTATGTTTGATTACGTTTTTGTTAAGTTTTGCTTGCGATTTGTGGTTTTTGATGGATTAGAAGTTAGGTTGTAGCTTGTTATAGATTCTAGCATGTGTTAATAAGCCCTAATTGAGTAGAAATTCATGTTAGCATGATTAGGTGGGGGTTAGGGTTGTTTAGAAGGAAGATTGTGGCAAAAAGCACTTATTTCAAAAGCATTTTTCACTTTCTGTTCAGCATTAACCGGTTAACGGTTTGGTTAACCGGTTAACGCATGCGTTTTTGGCCATTTTTAGTGTTGTCCAGGGTCCGTTAACGGGTTAACCGTTTGGTTAACCGGTTAACGCTGTTCATTTTTGGATTTTTAGCTTATTTTATTGCTCAATCTTGCTTCCTAGTGCTTCTATTGTTCATATATGTTTAGGTATTGATTTTAGGGAATTTTTGGGTCTATTTCCAGTAGCCAATTCATTTGTTTCGAGTCGTTTCGACATGATCCCGTTCACTTTTCCATGTTTTGTGTTAAATGTGTAAATGTGATAATTGATTCTTGATGTGTTTTGCTACACTTTAATCATTTGTTCACATGTTAATTGCTTGCTTAAATTCAACACATGCTTCATGATTATTGTCATTGCTTGCTTGCTTGATAAAGTGATTAAATACCATGTTGATTTTTTTCCAAAAGTGATTAAATGCTTCACATGTTCATGCAAGTTTCTTGTGCTTAATTGATCATATCTTAACATGAGTTCAATTCTGATTTTTATGCCATGCATGTGTAACAATTGATGCTTGTAGTGATACTTGTTCAATCTCATGATAAAATGCTCATTTGTGCAACATGAAAAAGTATGTTTGTTCTTGATTGATCATTGCCATTTTTAATCAAATAAATTATGTAAATAAATTCACATGTTTGAGTTCATTTTGTGATGCATGTAGATTCATGTTAAGTGACACTAATGTGTTGTTTACCATTCACTTTGTGCACATAAATAAAAATGACCAAATCTGTCCCATGTTTTCATAGCTGTTTGTTAATATAGGTGTTGTAAAATACATGTGGTTTATTATGTTTGTATGCTGTATGTGACTTTCTACACCTATCTTTTCATGCTATATGCTGGCTGTAGAAAGTTGTTTGTGCTTTACCTTGTGTTATGCATTGTTTTGATAGCTGCTTTTAGTTTAGGGGCTATAGTAGGTGCTGAATTTTTGTTTTAGTATTTTTTTTAGTTCTTTTAGAATTAAGATAGAGTCTAGAAGTTAGGTCCTAGAATTATTAGGATTTAATTAGTGTATGTTTGTTTTATTATTTTAAATAAAAATGCACACTAATCTTTTGTTTTGTAGGGAGGGAAAAGTATGTTTCCTTACACCTTATCCTTTTTTATTTTTTATGCATTTAATTCATTTTTTCCCTTCCATATTTGTAATTGGTATGATTCCCCATTGTTAGGACCAACTTATCTTCCTTAGGAAGTAAGTTGCATCCTTTTTCTTTTCTCTTTTCCTTTTTCTCTTTAGGATTAGAAAAACCTCATAAACCATAGGACCATCATTTTAATAAATAACTTAGGGTTATGTCTTAGTCTCCCTTAGTTTTTCCTTTTCTCCATTTGAGTCTTCTTTCTTATCTTCAAACAAAATCCAAAAAGACTTAATAAATGCATGAGAGGATCCCTTGTGTATAGCCTTACTCCATGGGGCACTTGCATTCATTCCATCTTGGAGTGGTGTAGGTTTGTCTAGCATGATGTACAAGTCTCATCAAGGGGTTGTTTCACAAAGAAACATAAAAGACATTTCTTCACAAAAATAACAAAAACACTTAATAAAGTTCAACAAGCTAGTGAACTTAGACCCTAATCCTAGAAAACAAGTCTTGGATAAATTCTCCTTGCTTGGTATGCTTGTTCTATTATTCCATCTTGGAATGTAGTAGCAAGTACACATTCCATGGAAAAGAGTTTGAATTCACTCCCTTGTGCCAAATTCAAAACATTTCTCATAAAAGACAAAAAACAAACAATAAGCGACTATCCTGCGGGAACTTCTCTTTCTCATCTCATTCACTCAGCGCGAACTTGCAACAACTTGTCTCGCATGCAAGACGGTAAACGCACTCGTACCAGACGAGCCTGCAATACTCGAGCATAAACATACGCAGTTCCAGCCATAAAAAATACAAACAAATAGTTCCCGCCTTTGAGGCGAACTACGTCGACTCTGATCCTCATTATCCCGATGAGGTACGTAGGCAGCGGGGTAGGGCCCATTCGAGAACATTCTTTATTTTCCCTACATTTTCCCCTTCTCTTTCCATTTTTCAATTCCATTTCTTTTCTCATTCTCATTCCATTCCAGATAGCAGTTTTATTCAACATCATCTTTTATTTCTCACCCTTTGAAACAAACAAGCAAGCGTGGATCCCGTCGGGTACGGCGGACGGCCTGGGGTGCTAATACCTTCCCAGGTCGTAACCGACTCCCGAACCCAGATCTTTGGTTCGCAGGACCTTGTCATTTCCTTCTTCCTCAAGTTTGTGCAGCATTACCTTTCCCATTCTTTCGGGATAAAAATGTCTAGCTGGCGACTCTACCTTTTTCGCGCCACTTCCGCGTTTGCACTAGGATGAAAATCCCGGGAGCGACAGCTGGCGACTCTGCTGGGGACGAACCCAGAATCTCTGGTTTCCCTTGTAGAGTCAATCCTAGCGCTTGTCTATTTTTGTTTCTTTCGGTGTTTATCTGTTTGTTGTTGTGTGCTTTAGTTTAGCTTTACTGTTTTCATTTACAACTTTACTTTACTGCATTTATTTACTGCTTTCAGTATTCATCATGCATCATATACTGGACTGTTTGGCTTTCATTTTTTCTGCTGGATGGGAGTTACTGTGAGATAAGCCAAGTACCCGGCTTGAGTGCACCTAGGACTTAGAGTGGTTTCACTTTGGCTTCATGGCATCTTGCTATGTTGGTATTTGTGAGTTCCACGCCTTGACTTGCGACCTTCTCGGGAATGTATTGATACCGAAATCTTTCTGGGTTAATGCGCTACCTTGATAGTTATGTGCAGTCAAGGGACCGATCATTGAGAACCTTTGTGGAAACATCCCTCTCCAGTGATGACAGTGGCATACCACATTTGTTGGCAAATCTACTCGCATCTGAGGGCCCACGGGGAACTCGCATAGGATGGCCTGGTTCTCTCATAGGAATCCAGTTAAGGCAAATTGTTCGTATGACGATAGTATTGTACCCTTCGGGATGAATGTACTATTGTTTCTCGATTCAGTGCTTGAAGCTGGGGACTTATGAGGGATGCTTGTTTTCCCCATACTCGACTGAGACCTCCCTGGGTAGTATATAATGCCAAACCGATTCCCTGATTTGGTCATGAGCCATCTCTCGGAAATGGTGAACATATTATTGCTATCCGGCTTTGAGAGTCCGTGATGTTGACTCGGTATAGCATACCCGTGAGATGGGAGGGGTTTACAGGTTTGCAGGAACCCTGAAATTCCAACATACTCGCTTTGCCAGCATTGTTTAGTATTATGATCAGGTTCTACATGGTCCTTTGGTTTTGAAATTCGGGATTTCGGTGGTACTGTTATTATGACTCTTCACCAGCACATGATTGTCTTCTCAACACCAACGTCAGACCAGTGATCGCCAGACCTTTGATCACATGCCAGTGCATTGCATAACATCCTCTGCATGCTTGCATGACTAACACATGCTTACTCATTTGCAGGGTCGCATGTCGCATCCTCATGAATATACCACGCGCATTTACTGCATGATTTGCATATTTTGCATTTTTATAGGTCATTCGGACTTCCTAACTTATTCAACTTTAGGCAATATAGCTGGTCAACACGTTCATCGGTATCCAACAAAAAGAAACCAAGTGAGAATGGCTGAACGAATGGAGACTGATCTCAATGAGCTCCGACAGAGGATGGATCAGTTCATGGACATGATGACCGACATTTCTCAGAATCAAAGGTATGAAGAGCTAGCGGAGAAGATTAAGGTCATGGAATGTCAGAATTCCCTGGGCATCGATGTAACCAGTCTTGGGTTAGTGTCAGGAGTCAGAATCCCTCCTAAGTTCAAGGTGCCATTATTTGACAAGTACAATGGCAGCACGTGCCCTAGAACTCACATTCATGTATACTTTGGAAGAATCTCGGCTCACACTGATGACGAGAAACTTTGGATGCATTTCTTCCAAGATAGTATATTTGGAGCTTCATTGAGTTGGTACATGAAGCTGAGCAAGGTCTCTATCCGATGCTGGAAAGATTTAGCTGAAGCTTTTCTCAAGCAGTATCAATACAATATTGATATGGATCCAAAACGCACTCAGTTGCAGAATTTGTCTCAAGGACCTAAAGAAAGTTTTAAGCAGTATGCCCAGAGATGGAGTGAGCTGGCCGCACAGGTTCAACCTCCATTGCTCGATCGGGAAATGGCCGATATGTTTATGGGAACCTTTCAAGGTGTTTACTTGGATCGTCTGCCCGCCTGCCCGTCCATTGGTTTTTCTGATATTGTCATCGCTGGAGAAAGGATAGAAAACTTTCTAAAATTGGGAAAGATTCAGGATGCAAGCAGTGTTGTTTCTTCTGGTGTGAAGAAACCTTTTGGTAATGGCCAAAGACGAAGAGAAGGCGAGACCAATGTTGTGCATAGGGGCCGAGACAGAGGTCGTTCACAAGGTTACTACCAAACAGCTGCAGTGACTATTATGCCACAGGTTCAACCACAACCTCAAGGTCAGCAATATCAGGCACCAAGACCAAATCAGGAAAGAACAAGGGCAAGAAACCGCAGACTTGATCCTATCCCATGCCCATATGATGTATTGCTTCCAGAGCTGCTAAAGTTGAACATGGTCGAGCTTCGTACCATGAGAGCTCCTTCTCCTGATAACCTACCTCCAAACTTTGATGCAAATGCCAGATGTGAATTCCATTCGGGTGCCCAGGGGCACAATATTGAGAAATGTTGGGCTTTTCAGAACAAGGTACAAGACCTAATTGACTCCAAGGCGATCAATTTTGCGCCTCACACAAATGTACTCCAGAATCCAATGCCTAATCACAACGGAGTCGGTGTCATGGTTGTTTTACCAGATGGTCCACGTTAAGCTGGAATCTTCAGGAAGCAAATAAAGCCATCAGTATCCAGATACTCTCAGTAATGGCAACTGTTTGTTTGTGTTTCTTCAATGTTTTTTTCATCCCTATTGAGGGGAACTACGTCGCTCTGATTCTTCATTGGTCATTGGTCAATGGAGATACGTAGGCAGAAGATCGTCAGGTCTTTCCGAGCAACTTTATGGGGAAACTTTACTCCCCAGCTTCACTTTTTCCTTCAGATGTCTCGTGTCAGAGTCAGAATAACTAGAAGAAGAGGTATGATTGCCATGGTTGAGTATACGGCTGCAAATTGAAGATTACAAGTCTGTGAAAGAGCTATTGATCATTGAAAGTATCCAAGACTGATAGGTCCAGGCGGAGTCAAGCCTCCTCAACGACGGCAATATTCAGCTTCTTTATTACATTTCCATTTGTAGTTCTTTTATTTGCTAAATATTTGTATACATGTATGAAAGTTGTTTGCTTTTGAATGTTATCAATAATAAAACTCACATGTTTTTCTTGAAGTAATTCATTCGCATTCACTTATAATTCTGTATGTGCATATTGCAATACCAATTATCATGCTTAAACTCAATGAAGGAGAATGACGAAACAAAAACGCAAAAATCTCTAATTGTGTACTCTCGAATAAGACCCTGTTAACGAGGTACAAGCTTTGTTTTGAATCCCTAAACACTGGAGATATAAGGGAGATATACCCTCGTTAACCCCTTTGAGCCTTGAAGTAGGAGTTTCTTTTCACATGAAAAACCTTTACGTTTAACCCAGGGGCAGGGTAGATGTCGGCTAGTCGGACCAAGTGTTCAGACTTTCATAAAGGAGTGTATTTGAGGATCCATTACATTCCACTATGCTAATCAAGAGGTCCAAAGACCAGAAGCTACAATGGTTATCCGAATCAAGAGGTCCAAAGACTGGAAACCACAATGGTTATCCTTCATCGACCAAAGAATGAGGCAATCACAACCCTCACAAAGAAATCAAGACAAACAGTGTCACACGATTTTGTTCAAAAAAGAAAGAAATGAAAAGCCTGCTAAGTCGAAACTTGAAAACAAGTGACTTAGGCAAAAGTTAGGGCATCCCGTTGGACTTCACAATCAAAGATTCACAAGAATCAGTCCAGGAAAAAGTTAGGGATAAGCAAAATAACGCAAAAGCGAAAGACGAAAAGGATTACACAAGAAATATCCTCGAGCAAGAACAAAGTCGCATGGCACAGACACGAAAGACAAAGGGGTGACTGACTCCAAACAATAACCTGATTGGTGCTTGAACCGATAACAGCAATGGTTCCTCAACCGACACGAAACCCTTATGAAAGGTGAACGCTTGCGAAAATTAGCTGAACATAGGAATGGAGAACATCACGAAGAATGGGTGGGCACAAATAATTTCGAGCCTATATCCTTTGTTTCTATAACCGTGAACCAGGCCACGATACAACCCTCAAAAGTCCTAACT
The DNA here is from genome assembly GCA_963966055.1 of Lathyrus aphaca. Lineage (NCBI taxonomy): Eukaryota > Viridiplantae > Streptophyta > Magnoliopsida > Fabales > Fabaceae > Lathyrus > Lathyrus aphaca. The sequence continues at coordinate 467,369,293 of OZ014523.1, forward strand.
GAAATAGGGTTAATTTGAGAGCGTACTACCACGAGATGGCGTTCCTGACTCCTGTGAGTTGTGCTAAAAGACCTTGTTGGTATTGCATGTGCATGCGTTATTTCAATCAAAAGTAATGTCGCATCTTAACCAGTGATTTGTTCACAAAGGTTTGCGACACCTTTTCAAATCTTCAAGATTAACATGTGTGTTGCATTAGAATTTCCATTCTCAGAATAAACATTTTTCTGCTTGCATACATCTGTTTGGCATCATAAAATGCTCACATGCGGAAATTCAGTCCAGAAGCTTAAGCTTGCCAAGTTGATAAGTCTAAAACTTCTGAAAGACAGTCACGTCGAGGTGCACTTTCCCGAGAAAGCTCCATTGAGTAAGGACTTTCCCAACCAGTCATGGTAAGAGCCAACCAATCTGGGGCAGTTATGTCAAGCAATGTCCTCAAGAGTCAGCCAAACTGGGGCAATCACCTCTAGATTCAAATCTCTCCCAGAGAAATTGGTCAAAGATTCATACTGGGGCAAGTCACCCCAATCGCACGAGGATTCATTCTTTCCCGAAGACAGATAATCGGAAGTTCAGAATACCAGGGCAATTATACTCCTAAAGAGTTTAAAGACACCAAGTCTTTTGTAAAATCCTCTTAAGGTAAAGCCTGAATCAAAGCGAATGATCCCTAGCACGAGACAAATTGAAATCTTTCCTCCTCAGTAGGATGCGGTTCAGTTGCATTATCCCCAACAGACGCATGGAGGTTATCCCCAGTAAAGTCGACAAAAGTTTCTTCCGTAGGTTTCCTTGATTTTATTTCCCAGTAGATCTCAAACCAAATCCTTCTCTTCCCCAGCAGAGCAGTAAGGATCATCCCTAGCAAGAGTCGTCTTCCCGTATTGAAGCACTTCTTAAAAGAATCCAGAAATTCCCGGAAGTTAGCTGAACGGTTCCCTTCCCAATAGAGGTTTGGAAAATTCAGGTAGACAAGAGAGTTCTCCTCAGTAGAGCCTTGACAGGTCTTCCCCCAGCTAAGTCGAAAAGTTGTCGATTCCCCAGCATAATCTGTGGGGTGAGATTCAATCCCCAGCAGTTGAGGCATCCCCTAGCAGGGCCTTCAAATCTAAAGTCCAATTTATTTTTGGCAAAGGTAATAAGTCGAGACAGACTAGTCACACTATTCTCCAACAGAAATATCAACAATCATCTGTATTCCCCACAGAGTCAACAAAGATTGGTTATTTCCGCATCAGGAATTCCCTTTGTATCTATCCCCTAGTGTCATGGGGCATTATGTCATGCAGTTCAACATATGCGTGCTCGATCCAAGGTTGATATCCAAAATCCATCCTCTGGGTGGCAAATTCTCAAAGTCCACCCGCAGCGTGGCAATTTATTCAAAGTCCAGCCGCAGACTGGCCAAAGTCCATCCTCCGAGTGGCGAATTCTTAAATTCTCCCGTAGCGAGCAACAGCCCCCGTAATGTGGCGAATTTCAAAAGTCCCCCGTAGTGGGCCAAAGTCTCCCGTAGTGAGCAGAAGTCTCCCGTAGCTGAGCAATGTGCCCCCGTAGTGTGGCAAAAACATCAAAGTATCCCGTAGCTGAGCAATGTGCCCCCGTAGTGTGGCAAATTTTCTGGAAGTCTCCCGTAGCTGAGCAATGTAGCCCCGTAGTGTGGTGAATTCCCAAGGTCTCTCGTAGTTGCGCAATGTGTCCCCGTAGAGAGCAGAGTATCCCCGTAGAGTGAGCAAAAGTCCATCTGTAGAGTGGTAAGGTATCAAAGGTCTCCCGTAGCTGAGCAATGTATCCCTGTAGAGTGGCAAAGTATTGAAATCCCCCGTAGTGTGGCAAAGCATTCAGAAGACCACCCGTTGTGTGGCATGTCATTATTATCCCAGCAAAAGTCCACCAATAGTGTGGCAAATCAACAATCTCCCAGTGTTATTCCACAAGCAGAGTTCAGATGGTTGGGTTTATTTCCCTTTTCTCTTCCACCGAGTGCAAATTTTCTGGTTGTTTCTAGTATTCAATCCCTGCATACTTCAAACGTCTGAAAGCGACTGCTATCATCCATTCAAGTCTACAGTGATTGAATAGGGGCAGCTGTAACACCCCAAAATTTGCCCTCTTATTTATTATCAACCTCGAGCGATTTACGCTTCATTCCGCATATCATTGCATTGCATTTGAAAAATAAATAAATCATCATCCTTTGCATACACATGAGGTGTGTGGTCGATCTAGGCTTGCCAAACATTGGAGTTCAAGAGAGAAATAATATCCCAAAAATAATCCAAACCATTTCCAAACTAACCAACCAAAAAGGGAAAAATTCACATTTCTCTCCCTTTTCTTTCTCTTTTCCTTCCACTTTATTTCCATATTTCCTTTCATTCTTTCCCTCTTGTTTTTCCACTTCAATTCCACTCCATTTCCCTTGGATGCTTCTACCATGTTCTACAACATTCTAGAGTATTCCAAGGAATATTCCCTTTTCCAACCCTAACCCTAACTAACTACCAAACCATAATTTTGGATCCCAAGCCTAATTTTTGGGCCCCAAACCTAATTCCATTCCCAAACCTAGCTCCAAGCCTAGCCTCTATATATTCATTAATCACTTCAATGCAAGGGGTTCCACAATTTTCCAAATTTCTCATTCTCTCACAATCATTTTCTCTCTCTCACTTTTCCTCCATTTTCCCTCCTTTCACAAAAGCTTTTTGAATAAGCTCTTCAAGTTTCACATTGAAACTTGAAGACCTTGAAGCTTAGCCTCCAACCTCCATTGATTTGTGGATTGTGGAAGAAGAAGCTACTGAATTTTGGTGAAGGTTTCGACTCATCGGAAGCGCACGAAGGTTCAAGCATCAAGAACGCATTTATTTTGCGGTTTTGCGGTTTTTGGTTTTCTCTTCGATCAAGCTCTGATTCTTGCAACAATTACCGAAGCACTTCTCTGCTTCGTAGGTTGGTGATCTAAATCACTTCTCCTTTAAGTTATTCTCTTCATCTCGCCATTTCGGCATTCTTTAAGTGCATTTCGTATTGCTTATGTTTGATTACCTTTTCGTTAAGTTTTGCTTGCGATTTGTGGTTTTTGATGGATTAGAAGTAAGGTTGTAGCTTGTTATAGATTCTAGCATGTGTTAATAAGCCCTAATTGAGTAGAAATTCATGTTAGCATGATTAGGTGGGGGTTAGGGTTGTTTAGAAGGAAGATTATGGTCAAAAGCACTTATTTCAAAAGCATTTTTCACTTTCTGTTCAGCGTTAACCGGTTAACGGTTTGGTTAACCCGTTAACGCATGCGTTTTTGGCCATTTTTAGTGTTGTCCAGGGTCCGTTAACGGGTTAACCATTTGGTTAACCGGTTAACGCTGTTCATTTTTGGATTTTTAGCTTATTTTATTGCTCAATCTTGCTTCCTAGTGCTTCTATGGTTCATATATGTTTAGGTATTGATTTTAGGGAATTTTTGGGTCTATTTCCAGTAGCCAATTCATTTGTTTCGAGTTGTTTCGACATGATCCCGTTCACTTTTTCATGTTTTGTGTTAAATGTGTAAATGTGATATAATTGATTCTTGATGTGTTTTGCTACACTTTAATCATTTGTTTCACATGTTAATTGCTTGCTTAAATTCAACATATGCTTCATGATTATTGTCATTGCTTGCTTGATTGATAAAGTGATTAAATACCATGTTGATTTTTTTGCCAAAAGTGATTAAATGCTTCACATGTTCATGCAAGTTTCTTGTGCTTAATTGATCATATCTTAACATGAGTTCAATTCTGATTTTTATGCCATGCATGTGTAACAATTGATGCTTGTAGTGATACTTGTTCAATCTCATGATAAAATGCTCATTTGTGCAACATGAAAAAGTATGTTTGTTCTTGATTGATCATTGTCATTTTTAATCAAATAAATGATGTAAATAAATTCACATGTTTGAGTTCATTTTGTGATGCATGTAGAATCATGTTAAGTGACACTAATGTGTTGTTTATCATTCACTTTGTGCACATAAATAAAAATGACCAAATCTGTCCCATGTTTTAATAGTTGTTTGTTAGTATAGGTGTTGTAAAATACATGTGGTTTATTATGTTTGTATGATGTATGTGACTTTCTACACCTATTTTTTCATGCTGTATGCTGGCTGTAGAAAGTTGTTTGTGCTTTACCTTGTGTTATGCATTGTTTTGATAGCTGCTTTTAGTTTAGGGGATGTAGTAGGTTCTGAATTTTTATTTTAGCATTTTTTTAGTTCTTTTAGATTTAAGATAGAGTCTAGAAGTTAGGTCCTAGAATTATTAGGATTTAATTAGTGTATGTGTCGCTCCCCGGATTTCCATCCTGGTACAAACGCGAAAGTGGCGTGGAAAAAGAATAGAGTCGCCAGCCAAACATTTTTATCCCGAAGAAAGGGAATGGTAATGCTGCACAAACCAGAAGAAAGAAAGAGGAAGGACACAGGTCCTGCGAACCAAAGAGACTGAGTTCGGGAGTCGGTTACGACCTGGGAAGGTATTAGCACCCAGATCGTCCGCCGTACCCGACGGGATCCACGCTTGCAAAAGAAACTGTTTCAATGGGTGAGGGTATGAAAACTGCAGCAAAGAAATGAAAATGAACTGGAAAATAAACTGAGAAAAGAAACTGAAAGAGAAACAAAGAGAAAAAATGTAGGGAAAATAAAGATTATGCTCGAACGGGCCCTATCCCGCTGCCTACGTACCTCATCAGGATAATGAGGATCAGAGACGCCGTAGTTCCCCTAACTATGGGTACTAAAAGGAAATTGTTTGTGAATTAAAGCTTGAACTGCCTATGCCATTGCTCAGGTGTTGCAGACTCGGACGACGAGTGCGTAACCGTCTTGCAAAGTGACAAGTAGGAGCAAGTTCGCGTACGGAGCGAATAAGGTGAGAAAAGAATTCCCGAAGGAAAGACGCTTATTGTTTGTTTGTGTTTTTTAGAAGCTTTTATGAGTGTGTCACAAGGAAGTGAACTCAAGCTCTCTTCAATGGAATGTGCACTTGTCACTACATTCCAAGATGGAATAATAGAACAAGCACACTCAAGTAAGGAGAAGATCCCCAAAACTTGAACCCACAAATTAGGGCTTAGGCTCACTAACTTGTTTACTTATTAAGTGTTTTGGTATTTACAAATGAATAAGTGTTTTTTATGCTTTTCTTTTATGAAGAAGATACCTTGATCAGACTTGTGCATCACAAGGTAAACTTATACTATCCCAAGATGGGAAGACTACAAGCATACCTCATGGGATAAGGCTATGGATCAAGACATCACTTCAAACTTATTAAAGTGTTTTTTAGAGTTATGAGATGAGAAGAGAAGAAGAACCAAAAGGATTAAAAAGGTAAAAGCTAACGGGAAAAGTCTAATCCTAATATTCACATGCTAGAATGGTCCTAGGTTAGTGAGGCTCACTATCCTAATGAAGGAGAAGAAAAGAAGAAGATGAAAGGAGAATCACCATGGTGGCCTAAGCGCACCTCAAGTCGAGAAAGAATAAGAGAAGACGAGGAAGAATAAATAAGATGAAGAAGAAATAAATAAAGAGATGAATGCAGGATGGAGTAATAAACAATGCACAAACAGAGCCTACACCAGTAGGACTTCCAGATGCAACAGCATGCGATAAGTACAAAAACGGTCCTCAGTGGTACCTAACGGAGAAGGTCCGTTTCCTCTTCAATATGCGCAAGAGAATCCAGAAATACTTATCAGAAGTCCAAACAAGAAAAGAGATCCAGCAGTTAAGCACAGGTATCAGTCATCAAGACATCAGACAAAGGTCATATATAGGCTTCCAGCGTCCAGAATTAAAACCAAGAATTAGTCCGTGCAAAATTAAAGCTTAGGTGCAATTTGCATCCAGGGATTCCATTAGTCCACACAAGATCATGAAAATAATAAGTTACAAGGCCATCATCAAGCTACATCCTTCATCATCAAAATCGAGAAATAGACCTACACCAAACCAGACAAAGACTAAACCAAAATTAAAAAACATTATCTTAATTAAACCATGCTAAGATACAAAATAAAGGCTATAAAATAAAATTCTACATTTTAATCAAATTAATAATTAATTAAGAGAACTAATAAAAATATATCAAATCTCTACTCAAGTTCTAAACCCAAACTTTGACAAGAATTAACAAAAAACTAAATGTAATTAATAAAATAAAATAAAACCTAAGAATTAATTAAAACAAAAAAGAGAAATATCAAGAGGAAGAGGTTTGATCGCTAGGATGAGGTGCTGGCAGAAACAATTCAGCGGGCTTCAAGGCCCATGAACATCAAATGGAGATTTCTAAAGAAATAAAATCAATATATTAACAGCAAACCAACATCATACTTAAAAAAAAAATAACAGTATATAAAAAAAAATTTCTATAAAACAAAATAATATAAAAATGACTTAGAGGAAAGTGGAAAGAAAAAAAAAAGGGAAAGGGGGGTTGCTTGATCTGCTGGTGACAAGTAGCAACTCGCATGTGCTCTCTAAGCCCAAAGCTGTAACAACATAATGACCTGTGTCTTCATGAAATAAGAAAAAAAATAAGAAAAATGCACATAAGACTAAAATTAACAAGAACGAAAAAGTAAAACGAAAGAAACAAAAGATCAACGGAATCCTCTTCTCAAAAGAACAAATCAAAAGGGTCATCAACTCCCAAACGCGATTCGCCGTTGATCCTCTCCACAAACTCTCTCGCTCCGATTCACATCGCTTCCGTTCTCGCTCCGATTTTCTCTTCCCTGCACGAAAAGAAACCACCTCCGACGCTCCTCATCTTCAAAAGTCAGTTTCGGATTTCGCTTCTAAAGTTCGCTCGCGGCGACACCTTCCCTCCGACCTTGTTTCGTTTGGCTTCAGTTTTCTCGATCCGACTCAGATCGGATTTCTCCTCTTCTTCTGTTCTGTGTTGTGGTTAGTGTTTCTGTTGTGAAATGTTGTTGGATGGTGGCTGAAGGTGGCGGAGGGTTGGAGTTGTTTTTGTGTTGTTGAAACCGTAGCGGTGATGGTTGGAGAAGAGTGAGGTTGGTACGTTGTGGCTTCGTCGATCTGTGAGGGAGGAGCAAGGTTGGTTTAGTGATGAAGACAAAGAGTGAGGTTAGTTGTTTGTGATCTGGTTGTTGTTGTTTGGATGCGGTTTGGTTTGTGTGAGCAGAGTTTGATGCTGTGAAGGAGAGTGATGGGTGAAGAGTGATGAAGATGGAAAATGGTTTGAGGGGGATCTTGTTTGTTCTGTTTTGGTGGTTGAGGGTGAAATGGAGGAAGGTGTGGTTGAATGAAGTTCGTGGAAGGTTGAAGAGTGTGTGATTGAAGGGTGGTTGTGGAGGAAGGGTTGTAGTAATGGTTTGCAGGTTGATGAGGGTCTAAGGGAGTTGTGAAGTTTATTGTTGTGAGGTGAACAAAAGAGTTGTTTCGGTATGGAGGTCAGTGATGCTGAGGAAATGATAAAGAAAAGAAGTGTCAAATTAGAGCAACGGTATATGGTGTGATATCCGGAAAGCGTGGTTCTATGTGATGTTGTTTTGATGAAAATTCTCCTAGCTGTTGTATATGTCGCGTGTGTGAAATGCGTATGTGAGGGTGGCACGAATTACTGGTGTGAGTGGGTGCGCGGAAATTTCGTGATGTGTTTGTTTTGCTGAAAGTGTGGTACACAAAAATAGAAAAAATGAGTTTTGGTGTGTGAAAAACGTGAATTGCTGAGATGAGTGAAAATCTGGTGTGTGAGGGAATTGCTGTGGGTGGAAATGAGTGGGGCCAGATAAAAGTTGTTGGATGTGTGTGAGAATCCCCTCCTGCATGTGTCTGCTGCGTGAATATTTTGTGTGTGTGAGTCATGAGTGATAAAAATGAGGAAAAGTTGTGTGTGAAGAGGGATGAAGATGAGTGGGCACGCAAATTCTGTGTGGTATATGCTGTACGTGAATTAGAACTGGTTGAGATATATTTGCTGCATTTTTATTGCTATCAAATTCTCCTTTTGGTTTTATAAAATAATGTTATAATAATAAAGATGGAATGATGGGCCTTAAATGATAATTTTGTTGGGACAAAAAATGGATTAAAAAGAGAGTATTAGATAAATAGAAAATGAAATGGATTAATGACATGGGTTAATTAAATGGATAAAAAAATGGTTAATTGGATAATGGTTTAGAAAAAATGGAAATAAATTGATAGAAAAAGCTAATGGATATGAAATTGGTGATACGAAAATTGGATAATCGAAATAATTCAACAAGATGGTTATGAATCAAGTTGGGGATGAAGATGAATAATTAGCAAAATGGAACTGGCTTAGAAATAAAAATGATTTACGAAAATGGATAGCACGCACACAACCATGAAACTCCAATTTTCAATTTAAGGCCAAACTTGCATCGTCCCCACAAAAACACTGATTAAGAATGCAGCTACCACTGAACAAATCACCATTGAAATAACAACTATCTCACACAAATCAACACTTGATCTTGAAGACATATCCTGATGAAGTAGAAATCCATGGTGACGAGCCAAATGCATAGGGAATAATATTTGCAGACGTGACATCTCCGAGGATCAATGATTCAGGGAAATAAACCCTAATCCAGCGACATGAGGAAAATTATACCACTGATGGCTGCAAGCCAAAACGCTTGAATCCTTCTGATAATCTGCACATAAGGACGTGAAACCCTGATTCTTTCGATGATCTCGATCCCATGTCTTAGGATCCTATGCAAATGATATGCAAAATGCGTATGAATGCAAAACGAAAAGCCGACAAAGATAGAAAACCAGAGGGCAAATTTAGGGTGTCTACAGCTGCCCCTATTCAAACACCAGTTAATCTGAAAAGGACGATAGTACGGGCTATCGACCATTCGAGAAAAACTGTGGTTGAATACCAAGAAGACCAGAAATTTGCACTCTGACGAAGAATGCAACACCGGGAAATAAACCCAACCAGATGACGCTCTGGGGATATGAAGAAGAGAAAAAGCAGACGAGCTTCTTCCAAGCAGAAACTGATATCTGGAATAAGAATACGTTGACAGACAAGTCCTCAAACAATCCTGTAACGCCAGGAGCTGGACAGACGAGTCCTCAAACACTACAAGAACATAATCTGAGACAGACGAGTCTTCTTCGGATTTACCTGTTATGCCAGGACCGGTAATGCACTAAACTCTATGGGATAGACACACAATCAAGGTAGACGAACCTTCTTCATATATTATCCGCGGATATATGGTAAAAGACAGACGAGTCTTCTTAGCAAACCTGTGACGCCAGGTGCAACAACCATAATTGGTGCCTGAGACAAACGAGCCTCCTTCAAATTTACCTGTTACGCCAGGACCGGTAACCATTTTGACATTAATTCCCACTGTCAGGATTTTAAACCTCCTCAATACAGACGAGTATTGGATGATCATCAAGATAACACAGACGAGTGTCATAAGTCAATGATACAGACGAGTATCAGACGATGATCCGAGAAACACAGACGAGCGCTTCAAGCAATGATACAGACGAGTATCAACCACTGGTACAGACGAATACCAAAAATTCAAACACAGACGAGCATTTGAAGTAGCAATAGAAGAATATCAGGATAAACAGCAAATCCTCACATACAGATGTAACCTAACACAAACGAGTGTTGGGGATATTTCACTGACAGAAGTGAAGATCAAATATGAACTCTGTGGGGACAGATCATCTTCAGACTTGGCTGGGAAAGATGCCTTGTCAAACTCTTGCTGGGAACGAATTCTGACAATTCCAACTCTGTGGGGAAGTAAGGGCTTCAGCTGCCTACTGGGAATACTTCACTATGGAAAGATAACTCCGCTTGGGGATGAGCACAATTCAAATAGCCTTGGAGTTCCGTTGGGGATATCACCTGCTCTAACTTAGCTGGGGAAACGTCAACCTTTTGGCTTGGCTGAGGAAAAGATTTGGCAATACTCTGTTGAGGAGAGACCTTGCTGGAGAATTAGGGATCAAAAATAAGCCAAAATTATGCCCCGGGTATAGTATAACGACTGTGTTGTAAAGATACGCCAATGAAAATTGGACTTTGACTGTATACCATCTCCTCACGAGGAAACCTTGTCGGCTGAAGGAAAAAGATCTCTGCTCGGGGAAGAAATGAACTTCCAATGCCCTGCTGGTAAAATAAATACCAGATATTCCCTGAGAATTAACACAGTGCTTCAAGCTTCTGGGATCAACAGTTGCATACTGATTATCATGATTGAACAAGCATCCAGTACTCCTAAGATTGTGCCATACTGCATCGTCTATGAAGAAGATTGTCTTCAGAGGATTTTACAGAAGACATGGCATCTAGAATTGCCCCAGTGTCTTCAAACTCTGGCAGAAATCCATCATATCTCGAGATAACTTCCCCAGATTGTGTCTTGTAACAATTCTGCCCCACATCAGAGAGAAAACAGAAACCATGGAGTATGAAGATGCAATGCAAATGATGCAAGAGGTAAATGTATGCTCATGATGCTAAGGATATGATGAAACAAGGATGATTGGGCGTAAGGCCAGGGTTAAGAGATACTTTTATCCTTTTTTTGGTTTTTGGGTTGCCACAAAGTTAGACTTTGAAGGTGAATTACCAGACGAGAACCGGTTTATTGAAGTTAGGCCAACAGACGAGAACTGATGGGCAAAGAAAAAAGTCGTCAGACGAGAACTGACTCCTTGGGGTTCATTGTCAAACGAGATTTGACTCTGAAAAAGAATGATTACCAGACGAGAACTGGCGTTCAACAGGTTAAATGAACAAAGGTGACCAGACGAGAACTGGTTAAAAGATTTGCCTACCAGACGAGAACTGGTATTTGAAGTTGGTTCGCCAGACGAGAACTGGACTTTGGGTTTGTCTGCCAGACGAGGACTAGACTTTGAAAGGTTTTTCCAGACGAGAACTGGACTTTGAACGGTTTTGCCAGATGAGAACTGGACTTTGAACGGTTAAGAAGTTGAGGTTACGAGACCCTGGATGTGAGACTGATGTTTGTTGGGATTATGCACAATGCAACTATGATGCGTATGCTCTATATGCGACATGAATAACGTATGCAAATGATTTATGCAATGCTTATGAAAAGCTAGAAAAAGCTCCCGAGGATGGGAAGAAGGTCTCAATGACAAGGCTTCTGGTAGAGAAGGGTGACAAAGGCGAGGGTGGGTAACACGATTTCCCGATACTCGTCTTGAACTCGGAGATTGCTGATATAACTTGCTCTGTGTAGCTAAAGTTGCCCCTGTTGGGTGAGTCTCTGAACAGACTGTCGCCGATTATCCGATTTTTGGCATGGCAGACTTGGATGTTCTCTCGAGGAAAATTGCACTTAGTGATCTCTGGAGGTGTCCTGCCCCGGTATGAGTGTGGAAGCGAATTGACCCATTCTGACTGAGGATTGGAAGAATATATCTTTGGTCAACAGAAAATTAGGGTGACCTGCCCCTGCTCGATAGATTCAGCTCTGATCAACTAACTCTTGAATGATTTCCCTTAAATCAACTGATGCTTGGGAACTTGCTTTAAATTGACTGATTCCTTGGTCAACAAAACCACTGGATAACATGCCCCTGATTCATAGGCCTACAAGATGCTCTTGATTTTGGTCATCATTGTTGAATAATCAAGTCCTCTCTGATTGCTCTCTGTAGGAACTTCCCTAGTGTCACAGACTGACTTGCAATTAAAGCTGTTCATTTACAAATGGTAATTTTAATGCAGTACACATGCAAGTTCTGAACAGTTATTCATTTGAATGTCGTGACAGTGTGTGACGAATGGACGGTTAGTCCAAACGCAGTGCTGAGTTAGCAAATCTTTAGGAGTCAGTTTACACAACCTTGTTGTAGCATGCTTTCAGAATTGAACCTGATTCAATTAGGACTTTCAAGGGTTATGACGTGGCCTGGTTCACGGTTTTGGAAAAAAATATTTATGGCTCGAAGTTTATTTGTGCCCACCCATTCTCCTTGATGTTCTCCAGTCCTACATTCAGCTAATTTTCCCTAAGCGTTCGCCTCTCGAAAGGGTTTTGTAATGGTTGAGGAACCAATGACGTTGATGGTTTAAGCACCAATGAGGTTTCTTGGAGTAACAGTCACCCTTTTGTCTTTGTGTCTGCAGTCACACGACTTTGTTCTAATGGAAGATTTTTTTCTTTTGATTTTTACTCCCTAACGTTTACCTGGACTGGTTTTTTCTTTGAATTTTTTCTATTTTGAAGTCCAGCGGGATGCCCTAACTTTTGCCTAAGTCATTTGTATTCACACATTTTTTTTCCGACTTAGCGGGCTTTTATTTCTCTTTTTTTTTTGCTTTGATTTTTTGAACAAATCGTGTGACACAGGTTTGTCATGACTTGCTGAAAAGGTTGACTGCCTCATTCCTTTGTTGGTGAGGGGTAACCATTGTGGTTTCACATCCCTTGACCTCTTGAGGTGTAGTGAATGAAAAGGCAATGGATCCTCGGATGCACACTCCTTTGGAAATTTGAACGCTCGGTCAAATTAACTGATGACTACCCTGCCCCGGGTTGAATGTGTGATGGGGCGAAGACGCAATATGTGTCTAGCGGTATCTTAACTGCAAGCGCACAACCTATCGAAGTAATATAAAAGATTGTCGATCCCACAGGGACTTTATGATCACTTAGTGCTAGAGGGTTTACTAGTTTAGCTAAGGTGGATGGTTGTCACGATTTTTTGTTTTTAAGAATTAAAGACGGGAATTAAATTTTAGTTTAATAAAATAATGAGAAGGCGGTCGGTATGTAATTATGTTAACCTAGGCGGGTCAATCTAACCTAAGCTTATAAGGATGGTTCACTTAATATATTCTGTAGAGGTTATCAGTATAAATATCTTTAACTCACACTCTCGTGTTCTTATCTCAGATCTTACTCCTAAAGCCCTATGCCTGCTCTCGCTAGCCCATAAGTGTTTAGAAGATAATTTTTGGAAACTTAATAAGTCTAATTCATTTTAAAGCGCTCTCGCTGTATTTAAATTAAATGCCTAACTTTATCTATCTGGTTAAAATCTCACACTCTCGTGGTCTCGACCTAACCTATTACACTTTCCTTACTCTCGTAACAAAAAGATTAATTTTTATAATAAAAAGTCACAGCCAGAATTGTAAGTTCTTAATTGTTTTAGCCTAGATTCGATTTTACCGATTTAGTGTATTTTAATTACATACCGCCTAATTTAATTAGCTACTCATATTTGTTGTACCAGACAGATGCAGAAACAGATGAACATAAATTAAAATATGCATTATAAAGTAATAAAAATAAATTCTTAACATAAATAATTAAATTAATATAAATGCGAAATTATTAAAAACCTGAATAATAAAACTTGTAAAACTCCTTCTTCCACAGTCTGGCAAGCTCGGAGTGCGAACTGGAATCGAAAATAAAATTTAAACGAAATTCTGAAGGCTTGAAAGAAAATAAATAATAACAATTTCCTAATGTTGGAAATTGTTATTTGATTTGGTTGGGATATAGAAATTAAAACAAGAACAAGAGTAATTGCTGGAAAAAATAATAAAATAGGGTGCAACAAAAATACGGCAGAGCTTCCGCGAAAAATAATAAAATCAAACTCTGTAGTTTCTACTTTGTAATCAAGCTATTTATAGAAAACATAATTTGGGCTTGGCAGTTGAAATCCATGCGTGGGCTTCGTTGTTGAAGAGAAAATCCAGGAGAAAATGTGTTACTGAGTCTGCGGAATAATAGGAACGCTTTTGTGACTTCACGTAGCACGTTTCATGACCAAATCAATTCAAGTAAACCTATTTTCCATTTGTCACGTTCATGACAAAGGTGTCACGGGCATTTTCTTCATTTAAGGCGCGTCACGGTCGTGACAGCTTGGTGACGATCGTGACTGGTCCAGTTAGCGCGTCACGGTCGTGATAGCTTGGTGACGATCGTGACTGTTACAAATTATGCAGCATTTTGCAAAATTCCTTTCTTCTTCTTCTTTTCATGCTTGTTTTTGTTCATTCCACCTTTGGCTTATGATTTAGCTCTATAATTGTTATACCTGCAAAATGACATAGAAAACTCGAAGAATCGGGTGTTAATACGATAAATGTGCGATAAAACGGCATTGAAACATAGTAATAAAACGATACGATTTCTCGTTATCAAACTTACCCAAACTTAAACCTTCGCTTGTCCTCAAGCAAATAGTCGGTTGAAAAATGATCGGACAAGTTTCCATCGACGCATACACATAACAAACCATACGAGGAATCGTTTTGCTAGATAAACCGGTACTAGAATAAAACACTAATGATACACTAATGACACAAGCAACAAGCTAAGTCGTCGACTTCCTGTTAAACGAAACATTCGGTAATTGTGTTGCGATTCTACCTAGAGTCTTTCGATCTTATTTCACCCGGTTTCATTCTACCGCAATCACATTAAGCCTTTTGCCTTAGCACGCACGTAGTGGAGTAGCCGTTTAGTGACTTTGATCCTTTATAAGCACGGGGTCTGGTACACGAATGTGGCAACTCTATATATATTATCCGAATCGGAGGTTGTGGGGGATCGAGCCGTAGCACGCCCTACCAAGTTCAGAACCAGGTACCTCTGAACCAACCCGCAATGGACTCCTTCTCATATTTCTCGTTTCTTATATGCGACCGTGTACTTTGGTGCAATTTCTTTTTATTGGCATCGAGATATGAAGGATCATTATAGATTAGGCATCAAACACTTATGTTCATCGGCTCCCCACGTGGTTTGTGTTCAGACGGTGCTGACTGCTAGTATAAACTACTAGGGGTTACTTTAGAACTGAAACTTAAGGTGTAGTTGTAACAATTATCGGAACGGAATGCTTAAGTAGGAAGTCTAAGGTGTCAAGACTGTATTGATCTTGTTGGATCTTTCTCAGCTTCTTAACTACGATTTCATAGGTAAGTCGGGTAATGCGAAGATAAAATAAAAATTTTCGGTATGGCTAAATAAACGGGGAAAATTCGAAACTGAAGAAATAGCACAAATATTACTTTGTTTAATTGAAAAACGGAAAGGGAAATACAACAAAATGGAAAATGCGGAAAGGGAAATGCGGAAAGGGAAAGGTATCTCTCCCACACTATATCAGACATTGTCCTCAATGTTGTGATATAATAGCGGGGAATACAATACAAAAATCAGAAATGCGAAAAAAACTAAAACATAAACATAAACTAAGGCTGCTGACGACCACGGCCTCGACTTCTGGTGCGGGAGCGTCTGGTCGGAGTCGCTTCTGGATCAGAACCGGTGGTGGTGAAAGCAGTGATATCAATACGCAAGGCCTATAGCTTGCTAAAAATCTCTCCAAGCTTCTCGTCTGTCGTCCTCTGGTTACTGGCAACAGCTGAAAGTAGTGCATCATATTGCTCTTTTTGCCTTCGCTCTAGTGCGGCATTCATCTGATTCTGTTGATGAATGGCACGGAGGACGTCTTCAAGTGTGATGTCGGGTACATGTGGCTGTCTGGTGGAGGACTCAGGGATGTCCTGTACTGGCTCAGCAGCATCCCTGGTATCCTGCATCTCGTCCACTGGTGGATCGGTCTGCTCATCAATAATGGGGACATGGCCTGCAGCATCCGGTAAAGCAAATAGCCAATTGGCTCGGTTGGACGGATCGATGCGGTCACGGCAAGGCAATGTGATGTGATGATAAACAGTGCCTTGGATAACAGGGTTGAACCTGCCATCCTCTCTCTGAGATATCAAATGGGCTGACTTGCAATAGTTCTTTGTAAGCAACTCTGTGGCTCTGCGAGGCAAATGAATAATCTGGTCACCAAGCTCCAGCTGAATGGCAAGGGTGGTAACAATCCCGCCAATGTAGAAGGGGGTTGCGCCTCGTTGCGCTACAGACTGGATATGGGATAAAAGGAACGGGACATCATTGATGCGTTCCTGGTTTAAGGCACAGTGCAAGAACAAGAGCTCCTTGGAGTTCAGCTTGTGATTGCTCTCTCTTGCGAAAATAGTATTGCAGATGATGCGATGGAAATATCGGATCGCCGGTTTATGGATGTGGGTAGCATTCAGACTCTGAAAGGCAGTAGCACGGGTGTTGGTGATGTCGTGCCACAAGGTGAAAGCAGTTTCGCTGAAGTTGTCCGGCACGCGGAGATGAGCATCGTCTCCGTGATCGAAACCTAACAGTTCGGCAATCCTTGTTTGCGTGATTTCGAACTCTCGTCCGAGCATTCTGAACTTTGCAACGCCGGTGAGTTGACTTGATGAACCGGGAGGTGTAACATACTGAAACGAACTCATAAATTCCAAGGTGAGGAGTTCGAATGTCGGCTGTGGTTGACTGCACAAGTGCCACAAACCAACATGCCTAAGCAGGAGCTTCACGCTGTTGAGCAGTCCTAACTCCCTCAAGCAGTCAATGTCGACATACCGAGTGGGTTGGACGCCACGATTCTGAAACCTGATAAACTTTTGTCTTTGGGTTTCTCCTTGTTCACCATCTCTAAATTGGATATCCTCCAGTGCATGCAAGTACAAAAATGAGAGATGAGAGTTTTTGAGCTTTTGTGAGATAATGAAAAATGTGAAGAATTTGGTTCAGATTATAATAAAATGAGTGAATGTGAGAGGTTTGGAATAAATGGAGAGGGTTAATGGAATTGATTGAGGGTAATGGGAGGTTACAGGATAATGAGGAGATAATGGGAGGTTTCTTATTTTTGTGAAAATGGAGGAGTGGGTTCTGCGAAGGTGAACGGTTCTGTTTCTCAGAATTCGTATAACAGGGTGGTCATGGTCGTGAGGGATGCATGACGGTCGTGACGCGCTAAATAGCTCGTCACGATCGTGAGTGATGAGTGACGACCGTGATGGCTTTAAAACTTATAATTTTTTTCAGAATGCATTATCTCACTTCGTTCAATGCAATTTTTTTTCTTTATCACTTCTCATTTAATTCCAACACAAACAATATATATAATATTGGATCAACAAATATTAGCAGCAATTTTCATCACACGAGAAATCATAAAATATTAATCAATTTAAATATAACAGTAAGTAATGAAAAGCATAGAAATTGATTAAATAGAAAGTGGCAAAACTAGAAGTACTTTGCTTTTGATATAATGGAAGGAAAATTACATTAATAAAAATAAGGTACGAAAATGTTTGCAAAATGTTAAAACTAACTAGAAACAAAAGCGAGAAGTAAAATAAATTAAATCACTACAGCATTTTCAAAGTTGCTTCTTCAAATCTTCAAGTGCGGAGTTTAAATGGTAGAATTATTCACATGTTATGTCAGTTAAACCTATAACGTCCAATCGCATGCTTTTAACTTCATCCTTAACAACATTAATATCGGCTTGGTAAACTTCAAGAGTATTCATAATTTTCTTTAAGTTGTCAGCATATCCTACTTGATTTACTTCAGGGGTTTCAATCACTTCATCAGTGTGGTCAATGTCATGGTAACCAGGAGGTGTCTCAGGGTCACTTTCTACATCGGTCATTATGTCATCCCTAATCTTGTAAGATTGTGGTGTTTCGGGAGTGGATGGATAGTCAGGAGGGGTAAGCTCATAAAGCCAATTATCTTTATTATGAACACTGACTCTAGCATGGTTTGGTAATGTGAACAGGGTTACTACTTCATTCCTGATTAGGTACTCGTAAGGTGGTTGTCCTAAGTTTCTTATGATTTGGCGGTTAAAGCAAAAGTTCAGATTCATGGGACGGATGGTACCTAAACGGTTACACTTGTGTAATTGGTATCTTAGTCCTAAGGCATCAGCAATCATGGTGACAAGGCCTCCTACCAATATGGGTAGATCAGGTTCTTCTTGGATTCGGGTGAAGGTTTGCATCATGAATGGTACACCATTAACTGGTTGTCCACTGGTCAGACAGGACATAATGAATATCTCATCTTTAGATACTCCGGTGAGGTTTTTTTCTTTTCCAAAGAAGGTGTGGGCTAGGATCTTATGGAAATAGCGGATAGCAGGGTTATGTATCTCATCATTGTTCATGTTATTCGGCTCAGGATGGTAATTTCCGGTTAAGGTTCCCCAAAAGAAGTCCAGCTCAATGTCCATCAATTCTACCTGTGTGGTAGTGTTGCACCCCAAAATTTGCCCTCAGAATACAAGACTTTGTGTGCATGAGGTTCATGAAGTTTACAAGACACTTTATGAGGTTCACAAGGTTCACAAGACCTTTCATGAGGTTCATGAAGTTTACAAGACACTTTATGAGGTTCACAAGGTTCACAAGACCTTTCATGAGGTTCATGAAGTTTACAAGACACTTTATGAGGTTCACAAGGTTCAGAAGACCTTTCATGAGGTTCATGAAGTTTACAAGACACTTTATGAGGTTCACAAGGTTCACAAGACCTTTCATGAGGTTCATGAAGTTTACAAGACACTTTATGAGGTTCACAAGGTTCACAATATCATTCATGAGGTTCACAAGGTTCACAAGACATCTTATGAGGTTCACAAGGTTCACAAAGTTCATCATGGGTCAGAAGATTTGACAAATCCCTCAGACAATGCATCCTCCTAAGCAATGCATCCTAAACTAGGGTTTTGACTTTAATCAGGCTAAATGGACTTCCAAGACTTCAAGTGAGCTTCATAACATCTTATATGTGTTTAAGAACCCCCATGACAAGTTTCAAGACTTTTCTCAAAAGTTTGCTCAGTCAGATGATCAGATAAGTCAAAATCAGTCCAAGCAATTAAAAAGTCAAACTGAGGTCAACTGTGGTCAAACCAAAGTCAAACTTCATGATTTTTTGTCAACATCAAGTATATTAAGTAAAATTCATCATTTGATCAAGGGTTTATCATGATTCATCAAGAAGATTTCAGATCATCAAGAATCAGGGGTTTCTAAATTAGGGTTTCCTTAGGAAAAGTCAACTGAACTTTGACCAGCCATAACTTTCACATGCTTCATCACATTTTTCCCATCCAAAGCTCATTTTGAAGGAAATTGGATTCTCTACAACTTTGTGTCTCACAAGCCAAGCCCAAAAATGCTTCATTTGGAAGGTATGAGCTAAGACATTATAGGTCCTTTTGAAAGTCAACAAAAAGTCAACAACTTCAAAAGGGCATAACTTGAGAATGGTAAATGATTTGGACATGAAACCAATGGGTTTGGTTAGAGGACTCTTAAAGCTTTCCAAAATGTCCAAGAACACCCTCATAGAATTAAAATTGAAGGATGTGTGCCCTTGCAAAGTTGGGAAATTTTTGGGTGGTTTATGAAGCAAATGGGGGCTTAAAACCAAATTCTTCCAAATGGGCTGAACTTTTTGTGACCCAAAGTGTTCCATGACATCATGCACGAAATTTATTTAATATTTTCATAAATTTATTTTATTTAATTTATTTATTATGATTTTTATATTAAAAAATCATTTTAAATTTAAATAAAATATCAAATGTGAAAATTTAAAATATATTTCTATTCTAGAAAGTCATAAATATAATTTAGATTGAATTGATACAACATTGATGAAGATTGGCTTGAAATAGAAAGGTCTCATTCACAAATATTTGAAATTTAAGACCTAATCTTTTTCAATCTCCAAAATCAAAAAGATCCACACAATGATCCAATATTTTTGACCTAATTCAGTCTAGTATAAGTATACAAGAGATCCCAATGCAAAGAACACGAATTCCCTGCCTCATAGAGTAAGTTCACACATAAAAAAAAGTCACCAAAATTCAAATTCGGATTTGACAATTCAAGCTCTTTCAAGCCAATTTGAAGGTTGAGACATGTTCAATGAACATCACTGAATCTATTGGAACCATTTGTAGCATCTAAAGCATTGCATATGACCTAAACCGAATCTGTTTTGTTCTTGACTTTGAATTTTTTGATTCTCTTTATTTATGCATTGCAAACTAATTTTGTTTATTGATTCGTGATTATTTGAAGCTTGTGATGAATTATGGGCAGTTTGATTGAAGAAAACATGGCTGAATCGTGTGTTGCCATTTTAGGGTTCTTGACCTTCAAATTAGGGTTTTGCGTTTGAATGAATATAAATGATTTCTAAAAACGTGGATCAATTCCAAATGACCTATGGACCTTGCTTGCACTCTTAATTTAATGAAATTGAACTGTTTTGATGGTGTTTCAAATTCGCAGGTTTCCTGTGTTTAAAAATTCGCAGGAAAATTCATAGTTAATTTTGTAGCAAAAAACGCAGGGCCAGAGGAGGAAGACGAAGCCCTGGCGCGAATTCCATAATTTGAATATGTGATATAATATTTTATGTAATTGTCTCTGATTTGTTTCACAGATGCAGTGTTGGCCCAGTGGTAAGGAACGCGTGCGTTATGCTTGAAGGTCCTTGGTTCGAATCCTGGGCTCAGCAACTTTTTCTTGTTTTTCCATTTAATTAACAGGCTTAATATATTATGCATTATAGTGATTATACTATCAGTAGTGCCCTCCCGGCTGGATGGTAGGTACGCCTGCGTGTTATGAGAAGGTCCTGGGTTCGAATCCCCCCAGGCCTTTTGTGTTATTTTCTTTTGCTTTGTCATGATTTTCTCCAGGATAGCAACAAAACAAAATGGAGTTCTTTCCCTAACACCTGCGCGCGCATGGCCCAGTGGCTAGTGTATTGGTCCAGATATGGTGAAAGCTCAGGGGCTGGGTTCAAATCCCAGCCCAAGTAAGTTTTTGTTTTTTTCATTCTTTTTCTGTTTTTCTTATTTATTTAATTTATATTATAGTTGAATAAATTTAAATAAATCCAAATAATGAAAAATAAATAGGATGTTTATATTATTATATTTTAACTCATCTTTTTTTAATTTAAATCTTATTGGAAAATTATTTATTTTTTGTAAATTATTAATATTGTAAAATTTGGTATAGTTATTAATTAATTCTAATTCATTTTTCTAAAATATATATATAAACCCTAAATTTCTAAAACCCTAAAATATTTTGTATAAACCCTAATAATACTTTTAAACCCTTTTTATTTCATGTGAATATTAATTATGTCCATATTTTTATTATTCGATATAATTCTTGTATATAGATAATTTTAGATAATTAATTAAAACTTGATAATTTAATTTTGTAAATATAATAATATGATTATTTAATTATAATTAACCTTATTTTCATAATATGTATATATTTTACAATTTGTTTATAATTTAATTCTGGCATGTAAATAATTTTTAGTATATGCTTAAAAATAATTAAAACTTGCTAATTTAATTTTATAAAATACAATTTATTTTCATAATATGTTAATTTTTATAATTTGTATATAACTTAAAACTTTATGCTAATTAGTATATAATTGCTTATATTTTCTTAAAAAATCTTAAAAAATAATTGTTTATTAAAATTAAGTTTTTTTTTAATTATTATGCTAATATTCTTGTTTATTTTATTGTTATTAGTAGTAATTATATTTATTTTATATGATATTTATTTTATTATTACTAACCCCATTTATATATTGTGATTTATTATTATTATTTTTACTAACCCAATTATATTATTATTATTTATTTTTGCTTATTTATTTAATTTGCTTTAATTATTATTATTATGTAATTGTTTCCTTGATGTAATATTTTAATAGTAATATTTAATATGTATTTTAAATGCTATGATTAGTAAAATAGGGAGTGAAACATGTTTGTATTTTAAAATTAATTTAGATCATTAATTTAAAAGATAAATATTTAAAATTGTACACTCACACACGTAAGTCGATCTTTGATCGCCATCTCACTTTCTAGGGTTACCTCTCATGTTGCCTAAACAAAAAGGTCAAGTAGGGTGTATAAAGCAAAATCCCTCATCTCACATCATCTAGTCCCTTAACAGATAAAAAGGTCAAGTCCCTTCGAATGTTGCCTTCGTAATGATCTTGTCCCTTTCGAATAAAGATGATAAGTCCCTTCGAATTGCTTATACACCCCACAGTTGCCTAAATAACAGATGTCCCTTCACTTGTCCCTCACATCCAAGGTAATGACTACCTATTCCTTAATAATAGGGATAGTCTTACCATTTAAAGGATTCAAGAACAGAAAAGACTTAAACTTAGGGTAGGTTCCTCTTAGATACTTGCTCACTCTTCAAAACAATTTCAAACACTTCACACATTTCAAACAATTTTCAAAACAAAGGTTTTATACGCATCCGTACATGGATCATTATAAAATACTTAAGAAAATTTTTATTCACACACTTCACATTTCAAAAACATTTTAAAGTGAGCTAAGTAACTAAGAGCCCATGGATAACCATGGATGTAAAGGGTGCTAACACCTTCCCTTTACATAACCTACCCCCCGGACCCAAAAATCTTTTAAAAGGTCTTTCCTGTTCTTTTATGCCTTTCCTTTGGATAAAATAAAAGTCGGTGGCGACTCTTGCTATCCGCAACATAACTAAAGTCAGTTCTCCCACCGTGTTACAGGTAGTAAAAGCAAAGGGTCCACTAGGGAATCCTAATAAGTCAGCTAGTTCTTTATGGTTAAAGTCATATTCTATTCCAAATAGTCGGAAACTGATAAATCCTTTCCTGAATCCAAAACCGCGCTCGGTTAAGTAAACTAAGGAGCTTAAGAACTCAAGGGTGAGCTCGCGGTAAGTCACAAACTTTTGTTTTATTAGTGCATTCTCCCATCCAAGTTGGTTAAACAGGTATAGGATGCTATCATGTATACCTAAAGTTTCCATAGTCAGATCATCCGGATACAGAGTCAAATCCACTGGTCTCTGTGATAACTCTTCAAATTTCATTCTCTGGTTCCTACCTCTAAATTTGGTTTCCGTAATGTTTCTCGGTTGGTTAGCCATAGTTAGTGTAAATGTGGAGGAAACAAATCAGGGGGAGAAGGAAAGTGGAAAAGACTTTAGAAAATCTGTAAAAGTGATTTAGAAAATAAAAATTAAAATAAAGAAAATAAGAAAATAAATGCATAAATAAAAGCAATAATGATAATAGTGAAATAAAACAATAAAATGATAAAATGATAAAACGATAAAATGATAAAACAATAAAATGATAAATGATAAAATGATAAATGATAAAATGGGTTGCCTCCCACTAAGCGTTGTTTTTATCGTCAAAAGCCTGACGTAATGCTTAGGGGTAGATTAATCAGGGAAATTATTGGACAACTCTAAAAGCCTTAGACTATTTGCATAATCTCTATTTTCAACTTTATGGTAATGTTTTAATCGTTGTCCGTTTACTGTGAATGGTTCACTATTTCTACCCTTAATTTCTATTGCTCCGCTCGGGAACACTCTAGTTATTTCAAAGGGTCCTGACCATCTAGATTTTAGTTTTCCAGGAAAGAGCCTAAGTCTTGAATTAAAGAGGAGTACAACGTCTCCCACACTAAATTCTTTCCTAGATAGGCGTTTATCGTGCCATCGCTTAGTTCTTTCTTTATATATCTTAGAATTCTCATAAGCATCTAACCTTAACTCTTCTAATTCGTTAATATCGAGGATTCGCTTTTCTCCTGCGGCATTATAGTTTATATTGAGAGTTTTAATCGCCCAATATGCTTTGTGTTCTAGTTCTATCGGGAGATGACAAGACTTTCCATATACTAATTTGAAAGGTGTAGTTCCTATGGGTGTCTTGTAAGCTGTCCTATAAGCCCATAAAGCTTCATTAAGTTTAGATGACCAATCTTTCCTAGATATGGCGACAGTCTTTTCTAAGATTTGTTTAATTTCTCTGTTTGAGACTTCGACCTGTCCACTTTTTTGTGGATGATATGGTGTTGCTACACGATGTCTGACTCCATACTTAGATAGTAATTTGTCAAAGATTTTCGAAATGAAGTGTGAGCCACCGTCACTTATGACAAGTCTAGGCACACCAAATCTTGGAAAGATTATATTCTTGAAAAGCTTAATTACTACTCGTGTGTCATTTGTAGGAGAAGCTATAGCCTCAATCCATTTTGAAACATAATCGACAGCTACGAGTATGTAATTATTACCGAAAGATGATGGGAATGGTCCCATGAAATCTATTCCCCAGACGTCAAAGACTTCTACTTCTAATATTCCTTTTTGAGGCATTTCATCTCTTCTTGAAATATTACCGGTGCGTTGACACCGATCGCAATTTATAACAGCGATGTGGACATCTTTCCATAAATTAGGCCAGAATAGGCCGGCTTGTAAGATTTTTGCACAAGTCTTGGAAGTGCTTGCATGTCCACCATAAGGAGATGAATGACAATGAGCAATGACATCTTCTATTTCTTCTTCGGGAATACATCGACGAAAGATTCCGTCGGGTCCTCTTTTGAACAATAATGGTTCATCCCAATAGTAATGTTTGAGATTGTGAAAGAATTTATTTTCCTGCTGATAGGTTAAATCAGGTGGAAGAGCTCTTGCAGCTAAGTAGTTGACAATGTCAGCGTACCATGGCAGTCCTACGGTTGTTTGGATTGTTTTCACGGGTTCTGGTTCATCTATATCTAACTGAACTGGGTCGCTTCCTATTTGTGCTATCAGCTGTTCATACGGAAAATCGTCGTTGATCGGCACTTGTTCGGGTTTAATACCTTCTATTCTAGATAAATGGTCCGCTACGACGTTTTCAGTACCTTTCTTATCTTTTATTTCAAGATCAAACTCTTGTAAGAGTAAAATCCATCTCAAGAGTCTTGGTTTAGCATCTTTCTTAGTTAATAAATATCTGATAGCAGCGTGGTATGTGTAAACGATTATTTTCGCTCCCACTAGGTAGGAACGGAATTTGTCAAGCGCAAAGACAACTGCTAACAATTCTTTTTCAGTAGTGGCATAGTTCATCTGAGCAGAATCTAAGGTTCTACTGGCATAGTAAATTGCATGAAGTTTCTTGTCCTTCCTTTGTCCTAGAACTGTGCCTACAGCATAGTCACTCGCATCGCACATGATTTCGAAAGGTAATCTCCAGTCAGGGGGTTGCATGATTGGTGCGGTGATGAGGGCTGTTATTAGAGTTTCAAATGCTTTAAGACAATCTTCATTGAATATGAACTCAGCGTCTTTCATTAATAAACCGGTAAGAGGTTTAGTGATTTTCGAGAAATCTTTGATGAATCGTCGGTAGAAACCGGCGTGTCCTAAAAAGCTTCGTATTTCTCGAACGGTCTTAGGGGGTTGAAGATCTCTTATGACTTCTATCTTAGCTTTATCAACTTCAATTCCCTTGTCAGATATAACGTGTCCTAGTACGATTCCTTCTCTGACCATGAAATGACATTTCTCCCAGTTAAGCACGAGGTTTACTTTTACACATCTTTCTAACACCATTTCTAAATTTGATAGACATCCTTCAAAACTTTGCCCGCATACAGAGAAGTCGTCTATGAACACTTCCATGATGTTGTCTATGAAATCTGCGAAGATTGACATCATACATCTTTGAAAGGTTGCAGGAGCGTTGCATAATCCAAAGGGCATTCGTCTATAAGCGAACGTTCCATAAGGGCATGTGAATGTAGTCTTCTCTTGATCATCTAGGTGGATAGGGATTTGGAAAAATCCTGAGTAACCATCAAGATAACAGAAATATGAGTACTTGGCTAATCGTTCTAACATTTGATCTATAAAAGGTAGTGGGAAATGATCTTTTCGAGTGGCTTTGTTTAGTTTGCGATAATCGATGCACACTCTATATCCTGTCACTACTCTTTGTGATATCGATTCTCCTTTAGCGTTTTTCACAACGGTGATACCTCCTTCCTTTGGTACCACATGCACTGGACTAACCCATTTACTATCAGAGATTGGATATATTATTCCAGCGTCTAGTAGTTTCTTAACTTCTTCCTTTACTACAGTGCTAAGGATTGGGTTAATTCTTCTTTGAGATTCTCTGGAGGTCTTGCAATCTTCTTCTAGCAAAATACGATGCATACAAATTGAAGGGCATATTCCTTTGAGATCAGATATGTTATATCCTAATGCAGTTGGATATTTCTTTAAGACATCTAAAAGTTTCTTTGTTTCAATTGTTCCTAAACTGGAATTGATTATAATTGGTCTTGTACATTCAGTGTCTAAGAATTCGTATCTTAGGTTCTTAGGTAAAGTTTTTAACTCTAATGTAGGTTTATTCTTACTTGGCATGGGATCCGGTGTAAGTGCTAAACTTTCGCTTAGACTATCATCCTGATATGGTTCACACCAATTATCATCTTCGAAAATCGGAGGGATTTGAATTTTCATAATTTCAGAATAGGTAGTTTCTTTCATTTCTATTTCTCTTACACATTCGTCAATTACATCCAATAGATAGCATGTATCCTCTATACCTGGTGATTGTAAGAATTGTGTTAAAATAAATTCAACTTTCTCTTCACCTACTTCAAAGGTTAGCTTTCCTTTCTTTACGTCTATAATAGCTCCGGCGGTAGCTAAGAATGGTCTTCCTAGTATGATAGGTGTAGTGGAGTCTTCAGAGATGTCCATGATTATGAAATCAGTAGGAATATAGAATTGTCCTATACGCACTGGGACGTTTTCTAGTATGCCTACAGGATATTTAATAGAGTGATCGGCTAGTTGAGCAGACATTTTAGTTGGTCTTAGATCTCCCATGTCTAGCCTTTTGCAAATTGTTAAGGGCATAACACTGATACTGGCTCCTAAATCGCATAGAGCTTTGTCGATGACGAATTTTCCTATTACACAGGGTATAGAGAAACTTCCTGGATCTTTTAGCTTAGGAGGCATATTATTTTGAATTATTGCGCTACACTCAGCAGTAAGTGTAACGGTTCCGTTATCCTCTATCTTTTTCTTATTGGATAAGATTTCCTTTAAAAACTTAGCATACGAGGGCATTTGAGTGATAGCTTCTATAAATGGAATAGTAATATTCAACTGTTTCAGAAGTTCAACAAATTTCTTAAACTGGCCCATCGTCTTAGAATTGGTTAATCTCTGAGGGTACGGAATTGGTGGTTTATAAGGTGGTGGAGGCACATAAGGCTTTTCTTTCTCCACTGCCTCTTGATTATTATCTTCCTTTTCTTCTGGTTCATTCACCATTTCAGTCGGTTTATCCAGTTTTTGGTACATGGCTGGATTGTCAAGTCTTGGATCGGTAGGTCCATCAAGTTCCTTGCCACTTCTTAATATCACATCATTAGCCTGTCCTTTTGGATTAGGTTGAGGTTGTCCAGGAAATACTCCAGCTGGTGCAACGGTAGGTGCTTGTTGTTGAGCTACTTGTGAAATCTGAGTTTCTAGCATTTTGTTATGTGTAGCTAACGCGTCTACCTTGCTCACTAATTGTTTAATCTGCTCACTAGTGTGTATGTTTTGGTTTAAGAAATCCTTGTTCGTCTGAGATTGGGTAGCTATGAAGTTTTCCATCATCAACTCAAGGTTCGATTTTCTAGGGACATTAGGAGCAGTCTTTTGATATCCCGGTGGTGTAGCTGGTGCTTGACCTGGTGCGTATAAAGCATTGTTGTTCTTATAGGAGAAGTTCGGATGATTCTTCCAACCTGGGTTGTATGTGTTTGAGTACGGGTTTCCTTGAGCATAATTAACTTGATCTGTGGGAATTCCTGCTAATAGTTGACAATCAGGGACAGCATGTCCTGGAACTCCACATAACTCACAGTTAGGTGTTACCGCAGCCACGGTGGCTGTTGGTGTTATGGCCAAGTTGTCGATCTTTTGGTTAAGTTGGTCAAACTTTGCATTGAATTGGTCCATACTACTTACTTCGTACATACCTCCTTTTGTTGGTTTCTCAGTTGCGACTCTCTCGCTTCCCCATTGGTAATGGTTTTGAGCCATACTCTCGATAAGTGCATAAGCATCATTAAATTCTTTGTCCATTAGTGCACCGCCTGCGGCAGCGTCAATTGTCATTCTTGTATTGTATAAGAGTCCATTGTAGAAGGTATGGATGACCATCCATTCTACTAATCCGTGATGTGGACAAAGTCTCAGCATATCTTTATAGCGTTCCCAAGCTTCGAAAAGTGATTCGTTTTCCTTTTGCTTAAATCCGTTGATTTGAGCTCTTAGCATAGCTGTCTTGCTAGGTGGGAAATATCTTGTCAAGAAGACTCTCTTTAGTTCCTCCCACGTAGTTACCGAATTCGAGGGTAGAGACTGAAGCCAGGCTCTCGCTCTGTCTCGAAGTGAAAAAGGAAAAAGACGTAATCTAATAGCTTCTTGGGTAACTCCATTAGCTTTTACAGTATTTGCGTACTGCACAAATATCGAAAGATGAAGGTTCGAATCCTCGGTAGGATTTCCGGCGAATTGATTTTGTTGCACGGCTGATATCAGCGAAGGTTTCAATTCGAAATCGTTTCGGTTGATAGCCGATGCGGCAATGCTGGAATGCGGTTCAGCTTGCGAAGGACTAGCGTAATATTTGAGTGGATGATTCGGTTCTTCAGCCATCTCTGCGTCCTTTGATGTTCCGACCGGTTTAGGTGGATCAATTTGAAGATCTGGAATGTTGTAATTTCGTTCGTAGTCAAATATTCGTCTCCTTACGTGTAAGAAGCGTTCTGATTCTGGAACTAGAGGTTGCAAGTCTTTGCCTTGAGAGCGAGTACTTGGCATACACTCGGGAAATTAGATTAAGAAAAAAAAATAGTTGTTACCTTAGTCTAGACAATGCTACTCTAATAGTGCACTAGTAACTAAATTAAAGTCCCCGGCAACGGCGCCAAAAACTTGATGGGGCGAAGACGCAATATGTGTCTAGCGGTATCTTAACTGCAAGCGTACAACCTATCGAAGTAATATAAAAGATTGTCGATCCCACAGGGACTTTATGATCACTTAGTGCTAGAGGGTTTACTAGTTTAGCTAAGGTGGATGGTTGTCACGATTTTTTGTTTTTAAGAAATAAAGACGGGAATTAAATTTTAGTTTAATAAAATAATGAGAAGGAGATCGGTATGTAATTATGTTAACCTAGGCGAGTCAATCTAACCTAAGCTTATAAGGATGGTTCACTTAATATATTTTGTAGAGGTTATCAGTTTAAATATCTTTAACTCACACTCTCGTGGTCTTATCTCAGATCTTACTCCTAAAGCCCTATGCCTGCTCTCGCTAGCCCATAAGTGTTTAGAAGATAATTTTTGGAAACTTAATAAGTCTAATTCATTTTAAAGCGCTCTCGCTGTATTTAAATTAAATGCCTAACTTTAGCTATCTGGTTAAAATCTCACACTCTCGTGGTCTCGACCTAACCTATTACACTTTCCTTACTCTCGTAATAAAAAGATTAATTTTTATAATAAAAAGTCACAGCCATAATTTTAAGTTCTTAATTGTTTTAGCCTAGATTCGATTTTACCGATTTAGTGTATTTTAATTACATACCGCCTAATTTAATTAGCTACTCATATTTGTTGTACCAGACAGATGCAGAAACAGATGAACATAAATTAAAATATGCATTATAAAGTAATAAAAATAAATTCTTAACATAAATAATTAAATTAATATAAATGCGAAATTATTAAAAACCTGAATAATAAAAATTGTAAAACTCCTTCTTCCACAGTCTGGCAAGCTCGGAGTGCGAACCGGAATCGAAAATAAAATTTAAACGAAATTCTTAAGGCTTGAAAGAAAATAAATAATAACAATTTCCTAATGTTGGAAATTGTTATTTGATTTGGTTGGGATATAGAAATTAAAACAAGAACAAGAGCAATTGCTGGAAAAAATAATAAAATAGGGTGCAACAAAAATACGGCAGAGCTTCCGCGAAAAATAATAAAATCAAACTCTGTAGTTTCTACTTTGTAATCAAGCTATTTATAGAAAACATAATTTGGGCTTGGCAGTTGAAATCCATGCGTGGGCTTCGTTGTTGAAGAGAAAATCCAGGAGAAAATGTGTTACTGAGTCTGCGGAATAATAAGAACGCTTTTGTGACTTCACGTAGCACGTTTCATGACCAAATCAATTCAAGTAAACCTATTTTCCCTTTGTCACGTTCGTGACAAAGGTGTCACGGGAATTTTCTTCATTTAAGGCGCGTCACGGTCGTGACAGCTTGGTGACGATCGTGACTGGTCCAGTTAGCGCGTCACGGTCGTGACAGCTTGGTGACGATCGTGACTGTTACAAATTATGCAGCATTTTGCAGAATTCCTTTCTTCTTCTTCTTTTCATGCTTGTTTTTGTTCATTCCACCTTTGGCTTATGATTTAGGTCTATAATTGTTATACCTGCAAAATGACATAGAAAACTCAAATAATCGGGTGTTAATACGATAAATGTGCGATAAAACGGCAATGAAACATAGTAATAAAACGATACGATTTCTCGTTATCAATGTGAGTGTTTTTTCGTTCAGAAAAGAAACTCCTACTTCAAGGCTCAAAGGGGTTGACGAGGGTCTCTCTCCCTTATATCTCCGGTGTTTGGGAATTAAAGCAATGCCTGTACATCGACATCAGGTTCTACTCTGAAAGCATACTTTCAACAATTATGGGTATTCAGTTGTCATCATCCTCCCTCAAACCTGCTAAACAACAGTGAAATAAATGGGAGGTATATGGATGCAAATTTTTTTTTTGTTTTTTTCAATGCAAGTAAAGAAAAATGAGCGAATGCGACATAATTGATTCAAAAAGTGCAAGATCACTACATTAACATTACCATTCAAAATAATAATGCTTAAAAGACAAGTAGCTGCTAACAGGAGATAAACTACAATGCAAATGACAAAAGGATACAATGATCGCCCATTCTGATGACATCTTCTTGTATGGACCACTGAAATCAGGAGACGCTTCTCCAAAGTCTTTGAACTCAATCAGGCGAGAGGTTGACGTGCACAACCAAGCTTCCTCCTGGAAAGGATATGCATCCCTTGTCGATCAACTGGTGTACCTTGGCTTGAAAAGCTTTGCAATCTTCAGTTGAATGTCCCATCGATCCATCGTGATACCCACACTGCTCATGAGGATTGTACTCTGGAGGGTATGGCTCTGGCAACGGCTTGAGAGGCTTAGGAACCACTAATGAGCTCTGAATTAGATGCGGCAAGAGTTCACTATATGCCATGGGAACTGGATGAAGAGGAGCATTCCTTCTTTCTAGATTATTCTGAGGCCTAGGCTGGCTCTGAAGTTGATTCTGAGATCTTCGACCATGAGCTTGCAGATTTGGACGAGGAGGAGTCTAGGGTTTATGATACGGTGCTCTGAGCATTGCCGAATGCCCACAAGAGTAGCCAGACCTAGGAAAAGATGATCTCCGAGAAGATGATGGTCTAGAATATTCAATATTAGCCATGACTGCACTGATGTCGTACTCCCCTTCCCCTTGGGAGCTACCAACAGACTCATCTTCACTAGCTGGTATATTCGAAGAGTCTTGAATTTTTCCACTTTTGAGCAGGCTCTCGATGCGTACCCCAACTATCATCAAATCAGAGAAGCTTGATGTCCCAATGCTACTCATTCTTTCCAAGTATGGACCTTGCAACGTGCCCACGAACATGTCCACTAATTCTCTATCTGAAAGTGGTGGTTGCACTTGGGCTGCCAATTCTCTCCACCGCTGTGCATATTCTCTGAAAGATTCACCAGTTCTCTGAGATAGGTCTTGCAGATGCGTGCGACAGGGCGCCATGTCCATATTGTACTGGTATTGCTTTACGAAAGCTCTGGATAAATCATTCCAAGATCGGATACGGCTGCTTTCCAAATCCATATACCAACTTAAGGAGGCCCCACTCAAACTATCCTGAAAACAGTGAATCATCAGCTTATCGTTGCAGGAATGTGAAGTCATTTTTCTACAGAACATCACCAAATGACGCTTTGGGCAACTGACACCAGTGTACTTCTCAAACTTCGGAGTCTTGAAATTTGGAGGAATGACAAGACCAGGCACCAAACACAGGTTTAGAGCATCAAAACCAAAGGCATCAGGGTCCGCTAAGGCTTTAAGTTGCTCATCCAACACACGAAACCTTTCAGCAGGATCAATAGTTGGAGGATCCTTGGTTTTCACAAGAGGGATTTCCCCTTGGAAGTTCGGCATACGGAAAGCAAAACTCTGATAATCTGTAGAATCGGAAGAAGATTAAGGTCCACCCCGGACAACAGATGGTTCAGGTACACTCTGATTCACAAATGGGGTCTGTGCAGGATGAGCTTGAGTAAGGTAGTTCACTTGTGGAAGATCCTCATCAGGAGAAAGACCATACATGGGATTAGTCATCGAAGTGAAACCAGGGGGAAATTCAACATTCTGACGGTTGTTCTCTGACATAGCTACTGACAACTTCAAGTCTGACCTTTTTACCTCTTGATACTGCTCAATCTTCCAACAACTTTTCTCGTCTTCCAACAATTACCACTTGTTCAAACTGAGTACAGGAAAATCAGCTGGCTGGTCATAGACAAAAGAGGAAGGATGAGCTCTCTGGAAGAGGAAAATGCAATGCAGATGCAAATGCAAAATACAATATGATGATGCAAAGATGCAAAAACATGGAATCACAGCTGGAAACTGCCTGGAATCTGGAATACTGAGCCAAGAATTGAGTGTCTGTAACCACAAGATCTCCGTATAATAACCCAAAATAGTAGCTGAGAACCAAAGGTCAAGAACTTCAGGATCATAGTGACCGAATCAAAACAATAAGACTGCACTGGTAATGAGGGTATGTTGAGGTCATGGGTTCCTGCAAACCTGTGAACCCCTCCCAATCTCACTGGTAGGCTCTGAGTCAGACATCACGGACTCTCAAAGCCGAATAACAATAATACTGTCACCATCTCCGAGAAATGGCTCATGACCAGATCAGGGAATCGGTTTGGCATTATGTACTACGCAGGGAGGCCTCAGCTGAGCCCGAGAAACGAGGTCATCCTACGTGATCCCCAGGTGGGCCCTCGGATGCGAATGGGTTTGCCACAAAATGTGGTCTGCCACTGTCATCACTAAAGAGGGATGTTTCCACAAGGTTCTCAATGATCGGTCCCCAGCTGCACATAACTGTCAGGGTTATGTAATGAGAGAGGAAGATCCCCAAATCAAGACATTTCCAAGACAATCGCAACTTGGGTGTGGAACTCACTACTACCCCCATGACAAGATCTCATGAGGCCAAAGTGGAACCACTCTAAGTCCTATGGTGCACTTGAGCCGGGTACTTGGCTCATCTCTCAAGAACAAGTAACACCCATCCCACCAAACAGAAAACCAGTCCAGACAGTCCAGTATATATACATGATGCATAAAATAAAGACTGAAAACTATAAATAAAGCTGTAAATAAACAATAATAAAATACAACAAGCCACAACAAACAAGCATCACCCGATGAAACAGAAACACACAAGCGCTAGGAGAGACTCACAGGGGAACTAGAGACTCTGGGTGTAGTCCCCAGCAGAGTCGCCAGCTATCGCTCCCCGGATTTCCATCCTGGTACAAACGCGAAAGTGGCGCGAAAAAAAAAATAGAGTCGCCATCCAGGCATTTTTATCCCGAAGAAAGGGAATGGTAATGCTGCACAAACCAGAAGAAAGAAAGAGGAAGGACACAGGTCCTGCGAACCAAAGAGACTGAGTTCGGGAGTCGGTTACGACCTGGGAAGGTATTAGCACCCAGATCGTCCTCCGTACCCGACGATATCCACGCTTGCAAAAGAAACTGTTTCAAAGGGTGAGGGTATGAAAACTGCAGCAAAGAAATGAAAATGAACTGGAAAAGAAACTGAAAGAGAAACAAAGAGAAAAAAATGTAGGGAAAAATAAAGATTGTGCTCGAACGGGCCCTACCCCGCTGCCTACGTACCTCATCAGGATAATGAGGATCAGAGACGCCGTAGTTCCCCTAACTAGGGGTACTAAAAGGAAATTGCTTGTGAATTAAAGCTTGAACTGCCTATGCCATTGCTCAGGTGTTGCAGACTCGGACGACGAGTGCGTAACCGTCTTGCAAAGTGATAAGTAGGAGCAAGTTCGCGTACGGAGCGAATGAGGTGAGAAAAGAATTCCCGAAGGAAAGACGCTTATTGTTTGTTTGTGTTTCTTAGAAGCTTTTATGAGTGTGTCACAAGGAAGTGAACTCAAGCTCTCTTCAATGGAATGTGCACTTGTCACTACATTCCAAGATGGAATAATAGAACAAGCACACTCAAGTAAGGAGAAGATCCCCAAAACTTGAACCCACAGATTAGGGCTTAGCCTCACTAACTTGTTTACTTATTAAGTGTTTTGGTATTTACAAATGAAGAAGTGTTTTTTATGCTTTTCTTTTATGAAGAAGATACCTTGATCAGACTTGTGCATCACAAGGTAAACTTGTACTATCCCAAGATGGGAAGACTACAAGCATACCTCATGGGATAAGGCTATGGATCAAGACATCACTTCAAACTTATTAAAGTGTTTTTTAGAGTTATGAGATGAGAAGAGAAGAAGAACCAAAAGGATCAAAAAGGTAAAAGCTAACGGGAAAAGTTTAATCCTAATATTCACATGCTCGGATGGTCCTAGGTTAGTGAGGCTCACTATCCTAATGAAGGAGAAGAAAAGAAGAAGATGAAATGAGAAGCACCATGGTGGCCTAAGCGCACCTCAAGTCGAGAAAGAATAAGAGAAGACGAGGAAGAATAAATAAGATGAAGAAGAAATAAGATAAAGAGATGAATGCAGGATGGAGTAATAAACAATGCACAAATAGAGCCTACACCAGTAGGACTTCCAGATGCAACAACATGCGATAAGTACAAAAACGGTCCTCAGTGGTACCTAACGGAGAAGGTCCGTTGCCTCTTCAATATGCGCAAGAGAATCCAGAAATACTTATCAGAAGTCCAAGAAAAGAGATCCAGCAGTTAAGCACAGGTATCATTCATCAAGACATCAGACAAAGGTCATATATAGGCTTCCAGCGTCCAGAATTAAAACCAAGAATTAGTCCGTGCAAAATTAAAGCTTAGGTGCAATTTGCATCCAGGGATTCCATTAGTCCACACAAGATCATGAAAATAATAAGTCACAAGGCCATCATCAAGCTACATCCTTCATCATCAAAATCGAGCAATAGACCTACACCAAACCAGACAAAGACTAAACCAAAATTCAAAAACATTATCTTAATTAAACCATGCTAAGATACAAAATAAAGGCTATAAAATAAAATTCTACATTTTAATCAAATTAATAATTAATTAAGAGAACTAATAAAAATATATCAAATCTCTACTCAAGTTCTAAACCCAAACTTTGACAAGAATTAACAAAAAACTAAATGTAATTAATAAAATAAAATAAAACGTAAGAATTAATTAAAACAAAAAAAAGAAATATCAAGAGGAAGAGGTTTGATCGCTGGGATGAGGTGCTGGCAGAAACAATTCAGCGGGCTTCAAGGCCCATGAACATCAAATGGAGATTTCTAAAGAAATAAAATCAATATATTAACAGCAAACCAACGTCATACTTTTAAAATAAATAAAAAAGAAATAACAGTATATAAAAAAAAGTTCTATAAAACAAAATAATATAAAAATGACTTAGAGGAAAGTGGAAAGAAAAAAAAAGGGAAGGGGGGGGGGGTTGCTTGATCTGCTGGTGACAAGTAGCAACTCGCATGTGTTCTCTAAGCCCAAAGCTGTAACAACATAATGAAATATGATTAATAGTCTAATTATTTAATTTTATATACATATTATAAAAATATTGGTTAATTATAATTAAATAAACATACAACAAAAATAAATTATATTCATAAGATAAAATTAGAATTTTTAATTGTTTTAGAAAAATAATCTAGGGTTTACTATTTTATTAAATTATTTACATGTGCAAGCTATATTCAATAATAATTATAAACAAATTATAAAATAAATGTACATAATTAAAATTTACAAATAAATAAATTAAGATTTATAATATAATTTAGGTTTGTAAAAAATATTAGGGTTTAGAAAATATTAGGGTTTTATTTAGGTTTAGAATTTAAATAAGATTTAAATAAAATATTTACAACTTATATATAATAAAGATTAATAAAATTATTTAGAAAGAATAATTATTATTTATTTACAAAAATGTTTTTAGAGAATAAAAATTTGGATTATAATTTACACAGGGAAAATATTTGAGTTTTTATGTTTTTAAAAAAATATTTGAGTTAATATTAATAATATTAATTATATTAAAATATATTAAAAGGTAAAAAATAGAAAAAAAGAACAAAATCACTCACCTGCTGGAGCCTGGGGTCGAACCCAGGACTCCTGGCCTCCATCATATGCCAATCAACCAGCTGAGCTACGCCTGCAACGTGTTTATAGGATAGGTCTTGATTATTATATAAAAAACCTGCAAAATAAAAGGGATTTTGAACAAAAAGATTAACCTGGGGATCGAACCCAGGTCGTTTGCCTCATACGCGTATACGCTTACCACTACGCCACTTGCTTCCAACTGATATAAGACACAAAACATTAATTAAATAATAATTCTAAATTTAAAACTGAAATTCGCGCGCAGGGTCATCTTTTTCCTCTGTCCGTCGTCTTAGACTTTTAGTGACACCCTTCCGTCACTAAAGCCTATAGTGACGGATTTTCTTCGTAGCTATAGGTCCTGGAAATTCAAAAACGCAATATATACAATATAAATTCATTATAAGGGTTAAAATTAATCAAAGCATGTCCTCTAAGTCCAAATATGTCCATAATTTGATCTGAAATTAGTTATTTCTTAAAGCCCTAATTTGTGATTTCACGAACCCTAAAAATGGAGTTCGGCCATTCCTGCATCAAACTTCAAATTAAACCAACCAGAAGCATTGCAAACATCAATATAAACAACAATATACAATCGAATTCCATTTATACAGCTTATACAAGAAAAATCGAAAATCAAAGTTTCAAGCTCAAATGTGAATTCGGTTTATGCATTATGACATGGTTTTGATGCTTTTGAGGATTGAGAAAGCATCAGTGATGTCCAAGGAATGTTTTTCCACCTTTAGAATGCCTTGAGAGAGCCTCTAAGTAAGAATCCGAATTGAGTTTTTTTGGATGAATTTTGAAAGCTTGAAACTTACTCTTGAGGCTGCAAAATCGTATCCTTGGCATTGTGATGAGTTCTATACTTATAAGTGAACAAAATTAGGTCAAGAGAAGTGGTTGTTCTTTGGACTTTTTGGATCAATGAGATTGAAAAAGATCATGCCTTAAATTTCAAATATTCTTTGATACAACCTTGCTATTTTAATACCATCATCATAATTTGCATATCAATCTGATCCAAGCAATATTTATGACTTTTTAGAAGCAATATCTCATCCAAATATTTGATTTATCTATTTTATTTTGATTTAAAATGGTTTTAAATGAATAAAATCAAAATAAAAATAATAAAAATCTGAATAAATGAGAATTGGGTCGTGCATGATGTCATGTTAAAGTTTGGATCACAAAATTGCAAGCCCATTTGGAAGAATTTGGTTTTAAGGCCCTATTTGCTTCATAAACCTCCCAAAAATTTCCCAACTTTGCAAGGGCGCAAATCCTTCAATTTTAATGCTATGAGGGTATTATTGGACATTTTGTAAAGCTTAAAGAGTCCTCTAACCAACCCCATTGGTTTCATGTCCATATCTTTCACCATTCTCAAGTTATGCTCTTTTGAAGTTGTTGACTTTTTGTTGACTTTTAAAAGGACCTATAATGTCTTAGCTTATACCCTCCAAATGAAGCATTTTTGGGCTTGGATTGTGAGACACAAAGTTGTAGAGAATTCAATTTCCTTCAAAATGAGCTTTGGATGGGAAATATTTGATGAAGTATGTGAATGTTATGGCTGGTCAAAGTTCAGTTGACTTTTCCTATGAAAACCCTAATTTAGAAACTCCTGAGTCTTGATGATCTGAAATCTCCTTGATGAATCATGATCAAACCTTGATCAAATGATGAATTTTACTTCATATACTTGATGTTGGCAAAAAATCATGAAGTTTGACTTTGGTTTGACCACAGTTGACCTTAATTTGACTTTTTAACTGCTTTGACTGATTTTGACCTATCTGATCATCTGACTGAGCAAACCTTTGGGAAAAGTCTTGAAACTTGTCATGGGGATTCTTAAACACATATAAGATGTTATGAAGCTCACTTGAAGTCTTGGAAGTTCATTTAGCCTGATTAAAGTCAAAACCCTAGTTTAGGATGCATTGCTTAAGAGGATGCATTGTCTGAGGGAATTGTCACATCTTCTGACTAATTGTGAACTTTGTGAACCTTGTGAACCTCTTAGTACACAAAGTCTTGTCCTGTGAGGGCAAATTTTGGGGTGCAACAGCTGCCCCTGTTCAATTTTCTGAAACCTGAGGGGTTAGATTGGTATATGTGCCAGTCGTAACCTGGAAGGTTGAAGGGGATTGAACACAAAAACCCAAAAATTTGCACTCACCAGTGCATAGAGTAACACTGATGATTAGTTGTATATGCTTGAGTGGGCTTGAAGATGCCACTTGGAGAAAAGTTCTTCAAATATACTTCTTGGAGAATAAGGTAGTCCAAAGTATGAAGATATAGCTTTTGGGAAGATAAACAACGTCCCAACATTACCTTTGGGAAGATAAACAACGGCCCAAGGTAATGGAATAGCTTTTGGGAAGATAAACAATGACCCAAAATAATGGTAACTTTTGGGAAGATAAACAACGGCCCAAAGTCATGATATAGTACTTGGGAAGATAAACAACGGCCCAAGGTAAGGGTATAACTTTTGGGAAGATAAACAATGGCCCAAAGTCATGATAGGGTACTTGGGAAGATAAACAACGGCCCAAGGTAAGGGTATAACTTTTGGGAAGATAAACAACGGTCCAAAGTCATGATAGGGTACTTGGGAAGATAAACAACGACCCAAGGTAAGGGTATAACTTTTGGGAAGATAAACAACGGCCCAAAGTCATGATAGGGTACTTGGGAAGATAAACAACGGCCCAAGGTAAGGGTATAACTTTTGGGAAGATAAACAACGGCCCAAAGTCGTGATAGCTTTCAGGAGGATAAACAACGTCCCGAGGTATAAGTTGTTGATATTGTTTTACCTGCATATAACTATCCTGCAAGGAAAATATTAGTTTATGCATTATGTATGCATGCATAGTATGATGCACTTAAGTAATGTATTATGTACTTATGGATATGTATATTATGGTATGATGTAGATGATGTGTGTATGAATCATGCAGCCTGAAGCGTCCGGGTATCTTCG
This sequence comes from Lathyrus aphaca, assembly GCA_963966055.1. Classification (NCBI taxonomy): domain Eukaryota; kingdom Viridiplantae; phylum Streptophyta; class Magnoliopsida; order Fabales; family Fabaceae; genus Lathyrus; species Lathyrus aphaca. The sequence continues at coordinate 467,408,680 of OZ014523.1, forward strand.
TATAACAACTGCTGGCCAGGGAAAATAAATCCCGATTTGGTACTGGAGAATATGAGGAACTCGTTCCCGTCTCGTTTGATAATATAGTGAAGAATATGAAGAACTCGTTCCCGTCTTGTTTGATAATATAGTATTCATAAACCTCCCGTCTTCGTTCGATAGTAAGGTATCCATAACCTCCCGTCTTCGTTCGTCGTACTCCTATTGAAAGAATAAATTCCCAATTATCCTTCTGAGGATAAAAGAGATGGATATAAATTCCAGGGGAGATGTAACTCGAAGTATCTATGAAGATGGATTTTCCCTACTGGGGAACTTGTAGCTGTCTAGTGGGGATGAACCGGCGAAGCTTTGTTGAATTCCTTCCCTCGTTCGTCTTTAGTAAATACTATTACTGCATTTTCATGCATTTCTGGTAAACATCAATCATATTAAGCATTTTATGCATTTCTGGTAAACATCAATCATATTCAAAAGCATACATACATTCAAACACAACCAATGGACGTTTTCTCCTAGGTAAATAGGGTAAAAGTAAATCTGGATTCAGAGGGAAAAGTAAAGCTGAACTTGAAAACAGAATCGTTTCAACTTAGGGAGTGTATAACCAATTAGATTTAGAGCTCCTGAGATTCTTAACTTTCCTGAATACCTTCCCAGAAATCCTCATAGCTGGATCTGAAGACATGATACTGACACCATCTGATACTACTGGCGTAGACAATTAGTTTCCACAATGGCTTCTGCTGAGAATCCCATATCAAGGTAATACAATAAGAGGAACGTGTCTTCAAATTAGATTTGAAAAGAAAACATTTCCCCTTGTTTGAGGATGAATTGTCCCATAACGGAAGTATCTGAATGTAGTTACCTCAAGAGAAATAAGCAGAGTGCCCCACAATAATATGCCCCTGACATCATGAACTTTATAATGTTACACTTGGTAATTCAAATATACGAGGAGAGTTTCTCCTGGCTATTAAGCATTGTTGAATCTGGACCTGATTGCCCCGAATGAATTGAACAGTAACTTGGTATGCCCCCTTGATTGGGAAACAGTGACTATGCCCCTGGCATTATGAACTCTGTAATGTTACCCTTGGTAATCTGGCTACTTAAACATAATTGAATCCTGTCCTGATTGCCCCAAATGAGTTAGGCAGTATCATGGCCTGCCCCCTTGATTGGGAGATAATGACTATTCCCCTTTGTATACATGGACTTTGATCCAGGAAGCAACTTTGTTTATCGGAAGGACTTTGGTTTATTGAACATTCATCCTGTAAGTTTCTCTGTTTATTAAACACTCAGGTATATGCAAACAAATATATTCAAAAATGCAATGCTTATGTCTATCTTGAATTTTTGAAAAAGAGTTATTTTAGAAAAAACAATTTTATGAAAACTGTGATATTAACTCAAGTTTTATAATAAGCCCTAAAGGAGTCAGGATACCTTTTTGTAACAGTACGCTTTTGAACTAACCATGCTTCAGTTAGGACTTTTAAAGGGTTGTAACGTGGCCTGGTTCATGGTTTAAGAAACAAAGGATAAAGGCTTAAATTTTATTTGTACCCAACCCAATCTCCATGATGTTCTTCAGTCCTATGCTCGGTTAACTTATGCATTGAAGCTCCAAAGAAGTTTGGAATTGTAACACTGACATTTGTGATGGTTCAGAAACCAAAAATTTATTTGAACATTCAGTCATCTTTCTTTATTTATGATCTATAATGACCTCCTTTTCCTTTTCCTTTTTTTTTGCTTTATTATCCCTTCCTTTTGCCTGAACTGTTTGTTTCAAGATTACAGTCAGCGGGATTTCTCAATTTTTTACTAAGTCTCCTTCATAGGTTTTGACTTAGTGGGTTTTTCTTTTGCTGGATATTGACTGTCAAGTTTAGTGATTACAGGGAAACATCATTAGGTGTGTACAACACAAACAATTGGCATAGTTGAGTTAACCGAGTAACTACCCTGTCCCAGGTTATGAATAAGGGTTTTAATTTGCGTGAGAATGAAAACTCCTACTTCATAGGCTCAAAAGGGTTGACTAGGGATTAACTTCCTTATATCTCCAATGTTTAGGAATTGAAACAATGCCTGTACATCGTCAACATAGTCTATTCAAAAGCATACTGCCTAAGATTATGGTATGGTTTTCGTCATCCTCCCTCTACAGGCTTATGGCTTTATCAGGAGTTAAATATCACAAGATAGAAATAAGAAGCATAGTTTTAAATATAGTGAAACGAATGGATTAATTCAGGACAAACATATGCAATGCATTAATGAAAACAAAAGTTTAACATAATAGTAAGTGTTTAAACAAATAAAAGAAATTACAAATGAAAATTCAAATGTTGTCCCATCCAGTTGGCTGAATGTCTTCAATTGCAATCTGTGAACTTTGAGGAGCAGTATACTTCACCATGAAATCAAATTTACCAATTGGATGTCCCAAGGTGCCCCATATCTCAACCGGAATAGGTAGGCTTCCTTTCTTGCTACCTTGGGCAACTTGTCTTGCAGCTTCGGTATTTGATGGACGATAGTAGAACTCAACTTGACCTTCTGGAGTAACCTCTAGGATTCCTTCGTCAATCAGGTCTTGAATCTTTTTCTTCAATGCCCAACAGTTATTAGTATCATGTCCAGGATTGTTGGAGTGATACTCACACCTTTCCTTGGAATTATAGTGAGGAGAGGAAGTTTTAGGATTTTGAGGAGGATTTCTCAAGGAAATTAGCTTCATCTCCAACAAGCATTGCAGAACTTGTGACATTGGAGTGCTGAACTTGATAAACTGCCTTCTATATTCCTTGTGTTGAGGTGGATTAACCTTATCAGGTCTTTCTTCTTCAACTGAAGAACAATCAATGGCAACCTGTCTCTTACCTTCTTTTATCCTCATCTTCCTTTCAACCAAACCAGCTTGTTTTAACGGAGGTTGACTGACAATTAGATTCCTGACTCCACTACTTTGAAGTTTGTGAACAAAGGTTCTTAGCTCTTCTTGCCCCTGAGCTAAACTTTGAATAAGAGCCACCTGGTCATTCATCTGGATCCTCATTTCTGTCATCTCAGCTTGTAGTTGTTTCAACTGATTATCCTTGTTATCTTCAGGATTTTCAGAGAGGAGTGCTTTCAACTCTTCTTGCCCCTTGGACAAATTCAGGATCACTTCTTGGAACTGAGCATTTTGAGCCTGGAGATCCTTGACAGTTTGTTCAAGATCCATTTCTGCTGAAATAAACAGCGAGAAAATAAGAAACTTGTACATAAGGAACCTGTGATGCAATGATATGGTATGCAAATACGTATGCAATGTTTTCAAGGACCGCATGATTTAAATTTTTTTAAACAATCAAGAAAGTAAACTTTTATTAGTAATAAATTTGTTTGCCCTTTGGGCTTACAAAATGAAATGAAATAAATACAAAAGGTGGGGTTTTAAGTCTCCCATGGACGTTTCCTCTTTGTGTTGAGGTATGAGTTGAGATTCCGCTCCTCGTGAAGTTGCTTTGTTAGCTCCAGGATTCTTTCTTGACTTGCTTTGTAATGAGTCTCGAAAGTATCCCTTTGCTCCTTCAACTGGATTCAGGATCTCTGTAAGTCTTCCATGTCAGTGGGCATGTCTGGGTGAAGGATGGTATAAGAGGTATCTCCTTCAGCAACAGGCTCTATAGTAACTGGCAGGATGGCAGGATATGGCATCATGAGAGTCTGAGCACGAGATCGCACCCATCTGAGGTAAGCTTCCATAGGAATAGTGTACTTGGGCTCCAGAGTCTTGCTGTCAACCTTGTTCACTTTTCCCCATGCTCGTATAAACCTCTGACGGTAACCTTGCAGATCGTTGTCATAATCAAACACAATACCCTGAATCAACATGTCATGAGGACCATCACTCCGAGTGTAACCAAACTGTCGTAAAGCTAAAGAAGGGTTGTAAGTAATGCCTCCTCTTATGCCTAAAAGTGGCACATTAGGAAACTCCCCATAACGGTCAATGATAGTAACATTCTCCGTAGATCTGGAGCACCAATGGATATCTGAATGAGAGAGCGACATAATCCTCTTGGACCACCTGAACCCTTGTTCATTCTTCATCACTGAGCGAGGAAGGTGATAAATAAACCACTTAGATAGCAAAGGTATGCAGCACATCAGAGTTCCTCGTGCCTTCGTAGTACGAGTATGAAGAGAATGCAAAATGTCTCCAAGTAATGTAGGCACTGGATTGTGGCTCAGGAATATGTTGATGGAATGAATGTCTATGAACTGATCAGGATTGGGAAACAACACTAAGCCATAAATCAACAAGGCTAAGATCTCCTCAAAAGCATCATAGCTCATAGCCTTCAAGAACACTTGAGCCTTCTCTATCAACACCTTAGCAAGAATACCCTTAACTCCGCTTCTCGTTTCTAGAACAATGTCTGACTTATTCAGATGTAGAGCTGCAGTAATAACCTCAGGTTTAGGCTCTTTTTCCAAGCTTATGAAGGGTTTCTGATCAAGAATAGGTATACCCAGAAGTTTAGAGAACTCTTCCATTGTAGGAACCAACTGATAGTCGGGGAATGTGAAGCAATGGTGCTTAGGGTCAAAGAACTGAAACAGAACACTCATCATGTCTTCATTGAACCCTGAGGTGACTAGATCCAATAGGTGACCATGTCTCTTGATAAACTGGGAGTTTTCAGAAACCTGAGAGACCAATTCCTTAAGCTTAGGAGGTATTCCTACAAAGTTGATCCTGATAGTGTTCCTACGAGCAGAAGCCATGACCTGCAACAAAGAACAAAGATAAATCCTTTGGTCCTTGAAATGGTTAGTGAAAATGCTATGCTCATGATGCATGATGATGCTATGATGTTATGCTCAATCACAAACATGTGGCACACACAAACAAATCACACAATAGCCCTAGGTTTAAAGGCTTGCATGAGGTTTAAAGGTAAGTACCCTCCCCTGAATTTAGTTGGTTCATCCTGTCCTATAAAGTAACCAGGTTCTAAGGGATCTCAATATCATTGATCCTTCACAAGGGTGGTTGTTCAGTAGGCAACTTACTTGCCAACCAAAACCTTCCAAGTTTAGGATCTCAATGAGCGTAGTATCGAGTATCAACCAACTTTAGTCTTCACCAAAGCCGGTTATCTCACTACTTTCTAAAGGCCAAGATGGGATAACTAGGGTTCTAAAAGTTAGCTAGTGTATTGACAACGTATGACAGCCTTATATTATCCTCAACTTGACTTAAGGAACATAAGCATCAACCAAGAAGTCACACTAACTATGGCCACCAGATCAACCATATCGGTATACGCCGTACAGTTTCCTTGGTCTATTGCCATTTACCTAAGGTACACTAGATCCGGGTTAGGATCTTTCACACATAAGAGCACCCAACAGATAAGTATAAAGCAAACAAGGCAAACAATTTTAAAGCGATCTAATTCCTAAGGGTACCCCTCTTTTATATAAATCCCCAGCAGAGTCGCCAGTTCTGTAACACGGTGGGAGAACTGACTTTAGTTATGTTGCGGATAGCAAAAGTCGCCACCGACTTTTATTTTATCCAAAGGAAAGGGCATAAAAGAACAGGAAAGACCTTAAAAGATTTTTGGGTTCGGGGGGTAGGTTATGTAAAGGGAAGGTGTTAGCACCTTTTACATCCATGGTTATCCACGGGCTCTTAGTTACATAGCTCACTTTAAAATGTTTTGAGAAGTGTAGTGTGTGTTTAGAAATTTTCTTAAGTACTTTATAATGATCCATGTACGGATATATATAAAGCCTTTGTTTTGAAAATTTGTTTGAAAATGTGAAGTGTTTTGAAATGTTTTGAAGTGTGAGCAAGTACATAAGAAGAACCTACCCTAAGTTAAATCTTTACTGTTCTTAAATGTTCTTTCAATGGTAAGACTATCCCTATTATTAAGGAATAGGTAGTCATTACCTTGGATGGGTGAGGGACAAGTGAAGGGACAACTGTTATTTAGGTAACTGTAAGGTGTATAAGCAATTCGAAGGGACTTATCATCTTTATTCGAAAGGGACAAGATCATTACGAAGGCAACCATGAAGGGACTTGATCTTTTTATCTATTAAGGGACTAGATGATATGAGATGAGGTACTTTGCTTTACACCTTACTTGACCTTTTGTTTTGGCAACTTGAGAGGTAACCCTTAAGAAGTGAGATGGCGATCCAAGATCGACTTACGTGTGTGAATGTACCAATTCATATATTTATCTTTAAGTTAATGATCTAAATTCAATTTTTAATACAAACATGTTTTACACTCCCTATTTTACTAACCATGGCAATTAAAAATAATAATAAGAGTAATACTACAACTATTACATAAATTGCACAATTACATAATAATAATAATAATTAAATAAATTAAATAAATAATCACATAATTAAATAAATAAAGGGGTTAGTAATAAACAAAATAAATATAAGAGAAAAATTAGCATAATAATATAATAATGAATTAAAAGTTCAATTTTAAATAAATAATCATTTTTTTAAAGATTTTTAATAAGAGGAACAAATAATAAATATAATATATTAATAAAATATGATTAATAGTCTAATTATTTAATTTTATATACATATTATAAAAATATTGGTTAATTATAATTAAATAAACATACAACAAAAATAAATTATATTCATAAGATAAAATTAGGATTTTTAATTGTTTTAGAAAAATAATCTAGGGTTTACTATTTTATTAAATTATTTACATGTGCAAGCTATATTCAATAATAATTATAAACAAATTATAAAATAAATGTACATAATTAAAATTTACAAATAAATAAATTAAGATTTATAATATAATTTAGGTTTGTAAAAAATATTAGGGTTTAGAAAATATTAGGGTTTTATTTAGGTTTAGAATTTAAATAAGATTTAAATAAAATATTTACAACTTATATATAATAAAGATTAATAAAATTATTTAGAAAGAATAATTATTATTTATTTACAAAAATGTTTTTAGAGAATAAAAATTTGGATTATAATTTACACAGGGAAAATATTTGAGTTTTTATGTTTTTAAAAAAATATTTGAGTTAATATTAATAATATTAATTATATTAAAATATATTAAAAGGTAAAAAATAGAAAAAAAGAACAAAATCACTCACCTGCTGGAGCCTGGGGTCGAACCCAGGACTCCTGGCCTCCATCATATGCCAATCAACCAGCTGAGCTACGCCTGCAACGTGTTTATAGGATAGGTCTTGATTATTATATAAAAAACCTGCAAAATAAAAGGGATTTTGAACAAAAAGATTAACCTGGGGATCGAACCCAGGTCGTTTGCCTCATACGCGTATACGCTTACCACTACGCCACTTGCTTCCAACTGATATAAGACACAAAACATTAATTAAATAATAATTCTAAATTTAAAACTGAAATTCGCGCGCAGGGTCATCTTTTTCCTCTGTCCGTCGTCTTAGACTTTTAGTGACACCCTTCCGTCACTAAAGCCTATAGTGACGGATTTTCTTCGTAGCTATAGGTCCTGGAAATTCAAAAACGCAATATATACAATATAAATTCATTATAAGGGTTCAAATTAATCAAAGCATGTCCTCTAAGTCCAAATATGTCCATAATTTGATCTGAAATTAGTTATTTCTTAAAGCCCTAATTTGTGATTTCACGAACCCTAAAAATGGAGTTCGGCCATTCCTGCATCAAACTTCAAATTAAACCAACCAGAAGCATTGCAAACATCAATATAAACAACAATATACAATCGAATTCCATTTATACAGCTTATACAAGAAAAATCGAAAATCAAAGTTTCAAGCTCAAATGTGAATTCGGTTTATGCATTATGACATGGTTTTGATGCTTTTGAGGATTGAGAAAGCATCAGTGATGTCCAAGGAATGTTTTTCCACCTTTAGAATGCCTTGAGAGAGCCTCTAAGTAAGAATCCGAATTGAGTTTTTTTGGATGAATTTTGAAAGCTTGAAACTTACTCTTGAGGCTGCAAAATCGTATCCTTGGCATTGTGATGAGTTCTATACTTATAAGTGAACAAAATTAGGTCAAGAGAAGTGGTTGTTCTTTGGACTTTTTGGATCAATGAGATTGAAAAAGATCATGCCTTAAATTTCAAATATTCTTTGATACAACCTTGCTATTTTAATACCATCATCATAATTTGCATATCAATCTGATCCAAGCAATATTTATGACTTTTTAGAAGCAATATCTCATCCAAATATTTGATTTATCTATTTTATTTTGATTTAAAATGGTTTTAAATGAATAAAATCAAAATAAATAAAATAAAAATAATAAAAATCTGAATAAATGAGAATTGGGTCGTGCATGATGTCATGTTAAAGTTTGGATCACAAAATTGCAAGCCCATTTGGAAGAATTTGGTTTTAAGGCCCTATTTGCTTCATAAACCTCCCAAAAATTTCCCAACTTTGCAAGGGCGCAAATCCTTCAATTTTAATGCTATAAGGGTATTATTGGACATTTTGTAAAGCTTAAAGAGTCCTCTAACCAACCCCATTGGTTTCATGTCCATATCTTTCACCATTCTCAAGTTATGCTCTTTTGAAGTTGTTGACTTTTTGTTGACTTTTAAAAGGACCTATAATGTCTTAGCTTATACCCTCCAAATGAAGCATTTTTGGGATTGGATTGTGAGACACAAAGTTGTAGAGAATTCAATTCCTTCAAAATGAGCTTTGGATGGGAAATATTTGATGAAGTATGTGAAAGTTATGGCTGGTCAAAGTTCAGTTGACTTTTCCTATGAAAACCCTAATTTATAAACTCCTGATTCTTGATGATCTGAAATCTCCTTGATGAATCATGATCAAACCTTGATCAAATGATTAATTTTACTTCATATAATTGATGTTGGCAAAAAATCATGAAGTTTGACTTTGGTTTGACCACAGTTGACCTTAATTTGACTTTTTAACTGCTTTGACTGATTTTGACCTATCTGATCATCTGACTGAGCAAACCTTTGGGAAAAGTCTTGAAACTTGTCATGGGGATTCTTAAACACATATAAGATGTTATGAAGCTCACTTGAAGTCTTGGAAGTTCATTTAGCCTGATTAAAGTCAAAACCCTAGTTTAGGATGCATTGCTTAGGAGGATGCATTGTCTGAGGGAATTGTCACATCTTCTGACTAATTGTGAACTTTGTGAACCTTGTGAACCTCATGAGATGTCTTGTGAACCTTGTGAACCTTGTGAACCTTGTGAACCTCTTAGTACACAAAGTCTTGTCCTGTGAGGGCAAATTTTGGGGTGCAACAAGGTGAAATGGAGGAAGGTGTGGTTGAATGAAGTTCGTGGAAGGTTGAAGAGTGTGTGGTTGAAGGGTGGTTGTGGAGGAAGGGTTGTAGTAATGGTTTGCAGGTTGATGAGGGTCTAAGGGAGTTGTGAAGTTTATTGTTGTGAGGTGAACAAAAGATTTGTTTCGGTATGGAGGTCAGTGATGCTATGGAAATGATAAAGAAAAAAAGTGTCAAATTAGAGCAACGGTATATGGCGTGATATCCGGAAAGCGTGGTTCTATATGATGTTGTTTTGATGGAAATTCTCGTAGCTGTTGTATATGTCGCGTGTGTGAAATGCGTATGTGAGGGTGGCACGAATTGCGGGTGTGAGTGGGTGCGCGGAAATTTCGTGATGCGTTTGTTTTGCTGAAAGTGTGGTACACAAAAATAGAAAAAATGAGTTTTGGTGTGTGAAAAACGTGAATTGCTGAGATGAGTGAAAAGCTGGTGTGTGAGGGAATTGATGTGGGTGGAAATGAGTGGGGCCAGATAAAAGTTGTTGGATGTGTGTGAGAATCCCCTCCTGCATGTGCCTGCTGCGTGAATATTTTGTGTGTGTGAGTCATGAGTGATAAAAATGAGGAAAAGTTGTGTGTGAAGAGTGATGAAGATGAGTGGGCACGCAAATTTCGTGTGGTATATGCTGTACGTGAATTAGAACTGGTTGAGATATATTTGCTGCATTTTTATTGCTATCAAATTCTCCTTTTTGGTTTTATAAAATAATGTTATAACAATAAAGATGAAATGATGGGCCTTAAATGATAATTTTGTTGGGACAAAAAATGGATTAAAAAGAGAGTATTAGATAAATAGAAAATGAAATGGATTAATGACATGGGTTAATTAAATGGATAAAAAAAATGGTTAATTGGAAATGGTTTAGAAAAAATGGAAATAAATTGATAGAAAAAGCTAATAAATATGAAATTGGTGATACAGAAATTGGATAATCGAAATAATTCAACAAGATGGTTATGAATCAAGTTTGGGATGAAGATGAATAATTAGTAAAATGGAATTGGCTTAGAAATAAAAATGATTTACGAAAATGGATAGCACGCACACAACCATGAAACTCCAATTTTCAATTTAAGGCCAAACTTGCATCGCCCCCACAAAAACACTGATTAAGAATGCAGCTACCACTGAACAAATCACCATTGAAATAACAACTATCTCACACAAATCAACACTTGATCTTGAAGACATATCCTGATGAAGCAGAAATCCATGGTGACGAGCCAAATGCATAGGGAATAATATTTGCAGACGTGACATCTCCGAGGATCAATGATTCAGGGAAATAAACCATAATCCAGCGACATGAGGAAAATGATACCACTGATGGCTGCAAGCCAAAACGCTTGAATCCTTCTGATAATCTGCACATAAGGACGTGGAACCCTGATTCTTCCGATGATCTCGATCCCATGTCTTAGGATCCTATGCAAATGATATGCAAAATGCGTATGAATGCAAAACGAAAATCCGACAAAGATAGAAAACCAGAGGGCAAATTTAGGGTGTCTACAGTATGTTTGCTTTATTATTTTAAATAAAAATGCACACTAATCTTTGTTTTGTAGGGAGGGAAAGGTATGTTTTCTTACACCTTATCCTTTTTAATTTTTATGCATTTCCTTTATGCATTTAATTCATTTTTTCCCTTCCATATTTGTGATTGGTAGGATTCCCCATTGTTATGACCAACTTATCTTTCTTAGGAAGTAAGTTGCATCCTTTTTCTTTTCTCTTTTCCTTTTCCTCTTTAGGATTAGAAAAACCTCATAAACCATAGGACCATCATTTTAATAAATAACTTAGGGTTGTGTCTTAGTCTCCCTTAGTTTTTCCTTTTCTCCATTTGAGTCTTCTTTCTTATCTTCAAACAAAATCCAAAAAGACTTAATAAATGCATGAGAGGATCCCTTGTGTATAGCCTTATTTCATGGGGCACTTGCATTCATTCCATCTTGGAGTGGTGTAGACTTGTCTAGCATGATGTACAAGTCTCATCAAGGGGTTGTTTCACAAAGAAAACATAAAAGACATTTCTTCACAAAAACAACAAAAACACTTAATAAAGTTCAACAAGCTAGTGAACTTAGACCCTAATCCTAGGAAACAAGTCTTGGATAAATTCTCCTTGCTTGGTATGCTTGTTCTATTATTCCATCTTGGAATGTAGTAACAAGTAAACATTCCATGGAAAAGAGTTTGAATTCACTCCCTTGTGCCAAATTCAAAACATTTCTCATAAAAAACAAAAAACAAACTATAAGCGACTATCCTGCGGGAACTTCTCTTTCTCATCTCATTCACTCAGCGCGAACTTGCGACGACTTGTCTCGCATGCAAGACGGTAAACGCACTCGTACCAGATGAGCCTGCAACACCCGAGCATAGACATACGCAGTTCCAGCCATAAAAAATACAAACAAATAGTTCCCGCCTTTGAGGCGAACTACGTCGACTCTGATCCTCATTATCCCGATGAGGTACGTAGGCAGCGGGGTAGGGCCCGTTTGAGCACATTCTTTATTTTCCCTACATTTTCCCCTTCTCTTTCCATTTTTCAATTCCATTTCTTTTCTCATTCTCATTCCATTCCAGATAGCAGTTTTATTCAACAGCATCTTTTATTTCTCACCCTTTGAAACAAACAAGCAAGCGTGGATCTCGTCGGGTACGGCAGACGGTATGGGGTGCTAATACCTTCCCAGGTCGTAACCGACTCCCGAACCCAGATCTTTGGTTCGCAGGACCTTGTCCTGTCCTTCTTCCTCAGGTTTGTGCATCATTACCTTTCCCATTCTTTCGGGATAAAAATGCCTAGCTGGCGACTCTACCTTTTCCGCGCCACTTTCGCATTTGTACTAGGATGAAAATCTCGGGAGCGACAACAATGTAAGGGTAAAGATGATGATTTGAGGTTCACTGGAAATGTCAAACATTTTATTTGCATTTGATGGATGTTGGTAGTGACTCATTGGTTTTGGACATGGTGGTCACTAAATCTTGTTTGTTTGATGTTGAGGGTTTGAGGGCCTCTTTCGCTTGATTTTCTTTTTTGGACTGATCCCTAACTTTTGCATAAGTCCTTTCTTTTTGTGTGTGACTTAGCGGGATTTTTATTTTTATTTTTTTGTATTTTTATTTGTTGAAATATTGAAAGCTATGACATCCAAACCATTGGTTGTAATGGATCATCTTGTAATTTGAATGTGTAATCATAATAATTGAACAACTACCATGCCCCAGTTTAAACATAAGGGTTTAGATCGAAAGAAACTCCTACTTCTAGGCCCGGAGTGGTGAACTAGGGATTAACTCCTTATCTCTCCCGTGTTTGGGAATTGAAACAATGCTTGTACATCCTCTACAAGGTTTATCCGAAAGCAAACCACAATAGCTATGGGTATTTTTCATCATTCTCCCTCAAATATTTGCATAATCAAAAGTTTTTGAACAAAAGGTATATATGTATTTTTTTTTGAAATAGAAAATGTAAAGACATAAATAAGATGAACTGAATTCAAAATATTGCAAATGCTCATTTCATTAATCAAACAAGTACAAACATAATTGAAAGACAAACAGTTGTTACGAATACAAGGAAAATACAAACATAAAGGAAACAAAGGCCTAATGACTAATCAGTTAACAAGGATGATTTGTCCTGTCTTGAAACACTGGCTTTAGGGAGAACTAGTTGAAGTTGATTGAAGCTTCAAGTTGCATGCCTTGGCAAAGGATCGTCCTTGACATTTGTATTGGGATCACGGAAGGAGAGAATCTTGTCTCTGATCAACTCTTTCACTCTTGTCTTCAAAACAAACCAATGTTCCATATCGTGGCTTTCTCCACCCTGATGAAATTCACAATGAAGATTTGACATGTAGCCTGTGATGGGCTAAAGACGTGTCTACTTATGCGTCTAGCGGTATCTTACTGCAAGTGCACAGCCTATCGAAGTAATATTTAAGATTATCGATCCACAGGGATTCTATGGTTACTTAGTGCTAGATGAACTTTCTAGTTTAGCTAAGGCGAATGGTTGTCACGATTTTTTGTTGGTTTTTAAGACTATTAAAGGCGGAGTAAAATTTAAGTTTTAATTAAGTAATTCTAAGGCGGTCGGTATGTAATTATATTAACTTAGGTGGGTCAATCTAACCTAGGCTTATTTAAGATGTTCACTTAATCTATTCGGTAGGGATTACCAGTTTAAATACCCTCAACTCACACTCTCGTGGTCTTATATCAGATCTTATCCCTAAAGCCCTATGCCTGCTCTCGCTAGCCCATAAGTGTTTAGAGGTAATTTTTGGAAACTAAGTAATTCTAATTTATCTTAAAGCGCTCTCGCTGTGTTTAATTTAAATGCCTAACTTTAGCTATCTGGTTAAAATCTCACACTCTCGTGGTCTTGACCTAACCTAATACTCTTTTCTTACTCTCGTAACAAAAAGGTCTATTTAATTAAAAAGTCTCAGCCAGAAATGTTAAGTAATTAATTATTTTTAGCCTATGGTTATATTTTACCGGTTAAGTTTGTTCTAACTACATACCGCCCTAAGGTGTTTAGCTACTCATCGATGTTGAACCAGACAGAGACAGAAAATTAAATAATAAAATACTCATGGCAGGAAAATAAATAAACATTATAATTAATTAAATTGCAATATAAATAAAAACCTGGTTAACAATATCAGAGAGACTCCTTCTTCCACAAACCGGAAAGCTCGGAGTTGGCGAAATCAAAATTAAACGAATGCTGAAGGCTTAGAAAAAATAAATAACGTATAACAATTTCCTGATGTTGGAAATTGTTATATGGCGGGGTTGGATACAATAAAACGAAACAGAAAATAATGCAGAAATAAGAACGGGTCGTAAATCAGTTCGGCAGAGCTTCCGCAGGAAATTGAATAGAAAAATGCTCTGTACATTCTTCATGAACTTGGTGCTATTTATAGAACTTCAATTGGGCTGGATTTTTGGACTTCAGTTGAAATGGGCCTTGCTATTTTTGGGGAGAAAATGTAGGTAGTGGCAACAAAATAGGAGACCATCTCTTCACGTAATGCCTTCACGTTGCCTTGGTCAAAAACCTAGAATAATCATTGTCACGGTCGTGACAATGCCTTTACGCTCGTGACTTGTGACTTTTAAGTGTCACGGTAGTGACACATGTCTTACGGTCGTGATGCTCCATTTTGGGGTGTCACGGTCGTGACACCCTTGTAACGGTCGTGACTGCTGCAAAATATGCAGTTTTGCAGAGAGCTTCATTTCTTTATCTTTTTATGACCGATTTTGTTCCTTTTTCTCTTGATTCATGATTTGGCTCCATATAGTGATGTACCTGCAAAACGGTAAGAAAAACTCGAGAAATCGAGTATTAAAACGATAATTATTCAATAAAACGCCAATGAAACTTAGCAATATAATCGATACGTTTTCTCGTTATCAAACTTCCCCAAACTTAAACCTTTGCTTGTCCTCAAGCAAATAGTCGGTTGAAAATCGGCGGACAAGATGTCATTCACGCATACTCCTAACAAATCCTACGAGGGATCGCTTTTGTTGGATAATCCGATACTTTGATATTACACTACCGATACACTAATGGCACAAGCAACAAGCTATGTCGTCGACTTCCCGTTAAATGAGCCAATCTGCAATTACTTTACGATTTCACCTAAAGTTTTTCGATCTTATTTCGCCCGGTTTCATTCTAGCGCAATCACATTAAGCCCTTTGCCTTAGCACGCACGTAGTGGAGTAGCCGGTTAGCGACTTTGATCCTTTTTGAGCACGGGGTCTGGTACACGAGTGTGGTAACCCTACATTTTGTATCCGATTTGGAGGTTGTGGGGGATCGAGCCGTAGCACGCCCTACCGAGTTCAGAACCAGTACCTCTGAACCAACCCGCAATGGACTCCTTCTCATATTTCTCGTTTCTTGTATGCGACCGTGTACTTTGGTGCAATTTCTTTTCATTTTGCATCGAGATATGAAGGATCATTATTGATTAGGCATCAAATGCTTATATTCATCGGCTCCCCACGTGGTTTGTGCTCAGACGGTGCTGACTGCTAGTATAAACTACTCGGGGTTACTTTTGAACTGAAACTAGAAGTGTACTCGTAATGGTAATCGGAGATGGAATCGCTTAAGTAGGAAGTCAAAGTTGTCAAGATTGTATTGGTCTTGTTTAATCGTTCTCGGCTTCCTATTTACGATTTCGTAGGTAAGTCGGGTAATGCGAATAATTAAAATTTTTCGGTTATGGCTAAATAAACGGGAAAGTTTGAAACTAAAGAAAATGTCATAAAGATTTTTGCACGCTTCATTAACTTACTAAAAGAAATACAACGGGAATGAAAATACAACGAAAATGAAAAAGTGCGAAGCGGAAAAATGCGGAAATGAAAGGTACCTCTCCCACACTATATCAGACATTGTCCTCAATGTTGTGATATAAATGCGGTTAAAGTACGGTACAAACGACAAAAACTAAAAACAAACAGAAGAAAAACTAAAACTATGGCTGCTGAGGACCGCGGGGTCGGCTTCTGGTACGGGAGCGGCGTCTGGAAGGAGTCGCTTCAGGATCAGAACCGGTGCTGGTGGTCCCAGTGATGTCGATACGAAAGGCTTCTAACTCGCCAAAAATCGCGTCAAACCTCTCATTAGAAGCTGTCTGGTTTGCTGCAATAGTGCCGAGCAAAGCATCGTACTGCTCCTTATGCCTACGCTCCAGTGCGACATTCATCTGGTTCTGCTGATGAATCGCACGGAGGACGTCCTCAAGTGTGATGTCCTGTGCAGGAGGCTGTCGGGTAGATGTCTCTGGTATATCCTGGACAGGCTCACCTGCATCCATAGCGTCCTGCATCTCATCCGCAGGGAGATGTGCCTGATCATGGATAGGAGCGTGGTCAGCAGCATCAGGTAGAACAAAGAGCCAGTTGGCTCGGCTGGATGGGTCGATGCGGTCGCGGGACGGCAGAGTGATATGATGAAATATGGTGCCATGGACAACAGGGCTATACCTGCCATCCTCTCGCTGCGCAATCAGGTGAGCGGACCTGCAATAACTCTTGGTGAGGAATTCAACGGCTAGGTAAGGCTGATTAGCGATCGCGTCACCAAGCCCCAACTGAATGGCGAGGGTGGTGACGATGCCGCCTATGAAGAACGGGGTGGAGCCTCTGTGTGCAATGGCCTGGATGTGGTAGAGCATGAAAGGGGCAGCGCTGATCGGCTCGTCATTAAGAGCACAATGCAAGAATAGAAGCTCCTTGGAGTTGAGCTTATGGTTGCTCTCTCGAGCGAAGATGGTGTTGCAGATGACTCTGTGGAAATAGCGGATGGCCGGATTGTGGATGTGCGTGGCGTTGAGGCTTTGGAAGGCTGATGCACGGGTGTTGGTTAAATCGTGCCATAAAGTGAAAGCTTGTTCACTAAAGTTATCGGGCACGCGACGGTGAGCTTCAGTTCCGTGATGGAAGCCTAACAACTCGGCGATCCTGTCTTGCGAGAGGTTGAATTCTTGGCCATGCAATCTAAATTTCGCAAAACCGGTGAGCTGACTCAGAGAACCGGTGCCGGTGACGTAACTGAAGGAACTCAAGAACTCCAGTGTCAGAAGTTCGAAGGTTGGCTGAGGTTGACTGCAAAGGTCCCAGAGCCCGACTTTTTGGAGCAGGTTCGTAACACTGGCAAGCATTCCGAGTTCTCTCAAACACACAGTGTCGATGTAACGCGTAGGTTGCACACCGCGGTTTTGGAATCGGAGAAATCGTTCTCTTTGAGTTTCTCCAGCATCACCTTCTCTAAAAGTGATAGAATCCATTGCATGCAAGAGCTTAAAGTGAAGAGTGAAGATTTTTGAAGTTTTTGTGAAAAAATGGTAAAATGAGATAAATAATGATTCGGGATAAATGATGGAGAGTGAGAATGTGGTAGGTTGTGATAATGGGGGGTTAATGAGATTAAAGCTCGTAATGGGGGGGTTACGGAGGTTAGGAAGAAGATGGGAAGTTTTTTTTAGGGAGTTATGGAGGAGAAGAAGAAGGGGCACAAAGAGAAACAGTTATGTTTCTCACGATTTCTGGTATAGGGGTCGTCACGGTCGTGACAGGGGTACGACGGTCGTGACACTCAAAAAGAGCGTGTCACCATCGTTATGGGGCAGTGACGACCGTGAGGCTTGCTACGTTAAATAATTTCCAGAAAAACACTTTCTCACTTGTTTTTACATAATTTATATCAATGTATTTTCTTCACTAACTCTCATATTAATTTATAGATACCACATAGTGCATAAGTTCAACACAGTAATTCAATAACTTGCAAGGCATGAGAGATTTGTATATATAATGAATAAATGCAAGCATAAAAGTGCATAGAATGAAAAATACATAAATTGCTAAAATTGGAGAAATTTTGGAATTAAAGATGCATTGCATAAAGTACTTGAAAATGAAATTACATAAATGGAAAAACGATAAGAAATTGTTGCGAAAAATAAATCTAACTAGAAACGAAAACAATGAGAAAATAAACTAAATCACTTATAACATTATCAAAAGCGTTTCTTCAAGTCTTCGATGGCGGAGTTCAAGTGATAGAATTGTTCGCAGGTTATGTCAGTCAAACCTATAATGTCCAATCGCATGCTCTTAATATCTTCTTTAAATAAGTTAATGTCAGTTTGGTAAGCATTGAGAGTGTTCATGATGTTTTGTAAGTTGTTAGCATACTCTCCTTGATTCACTTCAGGGGTTTCATAAACTTCTTCAGTGTGGTCAATGTCATGGTAACCAGGAGGCGTCTCAGGGTCAGTTTCGACATCGGTCATTGTATCATCTTTTATTTTATACGACTGAGGTGTTTCAGGAGTGGGTGGATAATCAGGTGGGTTTAACTCATAAAGCCAGTTATCCTTATTATGAACACTTACTTTAGCATGGTTAGGCAATGTGAACAGGGTTACTACTTCGTTCCGGATTAGGTACTCAAAAGGTGGATGTCCTAAATTCCTTATGATATGTCTATTGAAGCAGAAGTTAAGATCCATAGGACGGATGTTACCTAAACGGTTGCACCTATGCAATTGGTACCTAAGTCCTATGGCATCAGCAATCATGGTTACAAGACCTCCTACTAAGATAGGTAATTCAGGTTCTTCTTGGATACGGGTGAAGGTTTGCATCATGAAAGGTACACCATTAACAGGCTGTCCATTAGTGAAACATGACATAATAAATATTTCATCTTTAGAAACTCCGGTAATGTTTTCTTCTTTTCCAAAGAATGTGTGGGCTAGGAATTTATGGAAGTAACGGAGGGCAGGATTATGGATCTCATCATTATTCATGTTATTTGGTTCAGGGTGGTAGTTTCCGGTTAAAGTTCCCCAAAAGAAATCTAGCTCAATATCCATCAATTCTACCTGTGTGGTAGTGAATGCAAATGGTCCACTAGGGAATCCTAACAAGTCAGCTAGTTCTTTATGGTTAAAGTCATATTCTATTCCAAACAGGCGGAAACTAATAAATCCTTTCCTAAATCCAAAACCGCGCTCAGGTAGGTAAATTAAGGAGCTAAGGAACTCAAGAGTGAGCTCGCGGTAAGTCACAAACTTATGTTGGATCAATGCATTCTCCCATCCGAGTCGGTTAAACAAGTACATGATGCTATCATGTATACCTAAGGTTTCCATAGTCCGATCATCCGGGTACAGGGTCAAATCCATTTGCCTCTGTGATAATTCTTCAAATTTCATTCTTTGGTTCCTACCTCTAAATTTGGTTTCCATATGGTTAATTGGTTGGTTAGCCATGGTCAGTGCAAATATGGAGGAAACAAATCAGGAGAAGAAGGAAAGTGGAAAAGACTTTTAGAAAATCTGTAAAAAGTGATTTAAAATAAATATAAGAAAATGAAATGCATAATGTAATGGCAATAATAGTAATATAAAATAAACTATAAAATGACAAAACAATTAAACAAATAGTAAAACTATAAATAATAAAAATGATAAAGAGAATAATTTAAATAATTTGATAAGTAAATGGGTTGCCTCCCACTAAGCGCTGTTTTTATCGTCTAAAGCCTGACGTAATGCTTAAGTTTAGATTAATCAGGGGAATTAGTGGACAACTCTAAAAGCTTTAGATTATTCGCATAATCTCTATTTTCAACTTTATGATAATGTTTTAAACGTTGTCCGTTTACTATGAATGGTTCACTATTCCTACCCTTAATTTCTATTGCTCCACTCGGGAATACTTTAATTATTTCAAAGGGTCCTGACCATCTAGATTTTAATTTTCCAGGAAAGAGCCTAAGTCTTGAATTAAAGAGGAGTACAACGTCTCCCACACTAAATTCTTTCCTAGATAGGCGTTTATCATGCCATCGCTTAGTTCTTTCTTTATATATCTTAGCATTCTCATAAGCATCTAACCTTAATTCTTCTAATTCGTTAATGTCTAGGATTCTCTTTTCTCCTGCAGCATTATAGTTTATATTGAGAGTTCTAATCGCCCAATAAGCTTTGTGTTCTAGTTCTACTGGTAGGTGACAAGATTTTCCATAAACGAGTTTGAAAGGTGTAGTACCTATGGGTGTCTTGTAAGCGGTCCTATAAGCCCATAAAGCTTCATTAAGTTTAAATGACCAATCTTTCCGAGATATGGCGACAGTCTTTTCTAAGATTTGTTTAATTTCTCTGTTTGAGACTTCGACTTGTCCACTTGTTTGTGGGTGATATGGTGTAGCCACACGGTGTCTTACTCCATACTTAGATAGTAATTTGTCAAATATTTTTGAGATGAAGTGCGAGCCGCCGTCACTTATGACGAGTCTAGGCACACCAAATCTGGGAAAGATTATATTTTTGAAAAGCTTTATTACTACTCGTGTATCGTTTGTAGGAGAAGCTATGGCTTCAATCCATTTCGAAACATAATCAACAGCTACGAGTATGTAATTATTACCGAAAGATGATGGGAATGGTCCCATGAAATCTATTCCCCAAACGTCAAAGATTTCTACTTCTAATATTCCTTTTTGAGGCACTTCATCTCTTCTTGAAATATTGCCAGTGCGTTGACACCGATCGCAATTTATAACAGCGATGTGGACATCCTTCCATAGATTTTGCCAGAATAAGCCGGCTTGCAAGATTTTTGCACAAGTTTTGGAAGTGCTTGCATGTCCACCATAAGGAGATGAATGGCATTGAGCAATGACATCTTCTATTTCTTCTTCGGGAATACATCGGCGAAAGATTCCATCTGGTCCTCTTTTGAACAATAATGGTTCATCCCAATAGTAATGTTTCAGATTATGAAAGAATTTCTTTTTCTGCTGATAGGTCAGGTTGGGTGGAAGAGCTCCTGCAGCTAGGTAGTTGACGATGTCAGCGTACCATGGCAGTCCTACAGTTGTCTGGATTGTTTCCACGGATTCTGGTTCATTTATATCTAACTGAGCTAGGTCGCTTCCTAATTGTGCTATCAGCTGTTCATACGGAAAATCATCGTTAATCGGCACTTGTTCAGGTTTAATACCTTCTATTCTAGATAAATGGTCCGCTACGACGTTCTCAGTACCTTTCTTATCTTTTATTTCTAAGTCAAACTCTTGTAAGAGTAAAATCCATCTCAAGAGTCTCGGTTTAGCATCTTTCTTAGTTAATAGATATCGGATAGCAGCATGGTCTGTGTAAATGATTATTTTCGCTCCAACTAGGTAAGAACGGAATTTGTCAAGCGCAAAGACAACTGCTAACAATTCTTTTTCGGTAGTGGCGTAGTTCATCTGGGCAGAATCTAAAGTTCTACTGGCATAGTAGATCGCATGAAGTTTCTTTTCCTTTCTCTGGCCTAGAACTGCGCCTACAGCATAGTCACTCGCATCGCACATGATTTCAAAAGGTAATCTCCAGTCAGGGGGTTGCATGATTGGTGCGGTGATGAGGGCTGTTTTTAGAGTTTCGAATGCTTTAAGACAATCTTCGTTGAATATGAACTCAGCGTCTTTCATTAATAAACCAGTAAGAGGTTTAGTAATTTTCGAGAAATCTTTGATGAATCGTCGGTAGAAACCGGCGTGTCCTAAAAAGCTTCGTATTTCTCGAACGGTTTTAGGGGGTTGAAGATCTTTTATGACTTCAATCTTAGCTTTATCAACTTCAATTCCCTTGTCAGATATTACATGACCTAATACGATTCCTTCGTTGACCATAAAATGACATTTCTCCCAGTTAAGCACAAGGTTTACTTTTACACATCTTTCTAATACCATTTCTAAGTTCGATAAACATCCTTCAAAACTTTGCCCACATACAGAGAAGTCGTCCATGAACACTTCCATGATGTTGTCTATAAAATCTGCGAAGATTGACATCATACATCTTTGAAAGGTTGCAGGAGCGTTGCATAATCCAAAGGGCATTCGTCTATAAGCGAACGTTCCATAAGGGCATGTGAATGTGGTCTTCTCTTGATCATCTGGGTGGATAGGGATTTGGAAAAATCCTGAGTATCCGTCAAGATAACAGAAGTAAGAATGCTTGGCTAATCGTTCTAACATTTGATCTATAAAAGGTAGTGGGAAATGATCTTTTCGAGTGGCTTTGTTTAGTTTACGATAATCTATGCACACTCTATATCCCGTCACTACTCTTTGCGATATCGATTCGCCTTGAGCGTTTTTCACAACAGTGATACCTCCTTTCTTTGGCACTACATGTATTGGACTAACCCATTCACTATCAGAGATTGGATATATTATTCCGGCATCTAATAATTTCTTAACTTCCTCTTTTACTACAGTGCTAAGGGTTGGGTTAATTCTTCTTTGAGATTCTCTGGAGGTTCTGCAATCTTCTTCTAGCAGAATACGATGCATACAAACTGAAGGACATATTCCTTTGAGATCAGATATGTTATATCCTAATGCAGTCGGATATTTCTTCAAAACATCTAAAAGTTTCTTTGTTTCTATAGTTCCTAAACTGGAATTTACTATAACTGGTCTTTTACATTCAATGTCTAATAATTCGTACCTTAGGTTATGAGGTAAAGTTTTTAATCCTAATGTAAGTTTATCTTTACTTGGCATAGGATCTGGTGTAAGCGCTAAACTTTCGCTTAGACTATCATCCTGATACGGTTTTCGCCAATTATCATCTTCGAAAATCGGAGGGATTTGAATTTTCATTATCTCAGAATAAGTGGTCTCTTTTAGTTCCATTTCTCTTACACATTCGTCAATTACGTCCAATAGATAGCATGTATCCTCTATAGCTGGTGATTGTAAGAATTGTGTTAAAATGAATTCAACTTTCTCTTCACCCACTTCAAAGGTTAGCTTTCCTCTTTTTACGTCTATTATAGCTCCAGCAGTGGCTAAGAATGGTCTTCCTAGTATGATAGGTGTAGTGGAGTCCTCAGAGATGTCCATGATTATAAAATCAGTAGGGATATAGAATTGTCCTATACGTACTGGGACGTTTTCTAGTATGCCTACAGGATATTTGACAGAGCGATCGGCTAGTTGAACTGACATTTTAGTTGGTCTTAGGTCACCCATGTCTAGCCTTTTGCATATTGTTAAGGGCATAACACTGATACTGGCTCCTAAATCGCATAGAGCTTTGTCAATGACGAATTTTCCTATTACACAGGGTATAGAGAAACTTCCTGGATCTTTTAGCTTAGGAGGCATTTTATTCTGAATTATTGCGCTACACTCGGCAGTAAGTGTAACTGTTCCGTTATCCTCTATCTTTTTCTTATTGGATAAGATTTCTTTTAAAAACTTAGCGTACGAGGGTATTTGAGTGATTGCTTCTGTAAACGGAATAGTAATATTCAACTGTTTCAGAAGTTCAACAAATTTCTTAAATTGACCCGTCGTCTTGGAATTTATTAATCTTTGAGGGTACGGAATTGGTGGTTTATAGGGTGGTGGAGGCACATAAGGTTGTTCTTTCTCCACTACTTCTTGATTATCATCTTCCTTTTCTTCTGGATCATTCACCACTTCAGTCGGTTTATCCGGTTTTTGGTACATGGCTGGATTGTCAAGTCTTGGATCGGTAGGTCCGTCAAGTTCCTTGCCACTTCTTAATATCACAGCGTTAGCATGTCCTTTCGGATTTGGTTGAGGTTGTCCAGGGAACACTCCAGCTGGTGCAGCAGTAGGTGCTTGTTGTTGAGCTACTTGTGAAATCTGAGTTTCCAGCATTTTGTTATGTGTAGCTAATGCATCTACTTTGCTCACTAATTGTTTAATCTGCTCATTAGTGTGAATGTTTTGGTTTAAAAAGTCCTTGTTTGTTTGAGATTGGTTAGCTATAAATTTCTCCATCATCAACTCAAGGTTCGATTTTCTAGGGATATTAGGAGCAGTCTTTTGATATCCTGGTGATGTAGCTGGTGCTTGACCTGGCGCGTATAAAGCGTTGTTATTCTTATAGGAGAAGTTCGGATGATTCTTCCAACCTGGGTTATATGTATTTGAGTAAGGGTTTCCTTGAGCATAATTCACTTGATCCGTGGGAGTTCCTGTCAATAGTTGACAATCAGAAACTTCGTGTCCTGAAACTCCACATAACTCACAGTTAGGTGTTACTGCAGCCACGGTGGCTGTTGGTGTTATGGCCAAGTTGTCGATCTTTTGGCTTAGTTGGTCAAACTTCGCATTGACTTGGTCCATACTACTTACTTCGTACATACCTCCCTTTGTTGGTTTCTCAGTTGCGACTCTCTCGCTTCCCCAAAGGTAATGATTTTGAGCCATACTTTCGATAAGTGCATAGGCATCATTATATTCTTTGTCCATCAATGCACCGCCCGCGGCAGCGTCAATTGTCATTCTTGTATTGTACAAGAGTCCATTATAGAAGGTATGGATGACCATCCATTCTATTAATCCATGATGTGGACAAAGTCTCAATAGATCTTTATAGCGTTCCCAAGCTTCGAATAATGATTCACTTTCTCTTTGCTTAAATCCGTTGATCTGAGCTCTCAGCATAGCTGTCTTGCTAGGTGGAAAATATCTGTTCAAGAAAACTCTCTTAAGCTCCTCCCACGTAGTTACTGAGTTCGAAGGCAGAGATTGAAGCCAAGCTCTTGCTCTGTCTCGAAGCGAAAAAGGAAATAAACGTAGTCTAATAGCTTCTTGGGTAACTCCATTGGCTTTTACAGTATCTGCATATTGCACAAAGATCGAAAGATGAAGATTTGGATCCTCGGTAGGATTTCCGGCGAATTGATTTTGTTGCACGGTTGATATCAACGAAGGTTTTAGTTCGAAATCGTTTCGGTTGATAGCCGGCGCTGCAATGCTTGAATGCGGTTCAGCTTGCGAAGGACTGGCGTAATACTTGAGTGGATGAGTTTGTTCTTCAGCCATCTCTGCGTCCTTTGATGTTACGACTGGTTTAGGCGGATCTGATTGAAGATCTGGAATACTGTAACTTTTTTCGTAATCGAATATACGTCTTCTTACGTGTAAGAAGCGTTCCGATTCAGGGATTAGAGGTTGCAAGTCTTCGCTTTTAGAGCGAGTACTTGGCATACACTCGGAAATTAAATTAAATTAAGTAGTTGATACCTTAGTCTAGACAATGCTACCTAAATGCACTAGTGACTAAATTAAGGAATCCCCGACAACGGCGCCAAAAACTTGATGGGCTAAAGACGTGTCTACTTATGCGTCTAGCGGTATCTTACTGCAAGTGCACAGCCTATCGAAGTAATATTTAAGATTATCGATCCACAGGGATTCTATGGTTACTTAGTGCTAGATGAACTTTCTAGTTTAGCTAAGGCGAATGGTTGTCACGATTTTTTGTTGGTTTTTAAGACTATTAAAGGCGGAGTAAAATTTAAGTTTTAATTAAGTAATTCTAAGGCGGTCGGTATGTAATTATATTAACTTAGGTGGGTCAATCTAACCTAGGCTTATTTAAGATGTTCACTTAATCTATTCGGTAGGGATTACCAGTTTAAATACCCTCAACTCACACTCTCGTGGTCTTATATCAGATCTTATCCCTAAAGCCCTATGCCTGCTCTCGCTAGCCCATAAGTGTTTAGAGGTAATTTTTGGAAACTAAGTAATTCTAATTTATCTTAAAGCGCTCTCGCTGTGTTTAATTTAAATGCCTAACTTTAGCTATCTGGTTAAAATCTCACACTCTCGTGGTCTTGACCTAACCTAATACTCTTTTCTTACTCTCGTAACAAAAAGGTCTATTTAATTAAAAAGTCTCAGCCAGAAATGTTAAGTAATTAATTATTTTTAGCCTATGGTTATATTTTACCGGTTAAGTTTGTTCTAACTACATACCGCCCTAAGGTGTTTAGCTACTCATCGATGTTGAACCAGACAGAGACAGAAAATTAAATAATAAAATACTCATGGCAGGAAAATAAATAAACATTATAATTAATTAAATTGCAATATAAATAAAAACCTGGTTAACAATATCAGAGAGACTCCTTCTTCCACAAACCGGAAAGCTCGGAGTTGGCGAAATCAAAATTAAACGAATGCTGAAGGTTTAGAAAAAATAAATAACGTATAACAATTTCCTGATGTTGGAAATTGTTATATGGCGGGGTTGGATACAATAAAACGAAACAGAAAATAATGCAGAAATAAGAACGGGTCGTAAATCAGTTCGGCAGAGCTTCCGCCGGAAATTGAATAGAAAAATGCTCTGTACATTCTTCATGAACTTGGTGCTATTTATAGAACTTCAATTGGGCTGGATTTTTGGACTTCAGTTGAAATGGGCCTTGCTATTTTTGGGGAGAAAATGTAGGTAGTGGCAACAAAATAGGAGACCATCTCTTCACGTAATGCCTTCACGTTGCCTTGGTCAAAAACCTAGAATAATCATTGTCACGGTCGTGACAATGCCTTTACGCTCGTGACTTGTGACTTTTAAGTGTCACGGTCGTGACACATGTCTTACGGTCGTGATGCTCCATTTTGGGGTGTCACGGTCGTGACACCCTTGTAACGGTCGTGACTGCTGCAAAATATGCAGTTTTGCAGAGAGCTTCATTTCTTTATCTTTTTATGACCGATTTTGTTCCTTTTTCTCTTGATTCATGATTTGGCTCCATATAGTGATGTACCTGCAAAACGGTAAGAAAAACTCGAGAAATCGAGTATTAAAACAATAATTATTCAATAAAACGCCAATGAAACTTAGCAATATAATTGATACGTTTTCTCGTTATCAGCCTGGTGGGAGAGGATCTGGAGGAGGAGGCATAGGTCTAGTGGTAATCAAACCTCTCTGAACCAAACCAGGATATAACTCAGTGTAAGTCATGGGAATAGGGTCAAAGTGAACCCTATCACGATTCTGAGTTTGTCCAATAGTCGGACGTTGAGAAGCTCTAGCTGGTTGAGCAGCAATCAAGGGAGCAACAACACCAACATAAGCTTGATTATCATGTTGAGCCCTGTATTGAGGTCTTCTACCTACAGTGAAAATAAAATTGGTCTGATTTTCCCTCTTCCTTTGGAAATTCCCAAAAGGCTTTTTTGCATTGTTGGAAGACTCAACATCGGCTTTGGACACTTTACCATTCTTGATTCCTTCTTCAAGTCTTTGTCCAATGGTAACCAGATCAGTGAAACTAGAAGAGACACTTTCGATCATCTTTTCCCAAAAGAAGGGAGCCAAAGTATCCATGAACATACCAGTCATTTCTTTCTCAGCTAGAGGAGGTTCAACCTGAGATGCCAACTCTCTCCAACGTTAAGCATATTCCTTGAAGGATTCCTTCTCCTTCTGAGACATATTCTGCAATTAACAGCGATCAAGTGCCATGTCCAAGTTGTTCTTGTATTGTTTCACGAAAGCATCACCCAAATCCGCCCAACTATGGATACGGTCTTTCTCAAGCCCCATGTACCACTTCATAGAGGCACCGCTCAAACTGTCTTGAAAATAATGAATAAGTATTTTGTCGTTCTTGGTGTAAGAAGCCATCTTGCGACAATACATCGTTAAATGGAGTTTTGGACAAGTGTTCCCCTTGTACTTCTCAAATTCTGGAATTTTGAACTTGGCAGGCACAATGAGATCGGATACCAAACACATATCACTTGCATCAACATTGAAGAAGTCATTACCCTCTACAGCCCTCAATCGCTTGTCAATAGCTCGATACTTCTCACGACCAACTTCAGGTTCAACATAATCTTCAAGATCATCACCCTTGGGACTAGCAACATTGTGTTCATAGGGAATCTGGCCAGTATGAACCACATGTCTGGATTCAGTGAAAATAGGAACTTGAAAAGCGGGTTTGGACGCCTGACCAACCACATAAGTAGTAACATGAGGTGGAGAGTAGTTGTGTGGCAAACCAAACTCCGGCCAAGTCGAAGGTGGCAACTAGGTAGGTTGAGGCTCGACAACAACATTTCCAAACTCTTGGATCACTATCCTCTGAGGTGGCTCTCCTCTAGAAATCAAAACTTAAAGCATCTCGGTCAGCTTCGTCACACTCGTCTTCAACTCATAAATTTCCATTCGGACCTCGGCATTGTGAACCTCTTGTTCTGACATCTTGCGTCTGCGATAAGCTCGGGTTCTTTATTAGCTACGAAGCTTCAATTTGAAAGTTGACAGATAACTGGAAGACAGAGACAACTTGAATGAATTGACGAACAACCCGAGTGTATGAAATAATGCAAATGATGCAGGTGGTATGCAATGCCATGAAATGCAGATATGCTTAGGGTCACAAGCACAAACAGACTCGAAAACTGGAAATAACTCGAAACCTCCTATTTGGTAGGCTATAAGAGATTGGTTCTATAGGTTGTACCCATAAAACCCACTCACAGGATAGTTTCTGTAACACCCTTCTATCCCAAAACAAAATATTTAAATAATATCAGAGTAATCATCGAGAAGGGTATCACATTTCATCTAAATTCAATCGAACAGTGTCCTGTCCCGTAACACGGGTTAATCAACATCAAGAATAACATATAGCATTTCGCAGCGGAATTTAAACTTCATATTTCAAAATCATAATTTTTACTTCATAAACATAAATTTATCCATCCTAAATTTCAACATCATATAATGAGAAAACATTTATCAAAGTAATAACATAACTGAAAATAGTTTAACAATTAAACCCCGTCCCAGTGTTACATGACACAGAGCAGGACACATAGACCAAAACCACTTCTAATGAACACTAAAGCACGCTCCGAGACTCATGAAAAATTCCTCTTGCACTGCAAGCCTATTCTTTATCATCTGCAAGTTACCCACAAAAGAGGCAACATTTCCAAGCAGGCAGGGTGAGTAATCATAATATATCATAAACGTACAAGAATATAGAACATAAATAAATTAGTACAACATATCATGACATCATCAACTATAAAATTCAGCAACAACAACAACACGATCATGAAATTAAGCAACACCAACACAGTCATGAAATTCATCCAGAATATGCAATTCTAACCATCCTGATATGCAATATGCATGTGGTACCAATTTCATCATGAGATGGAT
Organism: Lathyrus aphaca; assembly: GCA_963966055.1. Taxonomy (NCBI): domain Eukaryota; kingdom Viridiplantae; phylum Streptophyta; class Magnoliopsida; order Fabales; family Fabaceae; genus Lathyrus; species Lathyrus aphaca. The sequence goes on from OZ014523.1 coordinate 467,437,643, forward strand.
ACATGACCATCAACCCTCCACAAGGAGCACATCATAAATCATCGAGACACTTCAATCCACACAATGGGATTAAAGTAAATAAATAGGCCGAAGCCCCATCGTGAATGTTATGAAATGCAATGATGCGCTACATTGTAAAATTCATCAAAATAATTCGCATCATTCATTTCACATCAGCAAACCAATCATCAAATAATCATATATATCATCATGACATTACACCCAGAACACTGGTTCTATAACCACTCTGACATATCAAGAATTGACCCGTACCCGGTAAATTATGAGGCAATTACAAGGTTATTTCATAAATTCATTTATAAAAAACTATTTCATTTTTCTCATTTTTATTCATCAAAATAAAGTTCAGTTTATGCTCTTTTCGACGCTTCAAACAGAATGTGAATCGGACTTACGGTTTGAAAGTTATGGATTTTTAAAGAATTTAAAATTTGCCTCTCAAACAGTGTTAACCGGTTAACCCATAGCGTTAACCGGTTAACGCCTGCGAAACCTCAGAAAATACCCAAAATTTTCAATGGTTAACTGGTTAACCAAAAGCGTTAACCGATTAATGCACGTGTTTCAGCAGTCTTTTGCTACTCAAATGCAGACTGTGTTTTTACACCAAAATCCCAAAATCTCATTACGGGTTTCACATCAAAACACCCAAAAATCATTCAAAACATCAACCAAAACACCAACAACATCATGATAACAATTATACAATCAATTATGTGATTCAATTCAATTTTACCACTCTAATTTATCAACATTTTCTCATAAACTCAACCTAACTCAAAACCCCAAAAACTCATAAAACTCATACAATCCTAATCCATTCATAATCCAATTCCTACACATTTATAATAGATCATAAAAACTCCCCATAACTTAGAGAAATCCAAAGATCGATACTCTTCTCCAAGATTCTTTGCAACTTCCTGACTCTGAGCTTTCTCTCCTCTTTTTCTTCAGAGCACTTCTTCTACCAAAAATACGATAATGTTAGAAAACTAATTGTATTCCCTCTTTGGATACATTATCCCAGTTTATGAGTTTCCCAACATATCCTTACTTTTTCCTCTTATTACCACCTTACCCTTTCTTAATATTTCATAATAATAATAATAAGAGCATAATAAAATACTACTTATTTATATTATAAAAATATTCTTTTTACTCCTAAAATCCTCCAAATTCGCCCAAAACCTCTAGTCCTTTCTAAATCAATTAAATAAATATGTAATTTTAATAAAATTTATATTTTCGGGGCGTTACAACTCTCCACTACTTAAAGAATTTTCGTCCTCGAAAATTACCTGAAGTAAATAGAATCGGATACGACTCCCTCATCTGATCTTCCCGCTCCCAAGTCCAACTTTCTCCAGCTGCTCCTCCCCGCAATACCTTCACTAAAGCAATTTCCTTGCCTTGTAGTTGCTTCAATTCTCTACCATCAATCCTCACTGGTAAAGCTTCAATCGTCAGATCATCCCTCACCTGAACATCATC